>CM052651.1:91003504-91035911 GCA_028533165.1 Leontopithecus rosalia | reverse complement strand
CAGGTTTACTAGTTTGTGTGCATAGAGTTGTTTGTAATATTCTCTGATGATGGTTTGAATTTCTGTGGAGTCTGTGGTGATTTTCCCTTTATTGTTTTTTATTGCATCTATTTGGTTGTTCTCTCTTTTCTTTTTTATCAGTCTGGCTAGTGGTCTGTCTATTTTGTTGATCTTTTCAAAAAACCTGTTCTTGGATTCATTGATTTTTTTGAAGGGTTTTTCATGTCTCTATCTCCTTCAGTTCTGCTCTGATCTTGATTATTTCTTGTCTTCTGCTAGGTTTTGAGTTTTTTTGATCTTGCTCCTCTAGCTCTTTCAATTTTGATGCTAGGGTGTCAATTTTGGATCTCTCTGCTCTTCTTATATGGGCACTTATTGCTATATATTTTCCTCTAGATACTGCTTTAAATGTGTCCCAGAGATTTTGGTATGTTGTGTCTTCGTTCTCATTGGTTTCGAAGAACTTCTTTATTTCTGCCTTCATTTCATTGTTTATCCAATCGACATTCAAGAGCCAGTTGTTCAGTTTCCATGAGGCTGGGTGGTTCTGAGTTAGTTCCTGGATTCTGAGTTCCAACTTGATTTCACTGTGGTCTGAGTGAGTGAGTGTTATGATCTCAGTTGTTTTGCATTTGCTGAGGAGTGCTTTACTTCCAATTATATGATCAGTTTTAGAGTAGGTGTGATGTGGTGCTGAGAAGAAGGTATATTCTGTGGATCTGGGGTGGAGAGTTCTGTAAATGTCTATCAGGTTTGCTTGTTCCAGGTCTGAGTTCAAGTCCTGGGTTTCCTTGTTAATTTTCTGTCTGGTTGATCTGTCTAATATTGACAGTGGAGTGTTAAAGTCTCCCACTATTATCGTGTGGGGGTCTAAGTCTCTTTGTAAGTCATTAAGAACTTGCCTTATATATCTGGGTGCTCCTGTATTGGGTCCATAAATATTTAGGATCGTGACCTCTTCTTGTTGTATTGATCCTTTTACCATTATGTATTGTCCTTCTTTGTCTCTTTTGATCTTTGTTGCTTTAAAGTCTGTTTTATCAGAGATGAGAATTGCAACTCCTGCTTTTTTTTGCTCTCCATTTGCTTGGTAAATCTTCCTCCATCCCTTTATTTTGAGCCTTTGTGTATCCTTGCATGTGAGATGGGTTTCCTGGATACAGCACACTGATGGGTTTTGGCTTTTTATCCAATTTGCCAATCTGTTTCTTTTGATTGATTTTAAGAGAAAAGGGACAATGGTAGTCGGAGACATGAAACATCAAAAATTACTTTCAGAAATTTGCTATGAAGTACAAGAAAGAAATGGGAACATACCTAAAGAATAAATAGGTCCAAGAAGGATTTTTTAAATGTAACCAGAAATAGAATATTTGTACTTTGACAAAAATAATTCTTACACAGGGAGACAATAAGGATCTTGGGCAGGGGGCAGTGTGGAGAAAGGAAGGTCGTAATCATATCTCTGAGTAAGAGTTAGTGAAAATGCACACAGAAGGGGCTATTGTAAACAGGTCCACAAGTAGTGAATGAAAGTATAAAGCAAGAGCATTTGAAAGTATAAAGACAAGTAGCAGTGAATGAAAGTATAAAGTAAGAGCATTTGCTGAGACTGAGGATACAGAATATGGTGTCAGGGAGGTTGTATAGAACACCCCTGTAGAAAATGCTAAAAGAGGACTTGGTAAACTGTGATTTTCCAGCCACATTAAATGCCTTCTTGAGGTTTATGGTCATGAATTTAAAATGAGGACAGCATACATTGCATATTTATATTTTTATTTCTCTAGCCTCAGTCAGCTGCATACATGTAGAATAGACAAAATATATATTTTACTTAGAATTTTAATTTTAATTGGTTTGTGAAAGTAAAAAAGAACCAAGAAAAGTGTATGTACGTACATATAGATATGTATGTATATAGTGTGTACACATATATATAGTGTGTGTGAGTGTATATGTATAGATATGAATGTTTGATGATATAATTTAAGCTGAGCGAAACAAAAAGGAAGTTAGGGGCATGGAAGAAACTGACAACATAGTAAGATAAATTAGTTCTTGTTTATTTCAGCCCTAGTATGTTTCACAACCTTTAAACAGGCTATTTGAATTTTTAACAACTTCTTAGAAAAAACTAATATTATAATTACTTCTTTAAAAAGACAAAATTTTCTTCATTTCACAAATTAGAATAGACACAAAAAGGTCAGAAACATGCCGAAGTCCACACTTGTATTTAGTAAAGCCAATAATAAAATGCAGGTCATTTTTACACAAAGCCAATGATTTTTCTATTTAATCAAATTGCCTGTCTCATTGTAACTCAGGATTTTCCAGATACAGCATGATTCTCAAAATAACAGAATACACAAAATTAGTATGTGGAATAAAACTCTGAGCTATTTTTATCATGTGAAAGCATAGATAAGAATAACCTATGAATAATAATAATGTTTAGCATTTGTATATCCTCTAATAGCTTGTGGAATAGTTTAAGAGACATTTTCCACAAAGTGCATTGGCTTACATCTGTAATCCCAGAACTTTAGGGGGCCAAGTTTGGAGGATTGCTTGAAGCCAGGAGTTTGGAACCAGCCTGGACAATATGGCAAGACACTGTCTCTACTAAAGCAAACAAACAAACAAAAATTGTTGGGAGTGTTGGTCATTCTCTATAGTCCTGGCAGCTCAGGATGCTGAGGCAGGAGGCCCAGGTGGGAGGATATTTGAAGCCAGGAATTCAAGATTAGCATGGGTAACATAGTAAGACCACACCTCTACAAAAACATTTAAAAATTAGCTGGGCATGGTGACACCTGCCTTTAGTTCCTACTACTCAAGCAGCTGAAACAGAAGGATTGCTTGAGCCCAGGTGTTCAAGGCTGCAGTGAACTATGATCACTTCACTGTAATCTAGCCTGAGCAACACAACAAAACCTTGTCTCAAAAGCATACATATATACATATACATGTATGTATATGTATAAGTAAATAATAGCTGTTAGCTATTGACAAATGACTTTTGTATAGGGAAAAGAACAATTTCCCAAAAGTTGTTTAAAAAATTTTTTAATTAGATTTTGTGTTTTTATGTCTTTAAAACAGAGGTTCCTTAAAATAAAAAAAAATCATTTTTATGATTAATTGTCAATGTACCTCTTAACATGAATTATAAACCACATGACATTAATTTACTTAGGTAGGAAAAAAAATTATGATATAACTTTATTTACTTCGATCATTACACAAATTTAGGACATATTTGTCTATTTTCATGCTAGCTCTATTAACAACAATATTCTAAGCATAAAACAATAATAAATATTCATTTCTATTACTATTACCATTGCTATATCAATAATACCCATCCACATCTGTTAGTGTTACACAGACTCCTCAAGGGCAGAATGATGTCCCACAGGGACATATTTCTGCTCATAGTAAGTGCAGCTGAAAAGGATTTTTCTTGAAAATCTTTTTGATGATAAATAGAAAATAGGGGATTCTCAAGCATCAGACATTTTCAGTTTCCTAAAACTAGATTCTTGAAAACAATCCATCAGATCATTTAGAAAATAGCCAGAATGTGGATACAATGTCAAAAAATGCCCTTGCAAAATCTTAAGTGTATCATAGAAAAGAAGTGAAGTTATTTCTTAGTGGATCTCATTTCATATATGATTTGAAATATTATATGTAAAATATTTATTATATATTGCCTATTTAAGTACTATTTCTATCTCTAAAATTATACATTCAATTTGTTTATCTTTAAGGAATTTTAAATTTGAAAAATGAAATATTTTCTTATGTTGTGCAATGCATAATAATGTTAATATAAAGAAATAAAGAAGCCGGGCGCGGTGGCTTATGCCTGTAATCCCAGCACTTTGGGAGGCTGAGGAGGGTGGATCATGAGGTCAAGAGATCGAGACCATCCTGGTCAACATGGTGAAACCCCGTCTCTCCTCAAAATACAAAAAATTAGTTGGGCATGCTGGCACATGCCTGTAATCCCAGCTACTCGGGAGGCTGAGGAAGGAGAATTGCCTGAATCCAGGAGGCGGAGGTTGCGGTGAGCCGAGATCGCGCCATTGCATTCCAGCCTGGGTAACAAGAGCGAAACTCCGTCTCAAATAAATAAATAAATTAATTAATTAAAAAATAAAGAAACAAACAGTATTTCCAAGAGGTATGTGCATGTCTTTTAGCATATCCTGCTCTAGAAAAATGGACTGGCTATTCAAATAAAATTTCTTTTAATAAATGATAAATGAACTGAAAACAAATGTTCAGGATTCTGTAGTTTTATGACAACTACTGAAAGAGTTTATTACTTACAAAATTATATGTTTGATTCAACAGTAACTTACATGCTATTTGCTTGTTACTTTAAGCCCTACTTAATGTCTTATACCTGATATATGCTACATGTGCTTGTTCCGTCTCTCTTTCTCTCTTCATTTCTACATAAATATATGAATTGAACAAGCAGTGGTTCAATCGTTGATACATTGAAACAGGCATATTACACACACACACACACACACACACACACACACACACACACACACACAGAGAGAGAGAGAGAGAGAGTAAAATAACACATACATACAAACAGTATGTATTCATTACATGGTTTTAACCCTTGGTGCTCTTTTTTGTTGTATCTGTATCCACTTGGTAAACTCATTCAGTCTTATGACTAAATAGCCTGTATATGCTGGTAACCTCAAATGTAGATCTCTGAATATCTCTTTCTAAATGTCAGCCTTATATATCTTATTGCCTACAGAACGTGGCCACTTGTATATGTACAGGGTTAGGTTATATATACGCATTTGTATGTGGTGTTTGTGTGTGTGTGTGTAATATACGTTTCAAAAAATTGAACTCATGCTGGTTACCTCAAACCATTTCTTATTTGCAGATACGTCCATCTTAGCTGGTGGAAGCAGCATCTCTATAGGTATTTCATTCAAAATCCTTTCCACTCATTCTTAAGTCCCCCCCTTTCTCTCGTTCTCTCACTCTATCACACCTTTCCATAAACGCAGTAGAACATCCTTGAATCTGACTGCTTCTCACCCTTTTTGTCTCATAACATGTAGTCTGGCTTATATCCAATATTATTTACTTTTCATTAGGGTGATTATGGTTTACATCACCATACTAGAATATATATAAACTGAGTGAGAACAGAAAGCTTTGTAAGTTTCATTCACCAATGTATCCAAAATGCTTAGAAGAGAAGTCAAGAAATACTATCCGCTGAGTGAAGGAATAGAGTTATTTATATTTTGTTGCCACTATTCGGCTAATTTGAACACAGAATTTAGGATACAGTAGTGACTTGAAGTATTTGTGAAAAAAATGAGTGAATGCATATGATTATTTCATGAGCATTCTAAACCTGCACACCACTTTAGTGTAATGCACTTTTTAAAAAATAAACTAAGTATGAAAGAGATTTCTGACATCACAAAACTTAGTATCACTCTTTTTCTGACTCAATTAAAGTAGATGACACTCATATTCTAAATCATATGACTTTTTTCTCCTCTGTCTTCTTTCTGTTAGTGTTTAGTTTTTTTCTTACACTCTATTTCATTCGTTTAAGCAACTATTATCAATTATGGAATGATGCAGACACTGAGACAGACACTATCTTGCCAAGCCTCACTTTCCTAAGCACAATAACAGCCAGTAACTTGTTCATATTCCATTCTCTTACAGAACTACTTATGCTTATCTACTGATTCTGACACAATGGAAGGGAAAATTTAATTAATATTTTGGTATCCATCAAACTGAGGTTCTCTTGTTCTCAGAACTGAATACTTCTATATTTCTCTTTTGCTTATATACACTAATGTACTAAGAAGAGAGACTACTCTAGATTCCAGTGTCATTTAAACACAATTTACAATTTAAAATAAATAATTTATTTTACAACAAAACTGAGGATGGCATCTTTACTAAATTTAATTTAATATTTTTTCTAAGCTTCTTCACTAGAATTTTAAACAGCTTAATTGGTATTTCCTTAGTTGGATATGAGTAACCTAGACCATCCCTAAATATTATTTAAGAGCTTTTATAAAAAGTCATCTGCTCATTTAAAAATATCTAAGATAAACAGAATTACAGATATAGATGTAGATATGTAGACTTTCCAGAAATATTAATATTATCTTAAAATCAGACAAAGTAATAAAATGTTCTTCTCTAAGTTTTTTTTAGTATGTTTTAGTTAGAACTTAATACATGCTGTTAGAAGTTCAAAAAATTAGCTTTTAATGTTCTTAAAGATGAAGTGACATACATTTGGAATTTGTGAAAACTTGAAATATTCCTGAAAGCCAAGTTTTCAAGCTGAAATTGAAGAAGTAATCACAAAAAAGAAAAAAAAAATCAACTTTCATTAATATCAATCAGTATAGAATCATATAAAATGTTTACTAAATACTTTTCTGTATCTTTTCAAATGAGTTACATTGTGAGTCAAATTTCTATTATTTCATGGAGACTCCTGTCAATGAGTAAAATATGTAGGTCTAATAATTGACAACATACTTGTCAGAAACAGGCCATATGACTATGCCCACTAAACTAGATACCATGGCAACACCTGGTTAGTAAAAGTTGAAGAAATATTTTGTAGTTTTGCATTTGTTAGAGCTGCTGGACTGTAACAGATATGTATTAATTGGAAGTAGATGTGACAGCTTGCAGCAGTTACTAAGATAGGAAAGAAATCATCAGCACCTGTCAAGTCTAAGGACTGAAAAAAGATGAATCAAATGCTATGATGTGTGACTTCAAACACAGTGTCACTTTTGTGTACCCATCATTTGTAAAAAGTGTGGGGAAATGTGGGAATTTGTTAATATATAAATATTTTCATCGGTGTCTTAAAGACATGAAAAACAGTCACCTGCCAAGTTAAAAAGGGTAAATTATAAATTCAAAAGAACACATTAGACTTTGACGGTTTTAATCATGTGCCATCATCATAATTTCACAACACAAGATGCATAGATGCATGAAATATATTCCAAATAGGGACTGGCAGTTTTAGTGTGCAAAACAGCATTGGCTCTTTTCTGACAGGTTAAATATGAGTAAACAGTTTTAGATAACAAAGCCATCCAAAGTTAAAATTACATTTTCATGCCTTTCAATGATAGGCAGAAAACTAATTTTATCCATGCTGTCAGTTTTCCAATTTGCTGAAAAACATAAATATACTGCTTCTATTCTTTTGCCAATGCATGTTCTACAAATGCATTTAATAATTAATAACTAGGTGTAGGAGGCTTTTATAGTTAGAAATAAATATACAAATATCTTCTTGTGCACATGCTTGCTGTTGATTTTGCTTTGCCCATATTTTTGCTCTAAATAAGGTAATAATCTTCATTTGACTAAAGCTCACCAATAAAATCTTGATATCAAATATTCACATGTACCCCTTGTATATAAAATAAAAGCAGAATTTTTTTTAAAAAAGGTTCTCCTCTGAATACAAAAGTATTAAATTTACATTGTGAGAAATTTGAAAGTGGAGAGAATTATCAGAGAAAAACATGGATGGTAGCAGGTAAAAAATGAAGAGTACTTGTGCAGGGAAAACTCCCTTTTTATAACCATCAGTTCTTGTTAGACTTACTCACTATCACAAGAACAGCACAGGAAAGAACTGCCTCCATGATTCAATAACCTCCAACCAGGTCCCTCCCACAACACATGGGAATTCAAAATGAGATTTTGGTGGGGATACAGTCAAACCATATCAGCTTGTAATAAAGCTGTGTTTACAGGAGACTCCTAAGGGCATTTGGTACTCCATAGCTGAAAATGTTGTTTAAAAGAAGGTTATAAATACATAGCCCTGAGATTTAAAAAATAAAAATAAAAAGGATGTGGGGGATGAGGATCTTGGGCTGGGAATCTTGTCCATAGATAATGTGACCAGGTTTGCTTCATATATTTTTGCATAGGTTTGAGTCATAGGAACAAGTAGGTTTTGAGTCAGTTGTAACATATTTTAAAAGAAAATATATTAAAAAACTAATTTCTCTATCATCAAAAAATTAGTTTAACTACCCTAACTTGTAAAACAAATTTCTGAACATTTTGCTATGGTGTAGCTATTTTACATCAACATGAAAAATATTCCATTCATTCAAAACAAAAGTATAAAATACTCAATACATAATCTCAATCCAGACTATGGCATTGTAGTAAAACTTATTTGTTCATATTTAAATAGATCCTGAGAATTGGTTCTCATATATATCCCACTTTTAGAGTTTTCCCAGAATTACAACATTAACAAAGAGGACACCTGCCAGAAATATTCTCGAAAATCTGGGTGAAGTTGCCCTACCATTGTCAGTTTAATATTGGCCAATTTATCTTGCCATGATAATAAAATTAAATCACTCTGCTTAATACAGAAAGTTAATCATCACTATCAAAATGGAAGAGTATAATTTGCTCTTGAGGTATAGGTATAATTAATTATAGGTATATAGTCAACAGTTACTCGGGGAGTAAGAACATTTTATGAACATGGAGGACATTGAAGAACCTTCAGGACTTTTAAAATTTATATTATAAAACAGTTCATAAACATTCATGATTGGTGAGAGAATTGAAAGCAAGAAAATATGGCAACAGCCTTTGTTTTTTACCATGAGTATTTTTATTTTAACTTAAAAAGTAAATAGTCTTTAAACCTTTGAACCAACAGTTTTAAGTAAAATAGAATTTGGAGAATTTCATATAAGCAATTATTTTTATTATCATTTCTCTAACAAGGAGAAAAAGGAAATCTTCATGTCATTTGGTGGCCACAAACTAAATATAATTAAAGAACCAAAAACATCTTAACACTCCTTTATTTATGAATGTAAGGCCTGAATTTTTGGCAGAAAAATGAAAGAATTGTGACTATTTGTCAGAAACGTGGAAGACAAATGTAATTATAGACAATATTTTATAAAAACTCAATAATGAGAACACATGGACACAGGGAAGGGATCACTACACACAGGGGTCTATTGGGGAGAATAGGGGAGGGACAGTGGTGGGGGGGAGTTGGGGAGAGATAGCATGGGGAGAAATGCCAGATATGGGTGAAGGGGAGGAAGGCAGCAAATCACACAGCCATGTGTGTACCTATGCAACTATTTTGCATGTTCTTCACATGTACCCCGAAACCTAAAATGCAATTAAAAAAGCACTCAGCAATAATTAGCAGTGATGAGTGAGAATTTAATTATTTTTTAACTTAGAAATAATTTTTTTAAAAATGATTTATGAGTGTTTCACAATTACAGAGATTTAGAAGATTTTGGTAAGTAAAAGGAACTTCTGTTATCTGAGAGTGAAACAACAAAAAACTCCAATTTAATATGTCTTCTTTGTAAATATTTGTAAAGCAAAAAATAAAATAAAATTCAGTAAACTACTTATAAGCCTCTTGTCCTTATAAGGAAAATAGGCATAAGCATGGTAATGTATCTCACATGTTTTGGTAAATTATTAGAATGTATTTTTAACACAGGAAGTGAATGTTACTTTTGTTCAAATGTTCTTTGTACATGATACAACTTCAAATTTCTCTTTAATGTAATTAATTTTTAAAAGTTAAATTTATTTAGACTTAAATAATGTTAATATAAATGTGTATATATGCATTTAAATAAATAAAATATGATTATGTAATTAAATAATACAATTAATGTATTTATTAATTTAAAATTAAAATTAACTGTTTTAGATTATTAAATGTATTATCTTAATAAACTAAAATTGACTTGAGGAACAAACCATATTTATTTTTTCTGCTGTGGACTAAATGTTTATGTTTCTCCCATAATTAATATTTTGGAATCTTAACACTCAGGGTGATAATATTAGGAGGTAGGGCCTTTGGCAGGTAACTAGGTTATAAGACAGAAATAGATTTTGTGTTCTCACCCTTCTCCAACTTTCACCCTCAAGTAGACCCCCATGTTTGATGCTTCCTTCTTTGTGTTCATATGCACTTGATGTTTAGCTTCCACTTATAAATCAATTGCCTCTTGAAAGGAATTTGTGCCTTTATAAAAAGACACAAGAGAGAGTTCTCTCTTTCGCTCTTTCTCTCTCTTCTCTGTGCCATGTGATGACATAGCAATAAGAAAACCACTGGCAAAGACGGAAGAAGCCCTTCACCAGACACTGGTTATGTTGGTGTCTTTAGTTTGGACTTCGCAGTCTACAGAACTGTGAGAAATATGTCTGTTATTAAGCCACCTGGTGAATGATAATTATAGCAGCCCAACCTGATGAAGATATTTTATTAATTAGCACGTATAAGCAAACTGACAAATTGATGTTTCCTTTAGGCCCAGAGGGGAAAAAAATAACAAAGAAAACAAAATATTTTATAACACATTTACAAATTGTATCTTGGAAAAAGTCTTTAAAAACTTATATATCTTTTAATCTATAGCCATCTTATAATTAATATGTATAATAAACAGTATGTACAACAACAAATGTTTTTGGTTTTCTTGACTTAATAATTGTCTGGATAACCAAGAGTATTTATTAGTAAATTTGATTTAATATTAATTTTAATATTAGCTTTGTTGGAGAATTAAATCAGAATCTGCATGTAAGCCAACATATTAAGCACTTATAATTTATAAAAAAGGTATTTAAAGATTAAACAAATCTTAAAAACATCTGCTGATACAATTTTGTTAATTAAATGTATTTTTCCATATTTTAAATAATTTGTGGGAAAGCAGTAACTCTCCCATATTGTAAAAATTATGTAAAATATTTATAGGCCTTAAATTAGTCTTATATAAAACTAGAATAGTGTGCTGCCATAAGATTTACCTAATTAAATAACAGAAAGGCATATATTTACCTTTTCTCTTTTATTTTTCTTTAAATTTTAAGTTTAGTAATACATGTACAGATTTGTTATCCAGGTAAATTGTATGTCACAGGAGTTTGGTGTTATATTATTACAATCACACCAATAATAAGTGTAGTACCTATAGGTAGATTTCCAAACCTCAGCCTCCTCACCCTCCTGCCACCCTCTACACTTCAAGTGGGCCCTGGTGTCTGTTGTTTCCTTCTTTGTGTTCATATGTACTTGATGTTTAACTCCCTCTTATAAGTGATAACATGTAGTATTTGGTTTTCTGTTCCCATGCAGTTCAATTAGAATTTATGGCCTCCAGTTCCATCCATGTTGCTACAAAGAATATTATCTCTTTCTTTCTATAGCTGTGTAGTATTCCATGGTGTATATGGTACCACATTTTTTTAATCCAACATACTGTTGATAGCCATTTAAGTTGGTTCCATATTTATCCTATTGCAAAGAGTGCTGTGACGAGCATGTGCATGCATTTGTCTTTATTGTAGAATGGTTTATATTCTTTTGGATATGTACCCCAGATGGGATTGCTGGGTTGAATGGCAATTCTGTTTTAAGTTCTTTGAGAAATTGCCAAACTGATTTCCAAAAGGTTGAACGAAGCTGGATTCCCACCAGCAGTATAGGAACATTCCCTTTTCTCTGCGACCAAGCCAACATATGCTGTTTTTTGACTCTTTAATAATAGCCATTCTGAATGGTTGGAGATAGTATCATCTTGAGATTTTTATTCGTGTTACTTTAATGATGAGTGATTTTAAGTATTTTTTCATGTACTTCTTGGCTGCATGTATGTCTTCTCTGAAAAGTGTCTGTTTACGTCCTTTGCCCACTTTTTAATGGTGATGTTTCTTTATTGCTTGTACATTTGTTTAAGTACCTTATGGATTATGGATATTAGACCTTTGTGGTGTGCACAGTTTCCCAAGAAACAGGAGAAGAGCCTGGAAAGTGGAGAAAAACTAAAAAGGTAAAAAGAAGTATGACTGACGTAGCTTTAGAAAAATGTGAAATAGACATTCTAAAAAGATTATTATCTTTCCTCTAAAAGAGTGGAGAAGTTGCAATTTAGAAAGTTCCATTTCTTTATTTAGAACACTAAATTCGGTACTGATTAATCCTTCAAGTATGGAAATTAAGAATAAGGGCTCTTATGAGTTAAAACAGTCACTTCTTTTTTTTTTTTTTTTTTTTTTTTTTTGAGACGGAGTTTTCGCTCTTGTTACCCAGGCTGGAGTGCAATGGCCGGATCTCGGCTCACCGCGACCTCCGCCTCCTGGGTTCAGGCAATTCTCCTGCCTCAGCCTCCCGAGTAGCTGGGATTACAGGCACGCGCCACCATGCCCAGCTAATTTTTTGTATCTTTAGTAGAGTCGGGGTTTCACCATGTTGACCAGGATGGTCTCGATCTGTTGACCTCGTGATCCACCCGGCTAAGCAGTCACTTCTTAAGCACACGTGAGAGACAATATATATCTTCATGAAGGCTTCTTTCTCATGTATCCCGAGGTGGCTCTCAGATAACATGGGATTAGGACCCAAAGCTTGCTGATATGTGTAGAAGAGACAAGATTTAACATGACTTTTTTGTGTGTGTTTATGTTTTCACATTTCCCTCAAAGCCTTCATCAAACAAAAAAGTCTTACGATTAATTTTATTTCTTTCCATTTCTTTATTCCTCAGATTCAGTTAAACACCAGGTTCTAATGTTTTTATTTTTATTGTTTTAAAAACCTTTTTTGTTTTAATTAGCCTTATATAAAGGGAACACTGCAAGAAGTCATTGCTAGCCTCAAAAAAATATTTTGGATGCATGTGTACAATGTTTAATGATCAAATCAGAGTAATTAGCATATCTATCACCTAAAATATTTATTGTTTCTTTATGTTGGGAACATTCAAAATTATCCTGGCTATTTTAAAATATGCATCAAATTATTTTTAACTAGCATAACTCTACAGTGCTATATGTAACTCTATATATGCTAGCACATATTCCTCCTATCTAGTTGTAGTTTTTTGTCTACTAACCCTACTCTTCCTATTCCCACCTCTGTACTATTCTTCTCAGAACTTAGTAACTATGATTCTACTATTGACTGAACATTTTTATCTCTTGCCTATGAGTGAGAACATGTAATATTTCTCTTTTTGTGCCTGACTTGCTTCACTTAATGTCCTCCAGGCTCACCTGTGTTGCTGCAAAGTGCAGGAGTTTGCTCTTTTTTAAGGCTGAGTAGTATTCTATTGTATATTTCCATTCACCCATTGATAAATACTTCGGTTAATTTCATGTCTTAGCTATTGTGAATAGTGCTGCAATAAACATAGGAGTGCAGATATCTCTGACATACTCATTTTATTTTCTTTCGCATTCCATGATAGTTCTATGTTTAGATTTTTGAAGAATCTGCATACGATTTTCCATAATGACTGTACTCATTTACATACCTACTGGTAGCACATAATAGTTCCCTTTTCTCCACATTCTCACCAACATTTGTTAAGTTCTGTCTTTTATATAATAACTATTCTAACTTGGGTAAGGTGATATCTCACTGCAGTTTTAGTTTGCATTTTTCTGATCATAAGCAATGTCCAGCAGCTTTTATGTACTCGTTCATTTGTATGTCTTCCTTTGATAAATGTATATTCAGACTATTTTCCAGTTTTTAAATCTGATTTTTTTTCTTTGCTATTGAGTCGTTTGAGTTCCTTGTATTTTCTGGATGCTAATCCCTTGTCAGATGTTGACAATGCTTTTGAAGATTTTTTCCATAATATTTTTCCCCAGACCAATATCTCAAAATATTTCACCTATGTTAACTTATAGGAATTTAATAGTTTTGAGTGTTACACTTAAAGCTTTAATCCATCATGAATATATGGTGAGAGACAGAGATCAAGTTTCATTTTCTGACATTTGGATATCCAGTTTTCCCAGGACCATTTATTGATGAGAGTCTCCTCTTCCAAGGCATATTACCGTCCTTAATCAAAATTAGTTGACTGAAAGTATGTACATTTATTTCTTTGTTCTCTATTCTGTTCCATTAGTTTTTGTGTCTGTTTTTCAACCAATACCATGCTGTTTTGGTTACTATAGCTTTATAGTATATTTTGAGGTCATGTAGTGTTATCCCTCCAGCTTTGTTCCTTTTGTTTAGATTGCTTTGGGTATTGCAGTATTTTGCAATACCACATGGATTTTAGGATTATTTTGTTTATTTCTGTGAAGAATGCCAATAATATTTTGATAGGGATTGCATTGAATCTATATATTAATTTGTGTAGTATGATCATTTTGACAATATAAATTTTTCAACTCATGGACATAGATATTTTTTCTATATTTTCGTCTTATTTAATTAATTAATCAATGTTTTATAGTTTCCATTTTAGGAATTAAATATTGAGTGAAGAGGAGAGGGAACTGTTTCTAATTTTGAAGACTGACTAACCAGTTTTTCTCAGATGAAATCCAGATGTCAAACCAGGAATCTCTTTTGACACATAGCTACCATTTCATGTATTTGTTTTTAAAATTGATAAACTGGTGTTCTTTCTTGTTTCCTCTGTGATTTTTTTTCTAATTTATTTTCACATAGACTACCTTTGTATTTTCGAATTTAATAATTTCTTTTTTAGCAGTTTAAACAAAGCATATATCTTTTTAAAATTTGTTTATTGTAGTTTAAGTTCTGGGGTACATGTGAAGATCATGCAGGGTTGTTACATAGGTATACACATACCATGGTGGTGGTTTGCTGCATCCATTGCCCTATCATCAACATTGGGTACTTCTTCTAATGCTATCCCTCCCAAATCCCCCAACCCCCCTGCTATTCCTCCCTTAGGCCCCCACACCCCAGGCCCTTGTGTGTGATATTTCACACCTTGTGTCCATGTGTTCTCATTGTTCCACACCCACCTGTGAATGAGAACATGTGGTGTTTGGTTTTCTGTTCTTGCATCAGTCTGCTGAGAATGATGGTTTTCAGTTTCATTCATGTCCCTACAAAAGACACAAACTCATCCTTTTATATGGCTGCATAGTGTTCCATGATATATACGTACCACATTTTCCTTAACCAGTTAATATTTGATGGACATTTGGGTTGGTTCCAAGTCTTTGCTATTGTGAACAGTGCCACAATAAACATACATGTGCATGTGTCTTCATAATAGAATGTTTTATAATCCTTTGGGTATATACCCAGTAATGGGATTGCTGGGTCAAAGGGACTTTCTATTTCTAGGTCCTTGAGGAATTGCCACACTGTCTTCCACAATGGTTGAACTGATTTACACTCCCACCAACAGTGTAAAAATGTTCCTATTTCTCCACATCCTCTTCAGCATCTGTTGTCTCCTCATTTTTTAATGATCGCCATTCTAACTGGCATGAGGTGGTATCTCAGTGTGGTTTAGATTTGCATTTCTCTAATGACCAGTGATGGTGAGCATTTTTTCCTATGTTTGTTGGCCTCATTGATGTCTTCTTTTGAAAAATGTCTGTTCATATACTTTGCCCACTTTTTGATGGGGTTGTTTGTTTTCTTCTTGTAAATTTGTATTAGTTCTTTGTAGAGTCTGGATATTAGCCCTTTGTCAAATGGGTAGATTGCAAAAAAAAATTTTTCCCATTCTGTTGGTTGCTGGTTCACTCTATTGATAGTTTCTTTTGCTGTGCTAAAGCTCTTAAGTTTAATTAGATTTCATATGTCTATTTTGGCTTTTGTTGTCATTGCTTTTGGTGTTTTAGTCATGGAGTCCTTACCCATGCCTATGTCCTGAATAGCATTGGCTAGGTTTTCTTCTAGAGTTTTTATGGTGTTAGGTCTCATTTGTAAATCTTTAATCCATCTAGAGTTAATTTTTGTATAAGGTGTAAGGAAGCGATCCAGTTTCAGCTTTCTGTATACAGCTAGTCAGTTTTTCCAATACCATTTATTAAATAGAGAATCCTTTCCCCATTGCTTGTTTTTGTCAGGTTTGTCAAAGATCAGATGGTTGTAGTTGTGTGGCATTCTTTCTGAGGCCTCTGTTCTGTTCCATTGGTCTATATCTCTGTTTTGGTACCAGTATCAGGCTGTTTTGATTTCAGTAGCCTTGTAATATAGTTTGAAATAGTTTGAAGTCAGTTAGTGTGATGCCACCAGATTTTTTTTCCTTAGGATTTTCTTGGCTATGTGGACTCTTTTTTGATTCCATATGAATTTTAAGGTGGAATTTTCCATTCCTGTGAAGAAAGTCATTGATAGCTTGATGGAGATAGCATTGAATCTGTAAATTGCTTTGGGTAGTATGGCCATTCTCACAATACTGATTCTTCCTAACCATGAGCAGGGAATGTTTTTCCATCTGTTTATGTCTTCTCTTATTACTTTGAGCAGTGGTTTGTAATTCTCCTTGAAGAGGTCCTTCATATCGCTTGTTAGTTGTATTCCTAGATATTTCATTCTTTTTGTAGCAATTGTGAATGGGAGTTTGCTCATGATTTGGCTCTCTGTTTCTCTTTTATTGGTGTGTAGGAATGCTTGCGATTTTTGCACATTGATTTTGTATCCTGAGACTTTGCTGAAGTTGCTGATCAACTTAAGGAGATTTTGAGCTGAGATAATGAGGCATTCTAAATATACAGTCATGTCCTCTGCAAATAGGGACAATTTGATGTACTCTCTTCCTATTCAAATACACTTTATTGCTTTCTCTTGTCTGATGGCCCTAGCCAGAACTTCCAATACTATGTTGAACGGGAGTGATGAGAGGGGGCATCCTTTTCTTTTGCCAGTTTTCAAAGGGAATGCTTCCAGTTTTTGCCCTTTCAGTATGATATTTGCTGTGAATTTATGATAAATATCTTCTATTATTTTGAGATATGATCCATTGATATCTAGTTTATTGAGAGTGTTTAGCATAAAGAGCTGTTGAATTTTGTCAAAGGTCTTCTCTGCATCTATTGAAATAATCATGTGGGTTCGTTTTGGTTCTGTTTATGTGATGGATTATGTTTATAGTTTTGCAGATATTGAGATTTGCATCTTTTTAAATTTATTTTTATTTTTAAAAATTTTTTTAAATTTTTTTTTAATTTTTATTGCATTTTAGGTTTTGGGGTACATGTGCAGAACATGCAAGGTAGTTGCATAGGTACACACGTTGCAGTGTGTTTTGCTGCCTTCTGCCCCTTCACCCATATTTGGCATTTCTCCCCATGCCATCCCTCCCCCGCTCCCCCCCGCTGTCCCTCCCCTATTTCCCCCAATAGACCTCATCTTTGAGATGAAGCCTACATGATTGTGATGGATAAGCTTTTTGATATGCTGCTGGATTCGGTTTGCTAGTATTTTATTGAAGATTTTTGCATTTACATTCATTATGGATATTGACCTGAAATTTTCTTCCTTAGTTGCATCTCTGCCAGGTTTTAGTATCAGGATGATGTTGGCCTCATGAAATGAGTCAGGGAGGATTCCCTCTTTTTGTATTGTTTAGAATAGTTTCAGAAGGAATGGTTCCAACTCCTCTTTATACCTCTGGTAGAATTCGGCTGTGAACCCATGTGATCCTGGACTTTTTTTGGTTGGTAGGCTATTAATTGCTACCTCAACTTCAGACCTCATTATTGGTTTATTCAGGAATTCAACTTCTTCCTGGTTTAGTCTTGAGAGAGTATAAGTGTCCAGGAATTTATCCATTTCTTCTATATTTACTGGTTTATTTGCATAGAGGTGTTTGTAGTAATCTCTGATGGTAGTTTGTATTTCTGTGCAATTGGTGATGACATCTCCTTTATCATTTTTATTGCATCTATTTGAATCTTCTCTCTTTTCTTATTAGTCGGGCTAGTGGTCTATCTACTTTGTTCATCTTTTCAAAAAACCAGTTTCTAGATTTATTGATTTTTTGAAGGGTTTTTTTTTTGTGTGTGTGTCTATCTCCTTCAGTTCTGCTTTGATCTTAGTTATATCTTGCCTTCTCCTCGCTTTTGTATGTTTGATCTTGTTCCTCTAGTTCTTTTAATAGTGATTTTAGGGTGTCAATTTTATATCTTTTCTCACTTTTCATGTGGGCATTTTGTGCTATAAATTTGCGCGTGCCTGTAATCCCAGCTACTCGGGAGGCTGAGGCAGGAGAATTGCCTGAACCCAGGAGGTGGAGGTTGCGGTGAGACGAGATCGTGCCATTGCACTCCAGCCTGGGTAACGAGAGCAAAACTCCGTTTCAAAAAAATATATATATTTCCCTCTAGACACTGCTTTAAATGTGTCCCAGAGATTCAGGTACATTGTGTCCTCATTGACACCAGTTTCAAAGAACATCTTTATTTCTGCCTGTATTTCATTATTTATCCAGTAGTCATTCAGGAGCAGGTTGTTCTGTTTTGATGTAGTTGTGATGTTTTTAGTGAGTTTCTTAATCCTGAGTTCTAATGTGATTGCACTGTGGTCTGACAGACTGTTATGATTTCCATTCTTTTGCATTTGCTGAGGAGTCTTTTACTGCCAATTATGTGGTAATTTTTGGAAAGGAACAAGGACCAGCCACTGCAAAAACATATCAAACTGTAAAGACCATCGACACTATGAAAAAACTGCATTAAATAATGGGCAAAACAACCCACTAGCATCAAAATGGCAGGATCAAATTCACACATAACAATATTAACCTTAAATGTAAATGGGCTATGTCCCAATCTAAAGACACAGACTGGTAAATTGGATAAAAAATCAAGACACATTGGTGTTCTGTATTCAGGAAACTCATCTCACATGCAAAGACACACATAGACACAAAATAAAGTGATGGAGGCAGATTTATCAAAGAAATGGAGAGCAAAAAAGAAAAAAGAAAAGCAGAGGTTGCAATTCAAAAATTGCAAAAATTTATTATCAAGACAAATATCAAATAGCTTTGCTCTGATGTTTTCTTCTTGAAGTTTTGTAGTTCCAGACCTCACATTTAAGTTTTTAATCCATTTTAAGTTATTTTTTCTACATGGTATGAGACAAGGACTCAATTTCATTCTTTTTTTATGTGGCTATCCAGTTTTCCCAATGGTATTCATTGAAAAGACTTTCCTTTTCCAATTGGTCTCAAATAAAGAAAACCCTAACAATTCACAAAATTATGTTTTGTAAAGTTGCAGAATACAGAAGCCAACACACAAACTATACATTAACAATAAACTATAAAAAAGAAATTAGGAAAACAACGCCATCATAATAGCATCAAAAATGTAATAGGAATGAATTTAACCAAGAAGACAAAAGATCTTTATATTGAAAACCATAAGGCATTGATGAAGTAAATTAAAAGATACATAAATAAATGGAAACATAGCTCATATTCTTGAACTGGAAGAATTAATATGGTTACAATGTCTATACTGCCCAAAGTGATCTTCTGTTTCAATGTAATTCCTATATAAATTCCAACGATGTTTTTCACACAAATAGAAAAAAAAGACCTAAAATTCATATGGAATAACAGCATATAGTCATGGTATTTTTTAAGAAAAGAAAAAGAAAAAGGCTGAAGACATCACAATTCCTGGTTTCACACTATATTACAAAACTATAGTTATTTAAAAGTATGTTACTGCCATAAAAGGTAGACACATAGAACAATGGGACAGAAGAGTGAATCCAGAAATAAATCCGTGTATATATAACAAACTATTCTTTGGCAATGGAACTATAATATTTTAATTTAAAATTTTGGTATTGATAATTGTCGTTTATAGATTTACAGTTATGTTGCTTTAAAAAATGCTGCTTAAATATTCTACAGGTATACTTGTGTAGCAAAGGTAAAATATCTGGGTATTAAGTGGTGAGCAAGTCTTACTCTCTTAGATGATGTGTTGAGTTTTAGCAGACACGTTTTAAAGTAAATGTCATGCAATGGTTAAATATGTGTGTGTGTGTGTGTGTGTGTGTGTGTGTGTGTGTGTGTTAAAATATCCTCCAGGCAGAAAATATATTATGTATTAAGACTCTAGTAGAGTTATGTCTGAAATATTGATGGTGGCCAGAAAGGATGGCACTAAAGCCATGCAGAAGATGTAAGATAAAACAATACAAAGCATTACATGTATACTAGGGATTTTAAATGTTTTACCTCTGTCATTGAGGACCTACTGATTTAATGATCTAAAACTAAAATTATTACGTGATTTAATTTTTTAAAATATCACTTAAACTCCTATATGGAGAAGTGAATGGGGTATATAGTAGACATCTTTATCAATTAAGTGTCCAAAGTTGTGTAATATATCAGACAAAGAACGCTTTTTAAAAATTATCTTTTGACACTATTGACATAAAAAGATTAACAAGTGTAAGTGGCATTAAGGGGAAGTAATATAATTATGTAAGGGCTGAGAGAGAGGTGAAGAGAATTGTTAATATTTTTAAGTTTTCTGACTCAAGCAAATAAGTGTATGCTGACTGAATTTGCTGAACTAGGGAATATTAAAAACAGTAAATTGAGTAATAGGTACTGTGGTAATAATTTCACATCAGTTTTGAACATAACATGTTGAGGACCACTGCTTCATCCAAATTGAGATTTTCAGTATGTACCTAGGTAAACAAACCTAAAACTAAGAGGAGGGACAAGACTGAAAATATGTATATAAACACATATGATTTCTAATCAACACCCTAAGAATAAAAACTATAAGCTAGATAAATGGTATAGGTGGATAAGATAAGCATGGCCAGGAAACAAAATTGAAATCTTCAATTACCTGAGGATTGACTTGCCAAACAAGAGTTGGCAAGAAAGATATAGAAGGTACATCAAGAAAGGTAAGAAAATGCCATGAGGAACCTGTTATTCTTCTAGACTAGAGAACAGCATGTTTAAAGATGAGTAGCCAGCTGTACTAAATGCTGCTTTGCAGTCCAGCAGTTTAGAGAGTGAGTTCTATCCATTAGACTTAGAGTGGCACAGACTTTAATGGCTGTTTTCCTTGATAGCACTATTTATAATATGAAGATAAGCTCAATGAGAAAACCCCTGATCTCTCTGCATGAAACTCTCGTCCTGTTTAAATAAAGGGTTCAGGGGATTTTAGACACAAATATCAAAAGCAGCTCAGAATATCAAACATATTCAATTTAAAAACAAGCAAATTCTACCAAAACAAATAAACCACTGCCACGACAACAATAACAAGAAACACCACTGGCCTTTCATTGATTTCAATTTTTTCAAAGAAAAAATTCAATTTGTATATATACAAAAACAACAAAAATCCCAAAACGGGACTGACTAGAAAAAAAGATTTCATATTGGAATATGTACCAGAAATCATTATCATGTCTAACTCACCTAATAGTCTTATCCATTTCAAGCTGATAATAAAGGTCTCTTTCAGGGGGTTAGACTATGTTGGCTGATGCATAAAGAAATCATTTCAATAAAAATAGGTAAACAATTTGGAATATATTATTTTTTTGTAATCCCTGGGGCATCATTTTAGTAGATGATTACAACCAAATGAGTATTATCTTATAATTTTCTCATGAGCAGCAGAAGCTTTTATGTTAGCTCCAGATTGCTCTTTATTCTCTAATGATATTTTACAGAATACTATCAGTTTGGAGGGAAAGCTCAGGGGATACTCACTGATAGCTAGGAGGTTCTTTTTGTTTGCTTTTTTCTTCAAATTTGCATGTGTAAAATGAAAATATTTAATAGAATTTATTAACAAGTTGTTATTTTCTTGTAATAAGTGGAAAAAATGGGCTTAGGACATCAGGTCGCTCTCCTGCCTCTCTATGGTTTCAAGAAGAACTTGTCTTTGAATTATTTTCTGTCACCATCTCACCCAAAAAAAGCAAACTACTTTCTTGCAGCACAGAATTAACATGTCATTCTGTCATTTGAAACATCTTTAGCCTAATTTTTACAAATTATTCCCATTTAAAAATACCCAAGGCAACATTTCTACAAAAAGTATTTATTTTCTCAAAGCCAGAAAACATGTTACTCTGTTTTCTGAAGTACTAAATGCAACTTCTTCAATTCTGTATATAAGTTTTTCTTATAATTTCACTTACAACTCGTCCTTTCCCCTGAAATCAAATTACTTTTTGTAGTTTTGCTTGTTAATTTTGTTTTATTTTTGGTATATTCTCCCATAACATCTTTTCCATTTGAGCCTCCATATCACAGGACTAACAGATGCAATTTTTCATGCTTCTTTGTGTTCTATCTTGATATCTTTTCACTACATCCACTTCTAACCAAAAATCTTCAGCAAACAGGAACTTTGTTACTAATTGTTGTGATATACTTACTTGAGTACTTAAAAATTTAAAAATAGAAGTATAATTTTAGTTTTCATTATATATAGAGTGGTATAATGAGATATACATAATGAGATACATACAGATAAAATCATATATATACATATATATAATACACATACATGCACACACACAAGGTAGTTCCCTTTATCAGCAGTTTTGCCTTCCTTAGTTTCAATTATCTGTCAAAAAAACTATTCATAAATTTAAAATTATGTGTCATTGTGAGTATTGTTATAGTTGTTCTATTTTATTATTATTGTTAACCTCTAACTTTGCCTAAATTATAAATTAAGCTATAGAAAAAAATATATATATATACATATATATATAATGTTTAGCACTAGCTGTAGTTTCAAGCATTCATTAAGGGTCTTGAAACATCTTTCTTGAATAAACAAGACTGCTAAATACAGCAGAAAGCATTTCTCATACTTTTATTCTTATTTTGTCTTTGCCTTTGCTAAACATCTTAGCATCTCTTCTCTCTCCAAGATGTTTACTCTTATTGTATTGTACTCCCATTTTCTTATTCTCCTTTGCAATTTCTTAATCCAATTTATTCTATATCCAAAAAATTAGTTTACTATTATAATTTTCCCAGAGTTATTTTTATAACAGGACATGTACGAAATCAAGAGGACTTGATTTCAAGAAATTGCTCTGACAGTACACAAATTTAGGCAAGTCTATTTATACTCTAAATTAACAAAATAAAAATAATAGTGCCCTTCTAGGGCATTACTTATATGGTAACTTAAATTGATCCATAGTTGATATTTGATAAATTATTTTAAAATTTAAACCTGATAGATTTCACATTTCAGATTTCTCTATTTCATATTACTTCAGGACTTCATTATAGATTTAGGTAATGTAATTCTACTTGCAATAGAGATATAGAGATTTTGTTAGTAGAGTTTCAATTAATCAAATGTCATATAGCAAAGTTCACTCATTTCTTTAAACTCAAAATGAACAATATAGATTTCATTCCCATAAAAATGACTTAAGTATATTATATGAGCAAGTAACCAAGTTCTTCCACTTTCATACTGCCATGAATATTTTGTTGATGGCACTCAATTCTGTACAATACATACATATTATAAGATGTAAGTGCAGCTGGCACAGAGTATGAGAAGCAAGCTTCTTCAGTTTGTTGCTATCCATCATGCACTTTGACATGACACATTTTACTCTCAGCATGGATATGATTGGACATTAACACTAACTTATTTAGAACTAGGTAGTGGTATGTTTATAAGTGGAGGCTGCCTCAGCATCCAAGAATTTATGCAGGATATGAAAAACTAAAATAGAGCATTTATTCTATGCTACTCTATAGAACTATGAATGTATTTTATTTAAATTAAATGTAGTGTCACTCACATGTTCTTTTTTAATCCAAAGTCATACATCCATTTTTTTAATTTTGACTTAATTATAAAATGAGCTCAATAGTCACAGGCTACGCTTATCCAAAACCTACTTAATTTTTCAAGATGAGAGATATCTCTACTAAAACGTCCTGTTATGGTTTTCTTTAAACAAATTTCGATCTTGACAAACAATCTCACAATAGAGAAAACTTTGTTTTAAAAATGAACAAAATGTGTCTCTAATAAATCTATGCAGTAAATCTACCACGCTTAACATAGTTATAGTAATCTCTTTATTTTGCACATTGTAATCAGGATTTAGTTGAATTGCATGCTATTTAACAGACTGCATACCACCAATTCTTAGTGGAAACACAGCTGGATTCATTTTTCAGTATGAAAGATCACCCGCTATAAACTTGCACTGCTGGTGAGACTGAAAAATGCTCAGATGTAAGCTATAAATTGGCTACAAGGGTAGACATTTCCTTGGCAACCCCTGTGTGGTATATTAAGCAAAACTGAAACATTTAATTTTAATTAGAATATTGAATTAGATTCTAAGTCAAATCTAGGACAGAGTTACAAAGGGAGCTGTCTCATTGTAGTTAAAAGTGTTCAAATGAATGTGCTGTATCCCAAATAGAACATTTACAGAATTTCAACTAGAAAGCTATGATGGAAAGTGAATGATAAGAGATGCTAAAAATTGTCCCATGGTAAGAAAAATATGAAGGATTAAAATACTTCCAAAATAATAAAAATGGACATTTAGACAATTTTCTATATAAAGTCAATAATAGAACAAGTTTTAACATTGATTTGTAAATAGTTTTTCTTAACTAGCCTAGATAATATAATATGGTTAATATCCTTGATTTGGTAATCCTGCCTTAAGTACACATGAGAACCTGATTGCATTGGACAGCTGTTGTAATCCCTTTCAAGTACTTTCATTCTCACTACCTGCTTCTGCCAGTCTTGCAGCTTCAACCAGCTTCAGAGCAACCCAACAGTTCTTTGCATTTGGCCCATAATCACATAGGTCTTGCTTCCTCCTCTTGTGCTTCCTTGAGACAGAGAAGTGAGATGTCTGTGAGAATTCATTCAAGATTAAAAAATGGATAATTTAGAAGTTCACAGCTACCTCTGAGACACCATAACCATTAATCAATGGAGGTGAGTAGGTTTCTAAGAAGGTTTCAAAGAATGATGTACTGGTCCTGGTTCAGTTAGCAGTCACTACAAAGGATTCTTAAAACAATTTTCTATCTGTTCTTGTTTGATATCTACTGTTACTCGACTACTTGTTCCTAAAATAATTTCCCAAGTAAATGACTTCCATCCAAGCCTATGTCTTATAATCCTTTTTCAGAGATCTCAGGCTGGAATATATTTCAGAGAATAAGCAAAGACTTAAAAGAAATTGTTAAATTTATAATCATCATAACAATTAGTAGTACTTAAAATAAATGATAAGTACCTTTTAAAGTTTAGTGAATTAGTATATTCTCTTCTGATATTCCATCTTTTACATTGATATTCCATCTTTTACATTGATTAAATATTCAAGAATTGTTTTGTGTGTGACAGCAGTCAGTTTCATCAGATTAAGGTAATTTACGTTTTTGAGAGAGTCATTGCAAATCAAAGATATTTATCAAGGTTGAATTTCCACAAAATCAATGTAGTAATATAGGTATACTGCAAAAAAAATCCCTTTAATTGATAAAGAAGGATGGTAGTCATGGAATCTCCCAGTCCTATTGTGTTATTTCCGAAATGAGAGCATACCCTTTCTGGTTGAGCTGTGTTTATTGTGGTTGTAATTATAATCACTGGGGAGTCACTGATCCTCCTGAGGCAGCCACTCAAATTTCTTGGTATATAGTTTTAATGTGTGATACATTTTGTTTGTAGTGTTTATTGAGGAATGATAATGCTTAAGGCACTGCAACATACACTATTTTAAATGTGTGTAACAATGATTTTGGGAGATGACTCTCATATTTAAATAACACAAAGAAAAAAGTAAATAATATAACCATTTCACATTGGTAGAAAGCCAGTGATTGAGATTCAAACATATGTTTACCACTTCAAACCCAAAATATCTTCCCTTTTTCTTTGCTCTTACATAAGCTGACTGCTATTCATTTTGGGAGATGACTCTTATATTTCAAGAACACAAAGAAAAAGGTAAATAATGTAACCATTTCACATTGGTAGAAAGCCACTGATTGAGAATCAAACATATGTTTACCACTTAAAACCCAAAATATCTTCCCTTTTTCTTTGTTCTTATGTAAGCTGACTGCTATTCATTTCCAAGATACTCAAATTTTTCCAGAGCAAGGCATTCTTTTGTAAGTTGGAATTCTGGCTCATAGTTTTCTTTTGCAGGAACTGATGGAAAAATACCCTAGTCAAATAAGGAGATTCTGGCTCAACCAAGTGTGTAGAGATTCATGATTTGAGGTCCCAGTTCACCTTGTACTTCTTTATCATTGTTAACATTTAATAGATATATAACAGTAGTAATGATACCCTGTGTTTCCTGTAGAGAAATAATCATAAACTTTTTCTAATAATTCCTATCAATCTTATAAACATTTGCAATTATGGAGGACAGTAATCTCATGAAACGTTCTTTGTGTTTACATGTAGAAATAGTTTTGATCCAACCTGCATATCAAACTCATTAATTTCTTCCGGAATCCAACATTTTCTTCCCCATAAACTTTCTTGTCTCCTGTTCTAACTGTCCTTTCATGTGAACTAACTTCCCTCACATTATTGGTGCTCAAGGGGACACTATTCACTTAAATCTAATGGAAACAGTACCCTGTATTTGGGCAACATAGCCCATGAATTCTATGGGGTTTGGTATTTTCTTCTGGAAAAATCATGTATCAGTTGGTGATTCTGAACTTTATTGTTCTGTTTTCACATTGCTATAAAGAACTTGAGACTTGTTAATTTACAAATTTGTTTGTTTAATTTGCTGATGGTTTTGCAGACTGTAAAGGAAGCATGGCAGCTTTGCTTCTGGGAAGGTCTCAGGGACCTTTTCTCATGGCAGAGGGCAAAGCAAGAGCAAGCACGTCGCACGGCAGGAGCAGAAGCAAGACAGACGAAGGGAAGAGTTGCTACAAATTTGTGAAAACTCACTATCACAAGAACAGCACCAAGGGGATGAAGCTAAACTATTCATGAGAAACTGCCCCCAAGATCTAATTACCTCCCACCAGGTCCAATTTCCAACATTAGGGATTGTAATTTAGTGAGAGATTTTGTGTGGACACACACCAAAGCCATATCATACATAACTATATACTAATTGGTAATATCAACATTCTAAAGAGGGATTTACGAAGAGGCCCTTAAAATTTTATATTAGTCTCATCCAATTCACATTATATTTAACAATATGTTTATGAAATTTTACACGTATGGATGGTAACTTTGCTGGCTTACAGTTCTTACTTTGTATCATTTATACATGTGTTGAAAACAGCAGAATAAATAACTGCATTTATAATGTAATTTACTTAGAAGTTTTTCTTCAGGCATAATTTTGTCGAAGACAATTATTGTCACTGTTCACTAGGCTGTCTAGGAATTTCCGTCAGTTTTTAGACAGAATGTAGTATTCAGTTGCTTTTTCTTTCTTGGGACCAAGCTAAACTATATACAGACTTCAAATAATAAACCATTGCATTAATGTTGTTTTAGCACTTGACTTCCAGAAGTCAAACTGGAAGGATGGTGGCATAAAAAACATTTAATGCCTGTACATAAATTCCCAATGAGGAGCAAAACAGGTAGAATCAAGAGTAGAAGCTTTAACAAAAAGTTATGACAAATTTTTTTTTAAATAATATTTAAATTATATTTGGAAGTATACTGCTAGGTAGAGATTTTTAAAAACTTTTTTGGGGGGGATCCCTTTTGTCATTCATAGAAAGGAAAACCAATCTTTATTCTGGTTGTGACAAGAAAATAAACGGAGGGAAATCTTGAGAACACACACTTGAAAGAACAAAGGCCTGCAAATGCAATAATATAAGAACGATTTTGGCACCTGCCATCTAGTCATGTTACCTAATACAATCAAATAGCATACTGATGCTTTAGAAATGGAGCAAGAAATTAGATAAAATATAGTTGCAGTATAATTTTTCTACCTCTTAAATAAAGTATTGCTTAGTAAGTATGTAAGAGACATAGAGAGGACATCCATTTACTTGAAAATATATATTGCCATTGAAATTTTCTAGAACCCAAATTCTCTCCAGTGAACATGATTTCCCTTAATCTGGAAGCAGAAAACTTCTCTGACAATTAGCAAAGGTCATGAGACCACCTTTGTAAGCAAAAACTACATCTATGTGAAGAAAAGTTACCACAATATGTACTAGAAAGAAAACTACTTTAAACAAAAAACTTGAGATATAACAGTATTTGATAACAGACTAATTTAAAAATTAGAAAACCCCTCAAAGAGAAAATACTCAGCTACCAATTTGCCAACATGATACACCTTGGCCAAACGTCTCAGGTTGGTAAAAATTTGAATTACTAATAATGTAGCCCCAATCATTTTATTTGTGCACTTGTAAACTCATATATTCCGATTAACTGAATTATATATTTACCTCTGTAAGATTCAGTTTTCTTATAGGTAATCAAAAAAATGATAATATTTTACAGGCTTTTTGGGATTAATCCATATGTTAAAACAAGTAAAGCAGTTAGAACAAGGTTTAGCATACAGTAAGTACTTTATAAATAAACTATACAGAGGTATATGACCAAAGATATTTATCATTGTCAATGAGAAAAATTAATACAAATATGAATGTGCTAAAATAATGAATTAG
This sequence comes from Leontopithecus rosalia, assembly GCA_028533165.1. NCBI lineage: Eukaryota > Metazoa > Chordata > Mammalia > Primates > Cebidae > Leontopithecus > Leontopithecus rosalia. Next base: position 91,007,364 of record CM052651.1, on the reverse strand, counting down.
TTATATCTTAGATGTATATGTTGTAATAACGTGTAGTAGTCAAAAAATTTAATTTATTGACATAAAAATGTGTATATGTCCCATTTAAAATGAAGTAAATAAATTAGTCAAAAAGAATTAAAAAGTTTTTGATCATACTAAACATACACCTATACATTTGTATGTATGCTTACATGCATTAATATATATAAGAAGATTTGAAGATTATATAACAATATTTGATTCTGTGTTTTTCTCTAATATAGCTGATATATAACACAAACTTCTCTGTATCTAAAAATTTACAATGAGCATGTGTTTTTCTTTAACTTACAGGAAAGCTACTTGGGTTTAATTTAAATTAAAATTTTAAAAACAGCATTCTTAGTCTAAAAATTGGCACAGATATACAAACTAAAGTGATTAAAAGCATTCTATCAAACAGTCCATGAGGATTAAATTTGCATTATATACTAGGATAAAGTCTCATTAAGAAAACTTTTTCTTCATACAATAAAGCATTCTGGAAATATGTGAATATAGAGGGAAAATGTACATGCACAGCCAAAATGTTCAGACAAAGCTGGAGATCTAAAATTTGGTAAAAAAAAAAAATTCAGTCAGAAAACCAGGTTACCAGCAGGCTTATTGCACAAGAGCAGAGGCCAAACTTCTATAGCCTTGGCATGTAAAGCATTTCAGATGCTAAGATGACAGCACTGCTCATAAAACCATCTGCTATTTGCTGATCCATCTGTTGGTCAGCATAGAGCCATCTGAACTCAAAAAATCCTTTGGTTTCAGAAATAGCACAATTGCCTTTTTTTTTTTCAGTTGGAAAACAACAGTAGTGACTTTCAGAACAGTATTTTATTACAGTAGAGCACAAAATACTCTTACTCTTTGGCCACAAACTCATGATTTGTACTCTTATAATTATCAGGATTTATAATTAAGAAAACTTGCATTGCATTATGCCTCTAAACATAAACATATATATAAAGATATTAAGTTAAAAGCTTAAACATAGGTTAATTAGCAGTAAATATTTAACAAATGTAATATATTTCACAAAGAAAGATATACAAAGGACCAATATGCACATAAAACAGCAAACATTACTAGACTCTTAAAATCCAAATTAAAGCCATATTGAGAAAGATACTTATAAAATGACAAAAATAAATATAAATACTAACAATGTCAATGGTTTTCAAGGATAGGAAGTAAATGGAAGTATAAAACCTTGCTCTTGGAGGTATAAAATGGTATAACAATTATAAAAAATTTGCAATTCCCTAAAATATTAAACGTTCACGTATTGTATTATTCATTAATTTTACTCCTAAAAATTAAGTCCACACAAAGACTTGTAATGAATATTCATAGTAGTTATATATAATATGTAAAAACTCAGGAAGAAAGCAACATCCCAAAATAGATATGTAGATAAATTGCAGTGTGTTTATACAATTCACTAATATTCAATAACAAAATAAGGAAGAATATGGATATATACAAAACATAATATGAGTAGTATTTTATTGATTGAACGAAACCAGGCATAGAAAAGTATGGATTGCCAAATTTCATTTATACAAAATGAAATTTATATATATATATATTTGTGTATGTTTATATATATATATATTTGTGTATGTATATATATATATTTGTGTATGTGTATATATATTATATATATATAATATATATACACATACACAAAATTTTATTTATACAATACGTATATGGAGAGAGGTTGCCTGTGGTGGTTGGTGGTTGGGAGGTACCATAAGAGTGGGGAATGACTAGAAAGAGACATGAGAACTTTCTCAAATGACAAAATTGTTTTAGATATTGATTACAGTAGTGGCAACATGGGTGTGTATGTTTGCCAAAACATGTTTAGTTATATAATTATGAACTGCACATTTTGCTGTATAAAACTTAACAAACATTTTTTAAAGTTCACATTTTGATCACTCTACATACAAAGAAAAAGTCTCTCATGCACAAATAAAAGAAGTGACCTTTCCTCTTGCTACAGAATGAAAACACACATGTCAGTTAGGAGAAATAATATCAGTTAATGTATCCAAAACCCATAATTTCACTGATGTAATAAAATTTTATTTCTCACCCATATAGCATAAAAAATAAAGCCAGATGTCTCCACTAAGGATTACAATTCCAAGCTCAGTTTTAGGTATCTCGACTCCTCTCCTTTTATCTTGTAGATCTGATATCTCAAATTATTTCTTTCAACTGCAAGAATGAGAGCTTGGTAGCACATGAGGGAGGCTAGTCCTGAAATTGATATAAATCACTTCTGTGCCTTATATTGGCTAGAATTAATTATATGACATATGGATAATTATATATAGATACAGATTCTTGTACAGATATGGATAGTTTTTAGGGAGACAGATATGGATATGTAGACAGATATTAATATAGATATATAGGTAGAGATAGATAAACAGATAGATAACCCAACAAGGGAAGCTATATATGTAACTTTTCTCCATACGCCAGAAAGAGAAAAGGGAGAGTTTAGCACCTAACTCTTCTCTACCAGAGAACATATAACTGCTTTTTTACTGTGCTCACATTAGAGAGTAATAAAGCACATATGTAGCCTTGTACAAGACAAGAAATGTCTTTTCTACAAATTTATAATTAGTAGCAAATATTTTGATCAGTGCCATAGAATAAAATAAACAAACCTAAAACTCTTGTTTATGAAGAATTGGCAACAAAAATTATTTAACGCGAATTTAAAGCAATTCAAAATATGGAGTGCATTAAAAAATAATCATGTAACTAAAATGTCTCAGTCATTAAGAATTTGTAGGTGGTAAGTAGTATATATGTCTTAAGTCAGAAACAGATGGCCACTGTTGTTTTACTGCCAATCATCTGATGGGCATCTATTCCATATCCTGGACCCTGAAGTTCCCATTGCTACTTTGGCATTACTTCCTTGTAAAGGGAAAAGCTGTCTAGAGTGCTTCCTCTAAGGAATAAGCTGCAAAATATTTCAAGAGTTATAAATAGTCGAGCTACCCTATGTTCAACTCAAATATGTTAATTTCTTCATAGAGCTCAAAACTCATAGCACCGTACCAAAGTCAAGATATCAGGATAATCTTTGAGTATTTTTTTTCTTTTTTTTAAATTGCATTTTAGGTTTTGGGGTACATGTGCAGAACATGCAAGATAGTTGCATAGGTACACACATGGCAGTGTGTTCTGCTGCCTTCCTCCCCTTCACCCAAATTTGGCCATTTGGCATTTCTCCACATGCTATCCCTCCCCAGCTCCCCACCACCACTGTCCTTCCCCTATTCTCCCCAATAGATCCCAGTATGTAGTGCTCCCTTCCCTGTGTCCATGTGTTCTCATTGTTCATCACCCGCCTATGAGCGAGAATATGTGGTATTTCATTTTCTGTTCTTGTGTCAGTTTGCTGAGAATGATGTTCTCCAGATTCATCCATGTCCCTACAAAGGACACGAACTCATCGTTTTTGGTTGCTGCATAATATTCCATGGTGTGTGTGTGCCACATTTTCCCAGTCCAGTCTATCATTGATGGGCATTTAGGTTGGTTCCAGGTCTTTGCTATTGTAAACAGTGCTGCAGTGAACATTAGTGTGCATATGTCCTTATAGTAGAATGATTTATAGCCCTTTGGATATATACCCAGTAATGGAATTGCTGGGTCAAAGGGCATTTCTATTTCTAGGTCCTTGAGGAATCGCCACACTGTCTTCCACAATGGTTGAACTAATTTACACTCCCACCAGCAGTGTAGAAGTGTTCCTATTTCTCCACATCCTCTCCAGCATCTGTTGTCTCCACATTTTTTAATGATTACCA
>CM052651.1:90984802-91003404 GCA_028533165.1 Leontopithecus rosalia | reverse complement strand
ATGACGAGCATTTTTTCATATGTTTGTTGACCTCTTGTATGTCTTCTTTTGTAAAGTGTCTGTTCATATCCTTTGCTCATTTTTTAATGGGCTTGTTTGTTTTTTTCTTGTAAATCTGTTTGAGTTCTTTGTAAATTCTGGATATCACCCCTTTGTCAGATGGGTAAACTGCAAAGATTTTTTTCCCATTCTGTTGGTTGCCGATTCACTCTAGTGACTGTTTCTTTTGCCATGCAGAAGCTGGGGAGTTTGATTAGGTCCCATTTGTCTATTTTGGCTTTTGTTGTCAATGCTTTTGGTGATTTGGTCGTGAAGTCCTTGCCTACTCCTATGTCCTGAATGGTTTTGCCTAGATTTTCTTCTAGGGTTTTTATGGTGCCGGGTCTTGTGTTTAAGTCTTTAATCCAACTAGAGTTAATTTTAGTGTAAGGTGTCAGGAAGGGATCAAGTTTCTGCTTTCAGCACATGGCTAGCCAGTTTTCCCAACACCATTTATTAAATAGGGAGTCCTTTCCCCATTGTTTGTTTTTGTCAGGTTTATCAAAGATTGTATGGTTTTAGATATGTTGTGTTGACTCCAATGCCTCTGTTCTGTTCCATTGGTCTATATCTCTGTTTTCGTACCAGTACCATGCTTTTTTGATTACTGTAGCCTTGCAGTATAGTGTGAAGTCCGGTAGTGTGATGCCTCCTGCTGTGTTCTTTTTGCTTAGAATTGACTTGGCTATGCGGGTTCTCTTTTGGTTCCATATGAAGTTCAAGGTGGTTTTTCCCAGTTCTGTGAAGAAAGTCAATGGTAGCTTGATGGGGATAGCGTTGAGTCTGTAAATTACTTTGGGCAGTATGGCCATTTTCATGATATTGATTCTTCCTAACCATGAACATGGAATGTGTCTCCATCTGTTTGTGTCCTCTTATTTCATTGAGCAGTGGGATTGTAGTTTTCCTTGAAGAGGTCCCTTACGTTCTTTGTAAGTTGTTTTCCTAGGTATTTTATTCTCTTTGTAGCAATTGTGAATGGCTGTTGATTCTTGATTTGGCTCTCTTTCAGTCTTTTATTAGTGTATAGGAATGCTTGTGATTTTTGCACATTGATTTTATATCCTGAGACTTTGCTGAAGTTACTTATCAGTTTCAGGAGTTTCTGGGCTGAGGTGATGGGGTCTTCTAGATATACTATCATGTCGTCTGCAAATAGAGACAATTTGGCTTCCTCCTTTCCTATTGGAATACCCTTTATTTCTTTTTCTTGCATGATTGCTCTGGCTAGAACTTCCAGTACTATATTGAATAGGAGTGGTGAGAAAGGGCATCCTTGTCTAGTGCAATCTTTGAGTATTCTTTTCATGATTGTCTTTCACTCTAGAAACATATGTATTAAACTTTTCCTCTACAACTTCTCTGTCATATGTAAATCAGTGGTGGCTGGTAAGTTGATGAATACTGTTGATTAAGATTAGTCAGAGTCATCCCACTAAATTAATAACATCTTGCTATAAGATATGGAAAAGAAACAAAACTTATAGAGGAAGGATTTTTAAAGTAAAATAGATAATATTAAAATAGAAAATATTATTTTAGTGATATGGTTGTAGGGTTTTCACCAGTTACAGAGTAAAAAGCAAATGAGCTTATGGTATTACCAGACTTTAGGCCATTCATCGTGTGTGTGTTTTTATTTGCATGTAAGTGTATGCATTAAATGTACAATATGTATTCAAATCTACAATATGTATTCAAAGGTAAATAAATTTGATATAGGTTCAATGTTATGGGTACACTACCTAGTAGAAATTCTTAAATGTTTAACTAATGTCTGTAACAATAATTACTGCATATAGTGATTAAGATAAAAATCTGAACTGAGGACTCTTTATTAAAATTAACATGCTGGTGCTTAGAATGTGAAGAATATTTGTAACTTTTTTCACAACATATAAAATTATACTTATGTTGTGATAGATTAGTTGTGGTTCAATTAACAATAGCAACAAATTATGTTGTATAATATATAAAATTATAAAATTGTATATATGTTGTTATAAGACATGTCACAAATATCTTGTTGCTATTTTTAATTGAATCACTATAAAGACTAAGTATTTTAATTAAGCATGTTCTAGTTGTCACATTTTTGTTGTTTTCTCTTAAGCTTTATGTAAGAAATAGTCATAAATGGTAACCAAATACAAAAGAGTTAAGAATAACTGCTATGCATATAATTACATACATGGAAGTTATTTGCTTAAATGTGTGATGATCATTACATTTTCTTTTGTATCATCCTGTTTTAATTATAATAGACTATTCAGTAGGTTCCTGCTTGGGTTTATATCAAAGCCTGCCTTTTTTTCAAGAAATATTTCTTCATACTTAACCACTAACCTAGAGTACATGATTTTGCTTTTTCAACATGTTATTGTTGTTGCTCATGATTTACATCTAGTCTCATTTGAGATTCTCCATTGTAACTGGAGGGTAACTTTCTAGTGTGAATCTACCTGGCCACTTCTTAATATATACGTATCCCTTTTTTTTAATACTTCAAGTTCTGGGATACATATGCAGAATGTGCCGATTTGTTACATAGGTATACACATGCCATGGTGGTTTGCTGCACTCCATCAACCCATCATCTACATTAGGTATTTCTCCTAATGCTGTCCCTTCCTTAGCCCCCCATCTCCCTACAGTCCCCTGGTGTGTGATGTTCCCCTCCCTGTGTCCATGGGTTCTTATTGTACACACCCACTTATGAGTGAGAACATGTGGTTTTTGGTTTTCTGTTCTTGTGCTACTTTGCTGAGAATGATGGTTTCCAACTTCATCCATGTCCCTGCAAAGGACAGGAACTCATCCTTTTTTATGGCTGCATGGTATTCCATGGTGTATATGTGCCACATTTTCTTTATCCAGTGTATCATTGATGGGCATTTGGGTTGGTTTCAAGTCTTTGCTGTTGTAAACAGTGCTACAATGAACATACATGTGCATGTGTCCTGTTGGTGGGAGTATAAATTAGTTCAGCCACTGTGGAAGACAGTGTGGCAATTCTTCAAGGATCTAGAACTAGAAATACCATATGACCCAGCAATCCCATTACTGGTATATACCCAAAGGATTATGAATATACACATATCCATTTTTGCCGTTTCTATTGCCTCAAACTAACTTCACATGCTTAACATTACTTGTTCTGATAAATGATTTTGGCTTGGCTCTGTAAGTAGCATAAAATAGAAAGATTAACAACTCTATAAAATTGTTTTAAGTATTAGTGATTATTTTCACTATTTTATTCATTCAACCAGGTAATATAAAATTCATTTTTTAATCTAAATTTCAATTTTATTGTTCTTTACATCTAGTCTCATTTGAGATCCTCCATTATAATTGAACAATGACATCAAGGAAAACAAATGTCATACATTTTCATTAAATCAAAAAATTGTTTTTCAAAGTTTTCATTTTCTATTGGATTTGTAGTTTTATTTACACATGATAAAAACATAGTTTTCAAATGGAAAGTGACTTTACAAGAAGAAAATCTAAAATCTATGTGTAGCTTTTCAGTTTGGCAGTGATACCAGAAAATGAAAATTTCATATTGATTTTATTGGAAATAATTTTAAAAAGACAGAAAATGTAAGAAATAAAATTCTTAACTTCATTTTCAGTAAAACAAGCAAACAGATAAAACCTAACACGATGATTTAGGTTGAAATCTCACAAAACACAGTACAAATCACTAATGAATGTTCCTTTGGGAAGAAACAGAGAAGTATCAAGGAACAGAAAGTACTTTGCTTCAAGCTTCAGAAATAGCCAGTAAAACTATAAATTATACTTGTCAATAGTGGCAGATTTGACGTGAGGCACTAAACCCACTGTGTGTGTACATGTGTGTGTGTGTGTGCAGACTGCAATACTGTGAACAGTAAATAGAGTCTAGAGTAAGCATTATAGTAGGCAGAGATTCTCTTTATAAAATGATGTTCCCAGAAGTATAAATCTATAAAAGATGCCAGCATAATTTTAAAAAGAGAATCATTAAATCTTAATTACAGAAGATAAATGTGTAAAATTATTGCCATGAAGCAGATGAAAATTCTATCCCAAAATTTAAAAACAAAAATGAATACAATAAACGAAATACTTAATCAAATAATCATCGTTTTGAAGCAGTGGCACTAAAACAAGATGCACAACCTCAGGGAATTGACTGCAGGGCAGCAAAAAAAGAGGAAAGGTAAGTGGGAAGAGCTAAGGATGGAAAAGAAAATATCATCGCAGCATTGGAAGTAAAACTGGAAGAGCAAAGGAAATCAGCCATGGCTCAAATAATAAAAAAAAATAAAGAAGATTCAAAACACTGAAGTCCTCAAAAAAGGTAAAAATAAAATATTTAAAATAACGCCTTCTGGTGCATATTGAAAAGATACAGAGTCCAAGAGAAAACTAGCCCAATATTGTTAACTTTGGCAAGAACATACTAAAGTTAATAAACTCTAATAAGTATAAATAATTCTTTGGGAAGTCAGGCCAAAGAGAAAATCTTTTACAAGAGGAAAACACACAATGGCCTCAGATTTTTCTTAGCAATATTTAGTACTAGATGACACTGAAGCAACACCTACAAAATTACTAGGTAAGGAAGCATGATTTGAGGATTTCATTCAGTTGAAATGTTCCTTAAAAATAGGGCAACAAAATTATTAATTCAGTGGAACTAAGAAAATACCCTGTTGCTCTAATAAACCTTATTCAAAATATCAAGTAGCTTCAACAGAATATATGTTATGGTCTCCAAATATGTAAAAATGAAATGAATAAAATACATTGAGAAGTAAATGGCAAATGACATTTAAATGGGAAATGAAGTAAATATGTTGAATTTATTTTTATTTATAGCTAAAGTTTAAGGATATTAGTTAAGATAAAAAATGTATGGATGGATATTTTTAAGATTAAGAAGAAATACATTCATGATTAAAAATCACAACACAATTTAATAAGATTAAATGATAGAATATAAAGTGGAGTAGGAAAAGAGACTAACGCTATAATTGGTTACAGTAGAAAATAATAATTACTGGAACAAAAATGCACACTTTCCTAAATAACAAAATAAATATGCACAAATGAAGAAAAACAGAAAACATTAAATAGTTGAATATTTTTAAGTATAAAATTAGAAAGTAGAACAAAATAATATTGTAGAAATAATGTAAATATAAGCTTTAATGAATTAAATTCACTTACTATAAGACAAAGATTTGCATTTTTCTGAACAAAAGTAAATATATCTAGAAACCATATATAAACATGTCTAAAGTGATACATAATAATTGAAAATAAAATGCTTGCTTTTCCAACTATGCACTCAAATTTAAAAGCAGCAAAAAAATTAAAGGCCAAATTCTACTATATTAAAACAGCATTGAACACACACAAAAAATCTATTTTTGTCAGATATTAAAAAGTAATTATCATCTGTGTCATAAAAATAATAATTAACCACAGTATATAAATAGCTCTTAAAATAATGAAGAAAAGCATGATCAGATGGACTAAGTACATGGACATTTTATATACACACACGTATACACAACCCTGCCCCCACTTGAAATTGCAAATGACTGTTAGGCTGAAAACGCACTGCAAAATATTCCTAATTCACTACTTTTGTGAATATTATTTCTAAATGGCCAAACAGACTTTGCAGCTGAGATTAAGAATTTTAGAAATGAGCAGATTATCCTGAATTATTACAGTAGGGCCAATGTAATCCCAGCACTTTGGGAGGAGGAGGTGGGTGGATCACGAGTTCAGGAGATGGAGACCATCCTGGCCAACATGGTGAAATACAACAAAAAATTAGCTCTACTAAAAATACAACAAAAATTAGCTGGGTGTGGTGGCACATGCCTGTAATCCCAGATACTCGGGAGGCTGATACATAAGAATTGCTTGAACCCAGGAGGCGGAGATTGTGGTGAGCCGATGTTGCACCACTACCCTACAGCCTGAGCGATAGTGTGAGATTCCGTCTTAAAAAAAAACCGTTTTTTATAAGCAGACAACAAAAGTGTCAATGCATACACACACACACACACACACACACACACACACAAAGAGACATGGCATCAGAAGCAGAGGTCAAACAGAGAAAAAGATATTTAAGTTTGAAACTTACAGCTTTGAAAATAAAGGCAGGAATCAATATCCAAGGAATGTAGAATCTGGACATTTAGATTCTGGAAAAGCAAACACACACACACACACACGCACACACACACACACACACACACACACAATTCTCCTCTACCTTCCAAAAGAAACATGGCTCCCACTAAGATTTTGATTTTAAGATTTTTGACCTTTAGAAATGTATGATAATAAATGCGTGTTATTTTAAGCCAGTAAATCTGTAATAATTTATACCGGTAGCCATAGAAAATTAATGCAATCAACATATATGATTCAAATAATTATTATTCTCTAAACATATATGCTTCTAATGATTGTTATGTTTTGTTTAAATACGGTTTATAGGTTGAAGAAATTTCTTCTTATCTCATTCTTAATAAGATATTGTGTCCATCAGAATGAAAATTAACATGTATCAAGTTATTTTTGCATCTATTCATATATCTGTTAGGGTTCTATTTTAGCTTAATCAGTTAACTCAATTATAAAGTATATAATTTCTGATTTGGAACTCTCATATATCTCTTCAGTAATATGCTGTGTGTAATAAATTCCTTTAATTATATGCTGTTATTACAGATGTGATCATAAAATTTAATTTTTTCTTGTTTTATTTGTTAGTTTTAGCAATAATCTGGAATAATTTCTGTTATATAATTTGTGACTTTAATAAGATGATTTTTTTTTGAAATTCGGTAGTTACACTTTAACATTGCAGTTTATTCTCTTAATTTTTCTCTTTCTAATTTTTAACCAAAGATTTATATTTTCTTAATAAAACAACATTTGAATATGATTGCAAAATTACATAAATAACACAATAATTTTTAAGTTTTCAATTTTCTCTGTATTTCTACTTGCATATACTTATGTTTGTGCTTTTTTTGTACAGTATATTTTTGTCTTCTCACTATTATATATGCCAGAATTATATTGATGTTATTATTTATTTTTATGAATTGATTTCTATTTCAAAAGTTTGCTGCAACTTAGAGGTTTTCTACATGTATTTTTTATTAAGTTCTTCCGTATGCTTTCCAGCTCCTGAAGTCAATAACTATTGGGACACTGTCAATCACTGAAGTCAGTATTTAATGCCAGAGCCTATGAACAAAAGCCACTACTGTTTGTTGCTTATTACACATAGCATTCTCTCTGTGCCTATAAAGTAGAATGACAGTCATTCTACTAAAACTACTTTAAAACATATCTAATCCTATTTCCCCAAGGTTCACTCCCACTGTTTGTTTTCTCAATTCTTTAGTCGATTCCGAGTCTATCACTACCTCAACATTATTGTTATTTACATACAGTCTTATAATGGCCTTCTGTAATGGTACTGTTCTGTGTGAAAATTGGTATGTCGTTTTCTCCAGTTATTTATTTACAGATTTCCTATTGTTTGCTTTCTGTCTTTCAGGGATTTTTCCAGTTTTTAGGACAACTATATATGATCCTGTTATGTAAGATTGCTATTGACTTAGCACTTACAAAAAATTATGCTTTCTCATTTCATAGAATTTGAGCAAGCAAATCTGTGTTTCATAAATCATATTTTCTCAATCTCTCACATAGCATTTATATGCTATAACAATAACATAAACCTTATCTATGCTTTGAAATATTCTCATGTAATATGAATTTCAATCACTACAAACTAAATAATTGCAATAAGCATAATATATTTTATTTAATACATTTTTTCATTAAATTTAATATGTTCCATCAATCATAAAAGATGGAACACATCATATGTCATTAACATATCTAATTTTATAAATGCTTCAAATAAATTATTTAACACAACACATTTCACATGTTTTAAATGGTTCATCAGAGTAAAGATCTAGCAGCAGAAATGCTCAGTAAAGGATATAAGAATCTGAACATGTTTAAATATATATCAGATATGCCTTTATGGTTTTATCCCTAAAAATCTCAGATGTTATAATTTACTATAACATTTTGATTTCTGTTTTAATTTTAACTCAGGAGAACTTTTGGAGCAAATATTTATAAGAATGTTTCCTTAACCATCTAATAACTTTATCTATTTTTGTCTCACTGAAACTATCCAATAAACACAAAAAGTACACCCTTCACCCCACACACAAATAACACTCTGGCTCCTGCGAGCTGTGTGTAACTGAATAGTTTGGGGATAGATGTGTAAAGAAGCTATTTTTCTATTCATGTAAATTCATACAAATTCAAGTTAGGGTATAACTTTAGTATATAAAATATAATCCATGTGTTAACCACAAAAAAATGCTTACAGAATACACACAAAAGAAAATTTAAAAACAAATTAAACATTCACTACAAAAATTAACTAAATACAAAAAATACAGTAATACATACCATGAGGAAATGGAATAGCTATAAGGTACATAGAAAACAATTAGCTAAAGAAAATAAGTAAGTCTTATTCAATGTCTGTCATTAATGCTTCCATATTGAACCGAGCTAAGTTTAAGAAAAGAATATTTTCTCATCCTCCTTGGTTTCAAGGACCACATGTAGACTACAGAAGGATTCTGTGAAGATGGTCAAATAGAAAGCAGCAGGAAGCAGTCTCTACCTAGGCAATAATTGCACTAGCAGAATCTGCCTGTTGTAATCATTTTGGAACTCTGAACTCTACTGAAAACTTGCAGTTACTATGGGAAGTCTTGAGATGCAATTTGTGGTTACTGTACTCAATTTGAATTCTTAGTACTGTAGTAAAAACCCTCCCCACTCCCTAGCTCCATGACAAGGAACCATGCTTTCATCTATTACATTTTCAGCTATGGAATTTCTATATGGTTTCTTTCTAGGTTTTCTATTTTTTTTAGTTAATATAAACATTGTATTTATACAATATTTATTTTCTTCATGTCTTTCTCTAGTTATTTGAACATCTTTAAGATAGTAATTTTTAATGCCTCTCTCTAGAAAATGTATCATCGGATCTTTGTTGGGGAACTTTTCACTGTTTTATTTTATTCCTTGAATAGTCTATACTTTCCTGTTTCTTTGTGTGCCTTGTAATTTTTTGGTTTAAAACTGGACACTTGTATGCAATAATGTGGTAACTCTAGAATCAGATTCTCCTACTTGCCTAAGGTTTGCTGTTTTTGTTTTCCTTTGATAGTTGTAGGCTGTCTCTGTGCTAACAGTAATCTTGAGCTGTTAAATTAAGATTTTTCTCATGTCTTTTCTGAGCCTGTGTCTTTCCCTGGGAATATGTGATTCCCTTTCTAATTACTTTTATATGTGCAATTGATTTTGATTGTCCTAGTCTTTAATGTATGACTCCTAAAGGGGGAAAATAAAAATAATAATAACTAGAAAAAAAGGTATTTACTCTTTAATTTCCCTGAAATTTACTTCAGCTAGAGAGAAAGGATGTTACAACAGTGGGGGAAGGGTCAAAAACAATGTCTGCCTGACTCTTTGTCTATACCTCTATGATTGGAAGGTGCAATCTACCATCCGAGAAAATATTTTGATATTTAAATGACAGTTTTTCTTTTGAACACTCTGGCTCCTGCGAGCTGTGTGTAACTGAATAGTTTGGGGATAGATGTGTAAAGAAGCTATTTTTCTATTCATGTAAATTGATACAAATTCAAGTTAGGGTATAACTTTAGTATATAAAATATAATCCATGTGTTAACCACAAAAAAATGCTTACAGAATACTCACAAAAGAAAATTTAAAAACAAATTAAACATTCACTACAAAAATTAACTAAATACAAAAAAATACAGTAATACATACCATGAGGAAATGAAATAGCTATAAGGTACATAGAAAACAATTAGCTAAAGAAAATAAGTAAGTCTCTTCTTATCAGTAATTACATTAAATATTAGTGGTTGAACTCTTCAGTCAAAAAATAGATTCACAGAATGTTTGAAAACAATGATCTCATTAAATGCAGTTTACAAGAGCCTTGCTTTAGAACTAAAGATACAAATAGACTGAAAGTAAATAGATGTGAAATGATATTCTATGCACATAGTAGCCAAAAGAGAGCAGGGATGGCTATATTAATATCAATCAAAATGTACTTTAAATTAAAAAATGATATAAATAATTGAAAATATATCATAATAATAATTTGCAATCCAAATAACAGTACAATGAATTATATAAATGAAACTGACAGAATTGAAGAAAGAAATAGACAGTTCTACAATAATAGTTGGAGACTTCCATAACCCATTCTTTTAATAAATGGAACAACCAGAAAATAAGAAAGGAAATAGAGAACTTAAACAACACAATAAACCAACTGTATCTAACAGATACATAGACCAATCTACTCAACAACAACAGCATACATATTCTACTAAAGTGCACATGGAACTTTTCTAAGATTAATAATATTAAGCCAAAAATTCTGTCTCAATCAATTTATATAGAAAAATATCATGTAAAACATTTCCTTCTATCACAACAGTATGAAGTTAGATATCAATAATAGATGGGAAATCAAAACATTCACAAATCTGTAGAAACTAAACAATGTATTCTTAACCATTGGATCACACAAGAAATTACAAGAATATTTAGAAGTATCTACATAACAAAACTTATAGAAGACAATGAAAGAACTGCTAATGGGAAATTGATAGCTGTAAATACTTACATTTAAAAAAAGCAATTTAGATATTAAATCAACAATTTAAGAAACTTGGGGAAAAAATAACAAACTAAGCCGAGAGTTAGAGGAAGGAAATAATAAAGATCAGAAAAGAGGTGAACAAAGTAGAGAAAATCAATAAACCAAAAGATTACTTCTTCACAAAGAATAATAAAATTGACAACCCTTGAACTATATGGACCAAGAAAAAAAAGAAAGACAAACTACTGAAATCAGAAATGACAGAGGAGAAATTGTTGGTTATTCAGATGAAAAAATTATTTAAAACAGCATCAACTATTATATGCCAAGAAATTAAATAACCTAGATTAAATAAATTTATAAAAACATAAAGCCAACAAAGACTAAATTACAAAGAAATAAAAAATCTGAAAATACCTATTTGCTAGTGAGGAAGAATCAAAAACCAAAAATCTCTCAACAAACAAGAAGCCTGGACGTGATGGCTTCACTGATGAATTCTAGCAAATATTTAAAGAAGCACTAACAGAGTTGAGAACACTAACCTTTTCAAGTTTTCCAAAAACTTAAAGAAGGAAAACACATCCTAATTCATGTTGTAAAGCCAGTATTACCCTGATATCAAATGCAGGCAAAGACATTGCAGAAAAATATAAATAGAAATCAATGTCCCTCATGAATATTGATGCTAAAATCCTTAACAAAATACTAGAAAATAAATTCAACAGCATATTAAAATAATCATATACTATGACCCAGTGGAATTTATTTCTGGAGTTCAAGGATGCTTCAACACATGGAAGTAAATCATGATAATATACTAGATTATCAGAATGAAGGAAGAAAATCACATGATTATTTCAACCGATGCAGAAAAAGCACTTGAAACAATTTAGCACTCTTTCATGATTAAAACCTAAAGAAATAGTAAATAGAGATAATCCACCTTAATATAATAAAAGTCACGTATGAAAAACTGACTTCAAAAATCATTCTTAATAGTGAAAGACAGGGGCCGGGTGTGGTGGCTCACACCTGTAATCCCAGCACTTTGGGAGGCCAAGGCAGGTGGATCACGAGGTCAAGAGATCGAGACCATCCTGGTCAACATGGTGAAACCCCGTCTCTACTAAAAATACAAAAAATGAGCTGGGCACAGTGGCACGTGCCTGTAATCCCAGCTACTCAGGAGGCTGAGGCAGGAGAATTGCCTGAACCCAGGAGGCGGAGGTTGCGGCTCATTGCACTCCAGCCTGGGTAACAAGAGCAAAACTCCATCTCAGAAAAAAAAAAAAAAAAGAAAAAGAAAAGAAAGAAAGACACAATAAAAGCTTCCCTTCAGATTAGGAACAGCCAAAGAGCCCCACAATTATCATTGCTATTCAACATACTATTGGAAGTTCTAGTGAAGCAATCAGTCAAGAAAATGAAATAAAAGACATAAGAGAAAAGTAAATGTTGTATATTTGTAGATGATCCAATCTTATATGTATAAAACACACAATAGAATATTATTCTGCCTTAAAGAGAAATCTTACATATGTGATGATGTGAATGAACCATGAAGATATTGTTCTAAGTGATTACAGCAGTCACAAAAAGACAAATACTGTATGATTCTACTTAAATGAGGTACTTAGAGTCCTCAGAACCACAGAGACAAAATGTCGGATGGTGATTTCCAGGGACCAGGGATAGGGAGCAAGGAGGAGTTAATTTTTAATGAGCATAGTGCTTCAGTTCTGCAAGATGAAGTGTTCTGTATAGACGGATGGTGGTGATGCTAGCACAGCAATATAAACGTACTTAATGCTACTGAACTATACACTTCAAAATTGTTACGATTGTAAATTTTATGTTATGTGTATTTTACACAATAAAAATTGAAAAAACACCACAGAATAATGAGGGATTTCATATTTTTAATCTCAGTTTCTTTTAACATACTCTTCAAGTCATTTACTATTCCTTTGTGAATTTCACTACACATAAACTCTTAACTAAGGAAAAATGTATTATTTTGGGTGCTTCTAATATCCTCCTCTCACGCTTTCTCTTTTAAAGCCTACATTGACATAATTGGGATTCCAATGACTTTCTATTCTCCTTATTATAAAAAATCTGATGTCATGTGTTTCAAAATGCTTCAAGTCCGTGCCAGTCAGCACACAAGAGTAGAAAATCTACCACACATACTCTGAGAATCCACCACATATTACAGGTTATGTGGTAGATGTAAAAAGAATAGGAAACTGCCCTGCTCATGAAGACCTTAAAGTTTCACAGAAAAAAATAAAGTTTAAAGATAATTTTAATGTCTCTGAATATGTAAATATAAGGGAATAACATGAAGTGTTGACAAAGGCATGGAGAAAAGATCAGTTGTCTATAGAAAGCCAATTTACTTCAAAGGAGCTACTATTTGAACAGATTTTTTAATGTAATAAATCACTAGACAAGAAGGAAAGGAAAAGATGGTCTTTTCCTTCCAAAACAAACAATTTGTACTAAACGACAGAACTGATTTAGACAGGACAGCCTGGAGACCATTGTTTCTGGACATGATTGTTGTAAATATATATTGTAAAAGAGGAAGACAGTTTAGTAAATATAAACAGATATGTGAGAACCAGTCTTTGAAAGTTCTTCTGTATTAAGTTGAAGAGTTTGGATGTTGCTGAAGAGACAATGAAAAAGCCAAAGAATCTTTTAGAGAGTAAAGAAACATATACCACATTGTGTTTTAGAAAAGCAGCTTTAAGCATATTAGTCAGGGAGAATGGGTGAAGTAGGTATGATGCAGCATTTGGGGTAATAATGAATCTGGTTGTGTTGCTGGTAGGTTGCTTCAGGTTCATCATTTCACTGCACAAAAGAATTTGACAGCAAGTCTAAAGAAAGAGTAGGCAAAGAAGTTTACTGCAAAGTCAAAGTACACTTTTGACAGCTAGGTCAGAGCTGGTTGCTGGAGAATGAGACAGTGCTGACTGGCACTGGGGAAACTCCTTTTAAGAGTCTTATATGATTATTCACAAAGGCACGGGAATGCAGTTAAGATTGGCGTGGGTGGTCTATTGGGTTCCCATGCGTAATTACTGTAAATGGTAGTAGATATGTCACTTGTCTCATTAGTATTTTAAATCTCCACCCAGGGGTGTGTTTTTTACTATTATTATGAGTGAAGTTCACCATAAGGCATGGTTCTCTGCTACTATGCATGCTTGGCCTTTGGGACTTTCTTTCAACAGTTGCTCCTCCTTGAACAAGGAAGTTGCCAACCATAGGTGATGACAGACAGCATTCTAGCCCCTTTCTAGACTATCTGTTTTTGATTGGGGTCCTGCGTTATCCTATTTGATCCTGTTTGTATTGCTCTCAGCTGCCTGCAAGTGATCATGTCCTGTTCCTAAACAAACTGCCTGACAAAGTTTCCCCCAGAGAGAATTTAGGGCCCATAATCATATGGTTCATTGAGAGGCTAGGTCATTTCTTCTGTGACTTCCAAAAGCTGACAGAGCCTGTAGTTCCTGCCTAGCCTGGGCCCAAAATTCTCTCCCAGCCTGATCTAAAATTTATAAAGGTGTTTTCTCCACATATAGTTGAGGAACAGACTGGAATCACTGGAACAATATTACTGTTAATAATATTAACAGTAATCCTAATATTAGATACATTATTAACTATTATATTATAATTTATTAATTATAATTTAGTATTAATATAAACAGTAATAATATGAGATGGAATTACCGTAATCTAGAGAACAACAAGTTTCACAAGGAGGTTAAAAAAGCAAGTACCAAAAATTAGCGGTAATAAGATAGCTATTAAAGGTCCAAACATATTTAGACTTAGAGGCAAAAGAAGTAAGCAGTAGAAAAAGAGGGCCCTTATAAAGAGACCTAAGATGGGACTACCTTAAATTGAGGTAGTAATCTCTTTAGTCTCGGAGTCTGTGTTTCCTTTTGATAGTTACATCAAGTAAGGGCACAGTTTTTGTTTACCCACATGTGGGACAAACTCATATTGGTAAAAGTTAAAAAGAAACAGGCAGAGAATTAGGAGAACTGATGCCACCTCCAACGTTATTCAGAGCACCATTTTGTAGTAGGAGGCTCCAAAGGATTCCTTCTGAACAGTAATGCAGATCTTCTATCAGCTCAAAGGAGTCTTCCAGATCTTCAGATGTTGGTAGAGAATCCTGCAGAGGTTAAGAACAAACAGATTTTATTCTAGAGAAATGTACTCAGCTGGCAATTCCCAGTAGCTTGTGTTTGAAGTTCTCAGAAGCACTTGGTACGGACCTTTCTATTTTGGTAGGAGTTGGTCAATTGGTGCCTCTTTTTGAAAATATTTTTAATGTAAATCATGCCTCCTCATCTGACACTGGGAATGACTTCTCTCTCAGAGTCAGGCTCAGGAAGATCCTGGTTCCTGGAGCTGATGAGAAGTCTTGCCCCAGTAAAGGAGTGGATAATTCTGGCATAACTAGAAATTGGCAATTATCAGGTAGTCTCAGTCTGCAAGTTACAAGCATAGTAATTGGTCTTCTTTGGGGTTTGCCATTAACTACAGTGACAGTGAGGAAACTATGGGATAGAGGACCTGGGGGCAGATCAAAACAAAAAGACAGGCTCCCATGTCTAATAAGAATCATAATTATACACAGAACTATACAAAACAATCCTAAAAATCATATGAAAATAAAAAAAGGAGCCCACAGAGCCATAGCAATACTAAGCAAAAAGAACATGTCTGGAGGCATCACATTTCTCAAATTCAAATTATATGACAATGCTCTAGGTACCAAAACAACATGATACTGGTATAAAAATAGTCCTATACACTAATGGAATAGAATAAGTAACCCAGAAATAAAGCCGAATACTTACAACAAACTGGTCTTCAACAAAGGATACAAAACATAAATTGTGGAAAGGATACCCTATTCAATAAGGGATGCTGGGAAAACTGTCAAGTCACATGAAGAAGAATGAAGCTGGATCCTCATCTCTGAAAACAAAAAGAGAGCTCCTTACACAAAAAGCAACACAAGATAGATCAAAGACTTAAACCTAAGAGCTGAAATCATAAACAATTCTAGATGACAGTGTCAGAAAAACTCTTCTGGATGTTGGATTAGGCAAGAATTTATGACTAACACTGCAAAAGCAAATGCAACAAAAATAAAAATAAATAAAAGGGACCTAATTAAACTAAAAAGCTTCTGCACAGCCAAAGAAGTAATCAGCAGAGTAAACAGACAACCCACATAACAAGAGGAAATATTCACAAACTATGCATCTGACACAGGATTAGTATCTAGAATCTACGAGGAACTCAAGATTTTCTTGAATCAGCAAGAAAAAAACAATTCCATCAATAAGTGGACAAAACATGAATAGACATTTCTCAAAACAAGAGATACAAATGGTCAACAAACCTATGAAAAATGCTCAACATAACTAATTATCAGGGAGTTGCAAATTAAAACCACAGTGAAATACCACTTTACTCCTGTAAGCATGGACATAATTAAAAAGTCAAAAAATAGTAGTTGCTGGCATGGGTGTGGTCAAAAGGGAACTCATACTGCTGATAGAAATTAATATTGGCACAAACACTGGAAAACAATATGGATACTCCTTAAAGAACTAAAAGTAGAACTATCATTTGATCCAGCAAATTCCTTTTGGGTATCTACCCAAAGGAAAAGGAGTTATTATATAAAAAAGACACATGTACACACATGTTTATAGTAGCATAACATATAATTTCAACAATATGGAACCAGTCTAAGTACCTATCAACCAACAAGTGGATAAAGAAAAGGTATTGCATATATACACCATGGAATACTCAGCTGTAAAATGAAACAGAATCATATTTTTGAAAGCAACTTGGATGGAGCTGGAGGCCATTGTTCTAAGGAAAGTAACCTAGGAGTGGTAAATCACATATCATATATTCTCACTTATAAGTGGGAGCTAAGCAATGAGGATGCAAAGACATAAATTTGAGGACTCGGGGTGGGGAAGGTTCAGAGACAGGGTGAAGGATAAAGACTACATGTGTGGTACAGTGTTCACTGCTCAGGTGATGGGTACACTGCAATTTCAAAAATCACCACTAAAAAGCTCATCCTTATAACCATAAATAACCTATGCCCCCCCCTAAAATATTAAATTTTTAAAAAAGAACTTTTGGAAACTAAAAAAAACAAAAATATCAATATGTTCCCTGTCTCATCTAAATTCACCTGACACTCCTCATTAGTCATAAGAACTATGTTGAAGTGGGGAGCTGCCAGAAGCTTTAGGCTCCTCCAGTCCTCACTTATGGCAGTACAGCATTGGGAGTACCTTTCTTTCTTGGGAGTTAAGACAGTTCCTCTTCCAGTTGCTCTTTCTTTTTTCTTTTTTTTTTCTTTTTCTTTTTTCTCTCATGTACTGTGGCCTCTGTCTGGAAAGTGCTTACCCCCAAACACCTTACTTCGCACACGGGTTACCACTTTCCATTAACATCTTGGCCCAGGCTGGGCATGGTGGCACTTGCCTATAATCCCAGCAATTTCACAGGCTGAGGTAGGAGGATCGCATGAGCCTGGAAGTGTTTGCTTTTGTTTTGCTTTTTGTTTTTTTTTTTTTGAGACAGAATCTTGCTCTGTCTCCAAGGCAGGAGTGTAGTGGGTGATTTCAGCCAACTGAAACCTCCACCTTCCAGGTTCAAGCGATTCTGCTGCCTCAGCCTTTTGAGTAGCTGGGACTACAGGTGCCTGCCATCATGCCCAGGATTTTTTTTTTTCTGAGACAGAGTTTTACTCTTGTCCAGGTTTTGGTTCAGTGGAATCATCTTGGCTCACTGCAATCTCTGCCTCCCAGGTTCAAGCGATTCTCCTGTCTTAGCCTCCAAAATGCCTGGGATTACAGGCATGAGCCACACTGCCCAGCTAATTTTGTATATATAGTAGAAATTGGATTTTCCATCTTGGTCACGCTGGTCTCAAACTCCCAACCTCAGGTGATCCACCTGCCTCAGTCTCCTAAAATGCTGGGATTATAGGTGTAGGCAACCAAGCCCGACAAATATCTTATTTTTTTAAATTTTATTATTATTATGTTTTAAAGGCTCCAGAGGAAAAGCCTGAGCTTCTTTTAGCTTCTGGCTCTGCCACCCACTGCTGTGGTCTCTTTTTCTTTTTCTTTTTTTTCTTAGAAAGGGAAGAAGAAAAGAAAGAGAAAAAAAGGAGTGAAGGAGAGGAAGAAAGAGGAAGAAAAAGAGGGAGAGAGAATGGGAATATTGCTTTATTCTTAAAATGGGTATTAATAATGGCAGATCAATATTTTGTGTATTTAAAGTGGAGAATGTATATTTTGTGTATTTAAAATGGAGAGTTCTATAAATATTTATTAAGTTTAGTTGTTCCAGATCTGAGTTCAAGTTCTGGTTGTCCTCATCAATTTTCTGTCTTGTTGAGTCTAAATCTCTCTATGGGTCTTATGTATCTGGGTGTTAGGGTCGTTAGCTCTTATTGTTGCATTGATCCTTTTACCACTATATCTTTGTTGCTTTAAAATCTATTTTATCAGATGTAAGAATTGCAACTCCTGCTTTTTATTTATTTATTTATTTTTGCTCTCCATTTGGTTGGTAAATCTTTCTCCAACCCTTTGTTTTGAGTCTTTGCGTATCTTTGGATGTGAAATGGGTCTGGATGCAGCATACCATTAGTTTTTGGCTGTATCTTTTGATTGGGGGATTTAGTCAACTTAAATTT
>CM052651.1:90898940-90984302 GCA_028533165.1 Leontopithecus rosalia | reverse complement strand
CCTTTCTCTCTGGCTGCCCTTAGTATTTTCTCCTTCGTTTCAACCCTGGTGAATCTAATGATTATGTTGCTCTTCTTGAGGAATATCTTTGTAGTGTTCTCTGTATTACCTGGGGTTGAATATTGTCCTGCTTTGCTAGGTTGGGATGCTCTTTCTTTTACACTGAGGACAAGGTCCAGTTGGGATACCTTGATGGGGACAATTCTTTCTTCAGTGTCCTGGCTTCTTGCATGTATACTAATGGTCTCTTTTGCCTCATTAAAGTGGCTTTGCTCAGGGCGGCCTCAAGTTGACAGGTTGCCTGTCATAACTAAGGAAAACAACCATGCCTCCTGCTTGTCTCTTTCCTCCTCACATTGATCCCTCTGAGCCTCTTCCACTCTGTTATGATTGTTGAGGATGCCAAATGCTCCATTTTCTAATTTATTCTTTGGGGTCTAGGGACCCAGGGCTAGTTTTTGTGATTTCCTTCTAATGTCTGGGGCTGACTGACTAATGAAGTGGGGTCCCTAACAGGATTGGCATGACTCAGAGATAGAGTGGACATATGTGTATTTCTTTACTGCCCCTACAAGGTGTTTCTGTAACAATGTGAGATCTCATCCTTTCCCTGAATTATTTCTTTGAGTTTATTGTAGTTAATTGGTTTGGAAACCCACTTTCTAATTTCTTCTAGAAGACATTTTATGATTCTGTTTCTCCTAGGCAAGTCCCTGCTACCTTCTTGGTAGTTCCAGTTAGGGTCCTGGTTGGGGATTGCAGTGGCTCCTACATGGCAAGTGACATCTAATACATATTTTCTGTCACAATGGGCTTGTGACTGAGCCCAGATTCTTTGCATTTCCCTGTGTATGCAACTGAATTGACTCCTGTTTTTACATTTCCTATAAGGTGTAAG
Organism: Leontopithecus rosalia; assembly: GCA_028533165.1. Classification (NCBI taxonomy): domain Eukaryota; kingdom Metazoa; phylum Chordata; class Mammalia; order Primates; family Cebidae; genus Leontopithecus; species Leontopithecus rosalia. The sequence continues at coordinate 90,983,404 of CM052651.1, read as the reverse complement.
TGGTCATACCCAGTAGGCTTCATAGGTCCCATACAGGGACTCTGGAAGAAAGAATGTTTCATCCAGCAATTAAAGACTCCCCCTATGCATGGGCCAAAATGCCATTAGCCCCAGCTGAAAGCAAAGGAATCACGGCATTATAGCAGAAAGGACCTTCAGGACAGCATATGTCAGCCATATGAGTTAGAGATTAAAGGGGAGAGTGGACAAAAGTCTCTGAATGCAAGTGGACCAATAAAGTAAAAACATGATTGAAATGTCAAAAGATCTTTGAAAGACAATAGGGCTTAACAGGTGAGGGACATGGAAAAAGATGTCCAGAATCTAGGTTACTATACTAAGACTGAAATAATAGGTCCAGATGCAGTGGCTCACACCTGTAATCCCAACACTTTGGAGGCCGAGGCAGACAAATCACGAGGTCAGGAGTTTGAGACCAGCGTAGCCAACAAAGCGAAACCCTGTCTCTACTAAAAATACAAAAATTATCCAGCATGGTGGCACATGCCTGTAGTCCCAGTTACTCAGGAGGCTGAGGCAGTAGAATCGCTTGAACCTGGGAGGCAGACGTTTTGGTGAGCCAAGATCGCACCACTGTACTCTACTCTAGCCTGGGTGACAGAGCAAGACAGCATCTCAAAAAAAAAAAAAAAAAAAACTGAAATAATAGTAAGATCAAGTAAAGAGTCTGCCTTCAGTGCCCATCTTTGATTGTCATATGTTTAAGTTTACAAAGAAATTAAATCCCCATGAGTTGGTGCATGGGCATCAAGGCAATGGACCAAGAAGCAAGTCAAATTTCCACAGAGAGACATAGCTTGAGTAGGGGGCAGAATGTGGGGTAGCACAACACAACAATGGGCTTTATGAAGGTGATATGGATGCTTAAAATGAAGGAAAATATGGACAAAAAGAAAGCGGGGGAGACACAAAATAAAGAACAGTAGTGATGCTCTGGTTGACAAGAGACTGAAATCATGTGTCTGAACAGCTGTTACTCAGAAAAAGTAAAGATCTCCAGACATTGCACAGCCTGTACTTAAACGCTGCTACCTTCACAAGCCTCTCAGCAGGAAGGGCTATGGTGACCTAGATCTACTTAGTGTGGGCTTTGAAGTCTTCCCACCCCTGCTTGTCACCTGTCAGGATGAACTGAAAAATCAGTCAGAGCAAATTCATAGTGGCTAAGGGGAATTGTTCTGGAGATTTACAAGCAAGTGAAAATAAAAGAGGAAAAGAAAAAAACCTCATTGATGAAAAACGGGATCTCTAGCCTTAAAGTGGTGAGGTTTTTCTTACATGGTGATTCAGTCTACCAGTCCTGCCTGCTGTGGTCGCCAATGCATTTTGTCAGTGGACCAGTTCAGGTTCCTGACTTTGCCTCACAAAAAGAATTTGAGACTGAGTCCAAAGCAAGAGTAGGTGAAGAAACTTACTGCAAAGTGAAAGTACACTCTGATAGCTGGGTCAGAGCAGGCTGCTCAAGAAGGTACAGTGCTATATGGTACTGGGGAAACTCCTTTGGTTTCACATGATTTTTCACAAAAGGGCATTGTTGTTAAGTATGTCATGGGTCTTCTGGCCCCACATCCCCACATGTACAGTCACTGCACATGCTAGTACATCCATCATATATCTCATTCGCATTTTAACTTTCCACCCATAGGTATGCTTTTACTATTACAATGAACAAAGTTTGCTGTAAGGACATGGTTCTTTGCTACTATGGATGCTCAGGTTTTGGGACTTTCCCTTCATCAGCCTTTCCTCCTTTGGCAAGGAAGTTGCCAACCACAGGTGACCACAGACATCTGTTCTAGGCCCTTTCTGAAACATGCGTTAATGCAGGCATTGTGCTAACTTGTTTGACCTCATTTTATTGCTCTTAACCCCCTGCAAGTAATCATTCCCCTTCTAACTGCTTGTCTCAGTTGTAGTAGCCAAAAGGAGAAAGATAATGATGACTTAAACAGGAGAGGTGTAGGGAGGAAAGAAATTAAAGACATCTTATATTTTAAAACCCTTTTTGTTTCTTTACATAACAGTGTTACCACGTTAAAGGAAATTCAATCATTATCAGAAAGGAGGACAGAGGTTTTACAGATGTGAGTCCAGAGAGATCTTCCCAACACTAAATGGACAGCTCTTTACTATGCCTAGGATCAAGAGAAGGAGATTTTGTGGAGACTACTGCCTGAATGAGTTCTGGAAGCATTCTACGCCCAGAATAGAAAAGAAATATGACAGAAAAGTCACGAACGTATTCATTCAGATATGAAAAACTGAGAAGTAGAAAGAATAGATGTTATGTTTGTAAACACTCATGATGACTTTTTCTTTTCCAATTTGCTCCAGTATTTTGAGTAGTTTAGGAAAATAAACAGAATGAACAAGGACATTGATAATAATCTGACTTGTTTAATAAACACATGAAATTCTAGATATTTTCAATTGAGTTTTTTTATCAATTCTCTTATGCAACTACCTAATACCAAATCCATTCAAATTATGAGATATATTTTTCATTCTATTTCTTTTTGTTTGTTTGTTTAATTTATCATATTTTAAGTTCTGGGGTACATGTGCAGATCATGCAGGTTTATTACATAGGTATACACGTGTCATGGTGTTCATTTGTATTTCATAGGAATTTTCTGAATAACACTAAAAGCGTTTAACTAGGCTAATGGTTAACAAGTCCACCACATGTTTATTTAGGCAGATTTCCTTCTTTCATCAATTAAATAAAACAAACCAAAAAAACATGAAATTACCTGGAACCCACTGATTACTGTTAGTATGTATGTATCACTGTATTGCAATACTTATTTTGATAAACCTTTCCATAGTAAGATTTAATTTGGCTCCAAATCAGAACACACGCTTTAGGAAAGCTCTTACATTTTTAAGGGAGATTTTCCCCTTTTCAATTTAATAATTACACATTAAAGAAAAAAAAAGCTCCAAGTACTTCCACATTGCCTTTTCCTAGCAATGGAAGATGTTAACTGTTTCTCAGGGGTGGTGTTTTGCTCTTTTACTGGAGCACTTTAAATAACAAAAACACAGTAACAGGCTCAAAGCAGAGACCAACCTCACCAGTTCTCTGAACATATGACAATGTTAAAGATTCAGATGAAGAAAGAAACCGCTCCAGATCTAACTTCTCAAGTGAACTGCTCTCTGAGACATTGGTTCTAGGGACAACACCATTATCTTCCATTTTGATCCGATGTCAATGTTAAATGTGCAACACCCTTGGGGATGGGATCAATCTAAAACTTATCAAAGTATATTCCAAAATTTTTTTCACTCAGCATAATTCTCTGAAGATTGGTCTCATTTGTGTTTATATCAATAATTTCTTCATTTTATTGCAAGTTGTATTTCATTTCATTGTTTCCCTACTCACCATTCAAGGATATCTTGTTGTTTTAAGTGTGTAGCTATCATGAATAAGGATGCTGTGAACATTAATGTATAGGTTTTATGTTAACATAACTTTTCATTTCTCTGGAATAAATGCCCAGGAGTGCAATCTCTGAGTCATATGTTAGTTGCATGTTTAGCTTAGTTTTAAGATACAGCCAAATTGTTTTACAAAGTGGTTATATTATTTATATTTACCAAGTGGTCCAACTGCTTCACATCCTTGTCAGGATTTGGCATTGTCAAAAATATATATATAATATAAATATGTAATACATATTTGCCATTCTGGTAAGTGTGTAATGGTGTTTTACTGTGATTGTAACTTGCATTTCCCAGTTGACAAATAAAGTTTAGCATGATTTAATGTATTTATTTTCCATCTGTATATCTACGTTAGTCCTTTCTTTTTATTTTCTGATACTTTGACATCTGGACTTTACTGACCCTGGAAAAACTGTCCTTCTTAGGGCTAACCAACTCCCAAAGATACTAAACACAACTCATGTGAAAGTGTATCTTTCATACCAAACTAACCAATCCAGAGCCTGCCCACTCTGCCTACTCAAATAGGTTTTAAAATTCCTGAGTACTGTTATCTGGCTCCAATCACTCCAGGGCCATGTACTAGACAACTTGAGACAATACCTAAATCCCAGACTCCACTAAAATTATTCAGACTAGCGAATTCACCAGCTTACTCTGCCTTGCTCATTCCTTCCCTTAGGAAACACAAGGAAGACTCTTGACAAGTTTTTCTCTCACTCTCTATGACACCTAACAGACTCCACTGTTTGCCACTGTGGCTCTGCATGTACAGTGTGCTTCTTCCTCTTGAGAACTGTGAGTAACAAAATAGCTTTTTCGTGATAATCATCTCCTGATCTGTTGGCCTTCATACCTAATAGTAATAAAATAATTTATCTTTATTGAATGTCTCATTGTATCTTTTTTCCATTGTCTAGTATTTTTTTTCTTTATCATAGAGTCTATTGTGGAGTTTAGGTAGTTCTGTATGCTAAACACCTTGTTGGATATGTGTCAGCTATTGTCTCCAAGTTTATAGTTTGCTTGTCTTTTTTTCCTGTTAACAGGTTTTTCATGGAGCAAAACATTTTAATTTTGATAAAATGCATTTTTTCCATTTATTGATTTTGTTTTCAGTGTCAAAGCTAAGAACTCTTTAGCCATAAACCCCAAAGAATTTTCTCTTACTGTTTTAAAAAGTTTTATAATTTTACACTTTGTATTTAGTGTATGGTCTATTTTGAGTTAATAAATGTATGATTGCTCTGGCTATACCTGTGGGAAGGCTGCCATTGCTCCATTCAGATGCTTTTGCACCTTTGCCAAAAGCCAGTGGGAATATTTGTGCAGGTGTATATCTTGATTCCCTCTTCTGTTCCATCTATCTATCTATCTATCATCTATCATCTATGTAATTTTTCTAATAAAATACTTGTTTATTTTATGAAGTAAGCTGCATAAAAAGGCATATAAAATGTGTTTTGGGAGTAAGTAGACTGGTCCTTTCCATTTTAGTCTCCTTTTATCCCCCAAATATTTGTTAGCTATTAAAGTTTCTTTCTCTAATTATATGCAAATAAGAATAACTTTGTCTATATCTACAAAAAATCTTGCTGGGATTTTGATTATAAGTGTAGTTTGGTAGTATTCTTCATCCAGTGGTGATCAAATCCGAGATCTCTGCCTGGCCTTTTCTGAGACCACTCAAGCAAGATGTTGAGGTATCTTTTCACAGCCTCATGAGGATCAAAGTCCAGGCTCCCCACTCAGCCTTTGTTGATATGTGTTGGGCTAGGACCACACTTTTTCTATGATGTTGGGGTAGAATAGTTAGGTCTTAAAATGTTGTGTTTTTATGTTTTATTTTTGTTTTATAGTAAAAGGATAATCCTTTTACTAGAGAGAACAGGTTTTTAAGTGGATTTTTTTTTGTCTGCCTTTGTTAGTGTTTCAGATTTCCAACTTATTCAGCCCCAAGTTTGGAATTAATGATGCAAAAACCAAACCAAAACAAAACAAAAAATATAACCTAGAAAATTCATCATCACTTATTTCCTCTCCTCCTCATCCCCCATCATTATCCTTGCCAGTGTGCCTTTTTTCCTTATCTTTCAGAATCTTATGTTAACTTTACATATGTCATTGAGGTTTTTTGGTGGTTCATTTGTTTTGTTTTTACACATAGGGAAGAATAGGAAAATGTATATATAGTCCTTCTTTCTAGAAATGGAAGACACACATATTACAAACAAATTGATAAAGAAAATGTGGTACATACATAAAATGGAGTACTATTCAGCCATAAGAAGAACAACATCCTGTCATTGGCAACGACATGGATGGAACTGGAGATCATTATAAAAGTGAAATAAGCCAGACACAGAAAAATGAACTTCACATCTCTCGTGTACTTGTGGGTGCTACAAAATTAAAACAATTGAACTCATGGAGACAGAGAGGAGAAGAATGATTACCAGAGGCTAGGAAGGGTAGTGGCTGGTCGAGTGGGAAAGGGAGGGAAGTGGGGATAGCTAACGGATCCTAAAATACTTAGAAAGAATGAAAAAGAATTAGTATTTTATAAGACCTCAAGGTGATTATAGTCAATAATGATAATGATTTAATTCTACATTTTAAAATAACTGAAAGAGTATAATTGGATTATTTGTAACACAAAGGATAATACTTAAAGGGATGGATACTCCATTTACTCTGATGTGATTATCATGCATTGCATGCCTATGTCAAAATATATTCTGTACTTCATAAATATTTACACCTACTCTGTACCAGCAAAAACTAAAAATTTTAAAATATACGTCTAGTCCTTCTTTCTGGAAATGAAAGACACACACATTCTGGAGGTTTTAATGTAAGATTTTTAAGACTGATAATATATTCTTACATATATACTCATTTAACTTTCAAATCTTTCATTTCTATTGAAATAAATACATCAGTCAAATCTGATCGTATATCACAATATTCAAATTCTACAGTGCTCTGCCACAATATCATTTATGAGGGTCAAGGAATTATGTGAACATATACTTCACAACTTTCCAAATAATGGAAGTACTATTCAATAAAGAATGACATGAGATTTAAGGAATAGTAGAATTAACCTTGGAAAGCAATACAATTAAGTTTTTAAAAATGCCAATAATAATAACTGTGTATCAGAACTATGTTATTTGTTTAAAAATAGAATAGGAAGTTAAATAATTATAAACCCTCCAAATTAAATCCCATTACAAATACTATTATTTATAATTTATATAATTTTCATATAAAACTGGTGTTACAGTATAATACTTAAATATGTTAAAATTGATAACACAGAAACTCTCATTCTCTCTTTGTTTCCATATTTACAGTTTTATTATTACTCATAGAGTACATTTTTATGACATATAATTTATTGTTTTAGATGCATTACGAAATTTTACATATATTGTAATATACCCACAATCTAGAAGTGCTGATTATGGAAGAAATTAGGTCTTTTTAAGTTTTTAAGGAATAACACATGACCTGGATATAATTTAAAATGGAAAAATAATTTTGAACAAAAATATTTTAAATAATAAAATTATTTAAATAAGTAAAATTATTTAAATAAGTAATGTAATAAAATGCTACATCATTAAATTTCAAAATTTAACAGGAATGTAAAATAATGCCTGAAAAAAGGGTAAAATGCAAAGTTAAAGAATAAATGGAAAATATAATTTGACTAATAATAAAAATGAAAATAGTATTCCAAAAACTACCACTAGCCCACATCTGCCAAATTCCTCCATTTCTTAATCTTTTAAAACATTGATAAACCATGTTTTCTGCCAAAAATAAAATTGCTGCTTTAAAATTTTACCATGCCATAGAAAATGAAGAAAAATGAATTACACAATCAACTTTGTTGGATTGCTATTGAGACCCTGTTTTGAAAACCAGAGTCATCCATGGGCAATCTGGAGCAAAGTTAACTAATTATATTATGCAGGCACAATAGACTTAAATAAGCAAATAGAAACCAGATGGCAATAAAAGGGCAATTATCAATAACTCAGCAAGAAAGAACTTGCCCATATTAATTAAATCTATCAAACCAGTAGGTATGAAAATAAATAAGTTAATTTGCATGCATCTTTTATTTCCAGATACATAAACATTTAGATAAAATACCCATCTATCTATCAGTAGGCTTCCTGCAATATTTAAGACTGACATTCTATTTAAACACATTGGCCAGAGGAAAGGTTTTTAATTGATTAAAAATGAAATCCCAATTTGCGTCTATTTATTTTGCTACATGATGACTAGCAGATGACTATGTGGCGTAGAAGATTTTACGGTGCTGAAAAGATGAAGATCTAAATATTCAATATGCTACTGAAAATCTACGAGTATTATTAAGACCATTGTAAACCTTCCCAGAAACCAAGTTTTCTCTCAATTGAATGTCCACTTACTGTCATTGTCACAATAGCAACATAAAAAGAATCAAAATATGACATTTGAATTGCAGTTTTCTGGGAGCAAAATAAAAAAAACATCTTTAAAAAGTTCATTTGGCAGCACTTGATTAAATTCAGGCCCATACATTAGTTTAACCCTATGTATCTGATACTTTTTTGTTATTATGTCAGTAACTTATCAGTCTTAGGAAATTAATAGAGAAAGATTCAATTTGTATAGTAGCTATACTTTCACACTGAGTGTCATTTAGTTACAAGTGTATTTTCTGATCATGATCACAGGACTTTTTTTTATAGAAATATGTTTAAACTAATCGACAAAAGCAAATTGAGCTAGAAAAAAATATGCCCATCTGACAAAGGGATAATATCCAGAAGCTACAAAGAACTAAGGCAAAATTATAAGACAAAAACAAACAACTCCATCAAAAAGTGGGTAAATAATATGAACAGACACTTTTCAAAAGAAGACATTTATGCACCCAACAAACATGAAAATATGCTCATCATCACTGGTCATTAGAGAAATGCAAGTCAAAACCACATTAAGATACCATCTCAGGTCAGTTAGAATGGTGATCACTAAAAAATCAGGAGACAACAGATGATGGTGAGGATGTGGAGAAATAGGAACGCTTTTATACTGTGGATTGGAGTGTAAATTAGTTCAACCATTGTGGAAGGCAGTGTAGCTATTCCTCAAGGATCTAGAAATAGAAATACCATTTGACCCAGCAGTACCATTACTGGGTATATACCCAAAGGATTATAAATCATTCTATTATAAAGACACATGCACATGTATGTTCACTGTGGCACTGTTTACAATAGCAAAGACCTGGAACCAACCCAAATGCACATCAATGATAGACTGGATAAAGAAACTGTGGCACATATACACCATAGAACACTATGCAGCCACAAAAAAAGGATGAGTTCATGTCCTTTGCAGGGACGTTGATGAATCTGGAAACCATCATTCTCAGCAAAGTGAAACAAGAACAGAAAAGCATACACCACATGTTCTCACTCATAAGTGGGTGTTAAACAATGAGAACACATGGACACAGGGAGGGGAACATCACACACTGGGGCCTGTTGGGGGATGGGGTGGCTAAGGGAGGCATAGCAGGCAGTGGGGAGATTGGGAAGGTATAACATTAGGAGAAATACCTAATGTAGATAATGGGGGGATGGATGCAGCAAACCACCTATGTAACAATCCTGTACAAGTGGTACGTGTACCCCAGAACCTAAAGTATAATAGAAAAGAAAACGAATATGAATGACCTTATGTCAAGCTAATTAGGCTTAATATCTGATCATTAATAAGAGAGAGTATGTTATGTTAAATAAACCAGGCTCATGATCTCACACATATGTGGAATTGTAAACAGTTTATCTTATAGAAGTAGAGAGTCGAATAGTGGTTGCTAGAGACTAGAATGCATGGAGGGGAATGGGAAATTAGAAGAGGTTGGACAATAAGCACAAAGTTATAATTAGATAAGAGGAATAAGCCCTAGTGTTTCACTGCACTCTAGAGTGGCTATAATTAACAATAATATAGTGTGTATTTCAAAATAGCTAGGAGAAAAGATTTTGAATGATCTCAACACAAAGTAATAATAAATTTTGAGTCAATGGATGTCTTAACTACATTAATTTGATCATTCCACATTGTGTACATATATTAAAACATCACACTGCGCCCTATAAATGTGTAAATGTTTTTAAAATTGAGACGGAGTTTCACTCTTGTTGCCCAGGCTGGCATACAATGGCACGATCTCAGCTCACCACAACCTCCACCTCCTGGGTTCAAGTGATTCTCCTGCCTCAGCCTCCTGAATAACTAGGATTACAGGCATGCACCACCACACCCGGCTAACTTTGTATTTTAAGTAGAGATGGGGTTTCTCCAGGTGGGTCAGGCTGGTCTCAAACTCCTCACTTCAGGTGATCCATCTGCCTCAGCCTCCCAAAATTATGTTTTAATTAAAAAAAAAAAAGACAGCTTGTATTTATGGCCCAAGAAGTACTATTTGGAAAAGTAATTGTATTTCTCCTGTAATCTACTAAAAAATGATACTTCAAAACAAAAGTAACCTTGAAAACAAAGAACTTACGACACAGATAACTAACATTGAATACGACAAGGCCATGAGCTTAAGTTCAATCTAAAATTTGAAACATGTAAACGCTGGATTTAATAAAGCATGGTCATTTAGCTCAACATTTGACAAATGCTATTATTTACAACTTACTCTGCCAAACATTAGGATAAGGTAGTTCCATTTAAATCTTACGTTATGTGGCATATTATGTATTGGCGTATTTGTTCTCCTGTCAACTAAGGGTTGAGTCTTACTATCTAAGCAAGATGTTCATTAAGGAATGTCATCTAAACACTGAGAGGGATTTTGAAATCTACATAATGATTTAGATGTTTATCTGCCTAAACCTGCACGTTCTGCACATGTACGTCAGTACTTAGAGTATAATAAATAAATAAATATCAATAAAAACTTTTTGAATGAAAAAAAGTTGAGACAAACCTTCCTGTAAAAACTTTCTGGATTGCTGCAAAGTGGACTTGACCAAGGTAGTTACTCCTTACTTGGAAAATATTTACGGTGACTGAAAAAAGATATTTACAAAGTGTATTTTCATTACCTCATTTGATTTCTTCAGCATTACTATGAGATAAATGAATTGCATTAACCTAGTTAAAACACTCAGAAATGGAGTCTCAGAATTTAGATATTTAATCTGTCCAACTTGAATGTGATAGATTTAGGTTTATGTCTATGCTTAGTATTGAAACAACATGCCTTCCTTTGGAAACATTTTTATGTTCATATATTTTTAACAGCAGAAAATGACTATGTTTAATCAAACTTATTATTTGAATTACTCTTCATTTAGAAAATACTTCTGTAAATGTTTAGAACAGTATTATTTGTAATCACCGGAAAATACAAACAACACAAACATCTATCATCTGGCATCTGGTGAGGGTCAATACAATGTGGGACATTCACATGGTAGAATACTGCTCAGAAATAAAAAGAACTGATGACTGGCAAACTCAGCAACATAGACGAATCTTGAATTTAAGCCAAACTCAGAAGTAAAATGCAAAGTCTACCTACTATATGTTCTATTTATATAAAATTTTGAAAATGTCAAAGTTACATAGATAGAAAACAAATCAGTTGGTGCCACAGGCTGGTATTAAAGAAATAAATTGACACTAAAGTGGCAGAGGGGAAAATTTCAAATGGGGATGGAAATATTCTAATTATTTATTATTCCAGGTTCCATAATTGTATACATTTATAATGACTCAGGTAACTGTGCATCTAAAGAAGGTAAATTTTAACTGTAAATTATATCTTGATAAATGTGAGTAAAAGTTATTCTTGTAAATTTTCTGAATAGATGAAGAGATATGCAGTTTTTATAATTTTTATACCTAAAGTGGAGAAATACACAATAATTTTATCTAAAAAAGCCAGCCTCAAGCATGTTCATTGATATCATTAACAGATTTTTATTTAGAATTAGCTATAGATTTGAAATATATTTTAACACAAAGGCAACATATCAAGTATAAATCTTGGTAAACAAGACAATTTTGAAGTTATTTAAAATTATGGGTTTACAAAACATATATTCTAATTTTTTGACACAGTTGTTGTATATATTTACTAAATATGTAGTATATTTTGATACAGGTATACAATGTATAAGATTCACATGAAGGTAAATGAGGTATTCATCACCTCAAGCATTTATCCTTTGTTTTATAAACAATCTAATTATACTCGTTAGTTATTTTAAAATGTACAATTAAATCATTATTTATTATGGTCACCCTGGTGTGCTAGCAAATACAGAGGAAAGACATCTTGAAAGTTTTATCTGATCATTTTAGTAATTAATAGCTTATAAAATCTATAGGAATATAAATTTTACTCTGAATATTTGCTGAATTATTGCCCCTTTATGAATCACCTGTGTCTGTTATTGCATACAGTTTCTTAGGGCTTTCATGTTGCCTAACTTTCCGGCATTATTCCTCTGAAGTTCAAATTGCTCCCCTATGCGTTATGTTCTCTCTCACTTCTATATCCTATGCCTATCTTTTCTTCTACTATCATCCTTATGACTCCAAAGCTTTATGTTTAACTTTTACTCACATTTCAAGATTCAGCTGATATCATGAATTCTGCAAAAATATTATCCTGATGCCTATATCCCAGTTTAAATAGGGTACCACTGCATTAGCAAAACATTCTCCTTCTATCAAAATCATATAATGACTGATATTTTATCCCTGCAGCCACCTACCCAAGATCATGTGCTCAAAGAAATTCAGGGTGATATATTATATTATATTATATTATATTATATTATTGATTTAAGATGGAGTCTCACTTAGTAGCCCTGGCTGGAGTGCAGTGGCACAATGTCTGCTCATTGCAACCTCCACCTTCCAGGTTCAAACGATTCCTCTGCCTCAGCATCCCAAGTAGCTGGGTTTATGTGCCACTATGCACAGCTAATTTTCTGAAGTTTTAGTAGAGATAGGTTTCACCATGTTGGCCAGGCTGGTTTTGAACTCCTTACCTCAAATGATCTACCTGCCTTGGCTTCCCAAAGTGCTGGAATTACAGGCATTAGCCACTGTGCCCAGCCAGAACTATATTTTCTTTTCATATTTCAAAGCCTAGCTTAGTGCTAATTTTTTAGTTTCATAAGTGTTTGGTTAGAGAGATACAAATCAATGAACAGGTAAGAGTATGACACAAAATTATGATTTACTAACTGGTGATGTATTGTCTATACCAGAAAGAGTAATTGAGATAAGATGTTCTTTTTGAAAATAGTCCTCAGATGAAAATGTAGACAACATTGATATAGATATGCTACATATATAATATCTAAATTAATTGTAATATCTAAATTAATTGTAAAGATAATGGTCTAACAAAAAAATACCCTCAAAGAAAATATTATAGAGCATTACTAAGATGAGAACCTCACTAAAATTTTTTTAACCTGAGAACATATATATATTTTTTAAAGTGACTTTGGTTCCATTTATTATATATATCCACATAAAAGTTTTACACAGAAGAGACTTTGTTACTAAAGCTTTGGAATAGAGCTTTAAATTTGAGAACTATTAGGACCAATTCAGAAAGAGAGAGGATAAAAGTAAATAAATAAAGTCTCACTATTTTGAAAGTTAAAAATTATATAATTGTACCAATATTGTAGTTGTAAATTACTTTAGCATTATATCTAATACAAAAATATGTGATACAAGCAGATTGGTTTATTATGATATCTCTGACTTGTTTAATGACTTACAGTTTCTAACTGTAACATGTGCTCCTCTGTGTAGTAAAAAATGATATTTAATCATACTTGAATTTTCTACTAACATTCTCCACTGCCCTATTATCTTAGCATTGTTATGGAAATGATCTTGAAATTTGTCAATCGCTGTAGAACTACAACACCTTTAACTTTTTAATTATTCCCTTGATATATTCTTCATAAGACTGACATTCATTTCTTCACCCTTGGAGTATTTGAGTTCTGAGAAAAAAAGTCAAATATTTAATTTTTAAGAAAATATTATGCCATATTATTACATTTAAATAGAAATCTCAAGATCAAAATATTTAGAATTTAAGAAAATAACAATATACTGTCAATGATAATGCCACCTGCGGGACATTACCTGTAGGAAAGAAAGACAAGTGACCTCAAACAATGGCATAGTTATTTTTTACTACAGTCTATCTTTTGTCTTTCAGTTTATGAGATTAAAACATAAATAATTTGTATAAACACACAATTCAAGATATTGATATATAGAATATCAGAATGACAAAATACGAATAGGAATGAGAAATTCTACTCATTGTCAATATGATAAATGTGTATATTCCTCTGTTAATATATTTATGAAAAGGAAAATATTAACTAAGACTGGAGTACATGAGGAAAGACAATGATTGAATATAATGTTTAATAAAATCTCTAAGACAACAACGCAGATATTTTAAAATATGTACTGTTCTGGAAAATGGCAAGGGAAAACCTATATGATGAATATGCATGCCAGTAGAACTGAATGACAAAACTTTCATTTGCTAAATCTTCAAGACTCCCTGGAGAAAGTTTAGATAGGAATAGTCATTATTAAGCTGTGACTCTTCTTTTTTATATTCCACAGTAACTAAGCCCCCTTTATTTTGATAAATGTTCTTGTTATGCATATTAAAATATTTAATCAGTTTGGATTCCAAATTTCTTGGAACAGAAACCAATCGTGTCCATTTTATGTAAACATTGAAAAAGGCAAGCTATTTAAGAAAAACACTGTGTTCTGTGATATTCCATAGACCATTATGGCTAAGGTCATAAATGTCAGGATCAATTAAATCCTTCCTATTTAAAACAATTTAATTGCTGTGTGGATTTCAGCAAATAATCTAATGCATTTCGTCTTTATTGATGTCATAAGTATAATGAAATAAGAATCGTATCTATATAAGATCATGTACTTTAAATGGAATGAGATCATGCTTGCCAATGTATGTGGCACATAATAACTCCTGGATAAATATCAGCAATTATTATCATGGACATTGTTAATCTATGCCAGTGAAAGTGCTATTGAATCCCAGAGAGATACTTCATACCAGACAACCAGGCACACCTCATTTTATTAAGCTTTGCTTGTGCTTCGCTTTAAAAAAAAAAAAAAGGAAGGTTTCTGCTATCTGTGTCAATTAAGTCTATGGATTACATGTTGCCATTAATGTATATTCACTTCATGTCTCTGTGTTGCATTTGGTAATTCTTCCAAAATATTTGAAACTGTTATTACTATTATATCTGTTTTATCAGTGATCTTCGGTGTTACTATTGCAACTGTTTTGTAGCGTCACAAACTGTATCCATGTAAGATGATGAACTTAATGCATAAAAGTATGTGGTCTGATTGCTCCACTGTCCAGCTATTCTCTATCTCACTCCCTTTCCTTAGGATTTTTTATTTCCTGAGATCAACAATATTAAAATTTGGCCAATTAACAAGCCTATAATGGTCTCTAAGTGTTTAAATGAAAGGAAGAGTTGCATATCTCTTACTTTAAACAAAAAATTAGAAATGATTAAGATTAGTGAAGAATGTACATTGATATCCTAGGCAGGCAGAAATCTAGGCCTCTTGTACCAAAGCGGTTAGCCCAGTTGTGAATGCAACAGAAAAGTTCTTAAAGGAAATTAGAAGTTCTATTCCAAGAACACATAAATGATAAAAAAGTGTAATAGCTGTATTGCTGACAGCAAGAAAGTTTTAGTGGCCTGGACAGAAGATGAATTCAAGCATTCCATAAGCTAAAGCCTTATCCACAGCAAGGTCATACCTCTTTTCAATTCTATGAAGGCCAAGACAGTTGAAAAAACTGGAGCAGAAAAAATTGGAAGCTAGCAGAGTTTGGTTCATGAGGCATCAGGAAATAAGCCATCTTCGTAACACAAAACTGCAAGGTAAAATAGCAGATCTTGATCGAGAAGTTCCGACAAGTTATCCAGGAGATCTAGCTAAAATCATTGAAGAATGTGGCTATAATAAACAAAAACATAACAAATTTCATGCAGGTGAAAACAGCCTTCTATTGGAAGAGGAGGCTATCTAGAACTTTTATTGATAGTGAGAAGTTAATACCTGCTTCAAAGTTTCAAAGGACAGGTTGACTGTCTTGTTAGGGGCTAACACAACTGGCAACTTTAAGTTGAAACCAATTTAAACTCATTTACCATTCTGAAAATCCCAGGCCCTTAAGAATCATGATAAATCTATTCTACCTATGCTTTACAAATGGAACAACAAAGCATGATGATAGCACAACTGCTTATAGTACAGTTTATTGAATATTTTACAACAACTCTATGCATACAAATCAGAAAATCTAGAGCAAGTTTGCCCAATTCACAGCCTGTGAGCCACATGTGACCCAGGGTGGGTTTGAATGTGGCCCAAAATAAATTTGTTAACTTTCTTAAACATTAAGAGATTGGCCCATCAGCTAGTGTTAGTGTTAATTTTATGTGTAGCCCAAGACAGTTCTTCCAATGTGGCCTAGGGAAGTTATAAGATTAGACGTTCTTCATCTGGAGGAAATGGATAAATTCATGAAAACATACAATCTCCTGAGTCTGAATTAGGAAAAGACTGAAAGTCTGAATGGACCAATATGGATTTCTGAAATGGAATCAGTAAAAAAAATCATCATATGAACCAAAAATTCCCTGGACCAGATGGATACACAGCCAGATTCTACCAGAAATATAAAGAAAACTGGATAATAGTTCTACTATTCTCTGAGGATCTTTTGTATTTCTGTAAGATCAGTCGTAATGTCATCATTGCCATTTTGATTATACTTATTCAGATCTTTTCTTTTTTTGTTATTGTTAATCTAGCTAATGGCCTGTAAATCTTGTTTTTTAAAATAAATAACCAATTCTTGGATTCATTGATATTTTGTATTTCAATTTCATTTTTTAATCTCAATCTCATTAATTTATTTTCTAATTTTAGTTATTCTTATTCTTCTGCTAGTTTTGGCTTTTGGCTTATTCTTTTTATTCTGGTTCCCTTAGGGGTAAATGTAGATTGTTAATTTGTCATCATTCTAATTTATTGATAAAGTTGTTTA
Source organism: Leontopithecus rosalia (assembly GCA_028533165.1). Taxonomy (NCBI): domain Eukaryota; kingdom Metazoa; phylum Chordata; class Mammalia; order Primates; family Cebidae; genus Leontopithecus; species Leontopithecus rosalia. The sequence continues at coordinate 90,966,720 of CM052651.1, read as the reverse complement.
GGGCTATAAACGTTTTTCCTAATATTGCTTTTGCTGCATCCCTGAGATTTTGGTAAGTTATGCCAGATTTTCAATAATTTCATTTTTAAATTTATGCCTCAATTTCAATATTTACCCATAGTTATTTAGGAGAAAGTTGTTTGATTTTCAAATTTTGAAGTTTTTTTTATATTCATTTTTATTTTTATTGTATTGTGGTCTAAAGGTATTCTTGATATAATTTAGAATTTTTAAAATTTATTTAGACTTGCTTTATAAATGAGCATGTGGTCAATCATAGAGTATGTTTTACATGAAACTGAGAAAAGAATGAATATCCTGTGGTTACTGGGTGGAGTGTTCTGAGGATGTCTATTAGATCCAATTGCTCAAATATCAAATTTAATTCCAGAGTTTCCTTGTTAGTTTGCTGCCTCAATAATCTGTCTAATGCTGTCAAAGGGGTGTTGAAGTGTTCCATTATTACTGTATGTTTATGTAAGTATTTTCATAGACAGAGTGCTCCATTTTTAGATCTAAGTGCTCCAATATTAGATGCATATGTATTTAGAATAGATAAGTCTTGTTGGGTTTTACCCTTTATCATTATGTAATGCCCTAATTGTACTTATTAATTTCTATTGTTTCAAGAAAATAATATAAGACTTGCAAATCTTGTTTTGTTTTGTTTTTCTTTTGCACAGCATCTTTTTCTGTTACTTTGCTTTCAGTCTGGATATCATTGCATCTGGGATACAGCTCTTGGAGACAGTAAGTGTTTGGGTCTTGTCTTTTCATCTGACTTGCCAGTGTATCTTCTAAGAGGGAGATGTAGTTTATGTACATTAAAAGTTAATGTTGATTTGTGTGATTTTGATCTTCTCATCATGTTATTAGCTGGTTGTTATGAAGACTTGATTGCATAGTTGTTTTATATCACCTGCAAGATATGTGCTTAAATGTGTTTTGCAGTAGCGTCATTCTGTTAATTTTATATTTAGCACTACTTTAAGGATGTGTTGTAAGGCTAGTCTAGCCAAAACAAATTCCTTCAGCATTTGTTTGGCTGAGAAAAATGTAAGTCCTCTTTTTTTATGAAGCATAGTTGGAAAAATGTTAAATTCTTATTTGAAATTTTCTTTCTTTAAGGACACTAAAAATAGGACTCCAATCTCTTCTAACTTATAAGGTTTCTGCTGAGAAGTCTACTGTTAATCAGGTGGGGTTCCCTCTGTATGTATCTTTTCCCTTCTCTGTAGTTGCTTTTAAGATAGATAGATAGATAGATAGATCTTTTATATCATAGTGTGATGCACTAATTATACTTCTTAATTTCTGTTGTTTTAAGAAAATAACATAAGACTTGAAAATCTTGTTTTTCTTATATATATATGACATATATATGACATATGTATTTATGACATATATATGACATATATATATGACACATATATATATATGACATATATATGTCATATATATATATGACATATATATATATATATATATATATGACATATATATATATTTTGCATTGGCCTTGCTGAATCTGATGACTATGTCTCTTGGGGATGGTCTTATAGTACAGAATCTAGCCATGTTTCTCTGTATTTCTTGGATTTCCATGTCAACGTCTCTAGCAAGATTAGGAAAAGTTTTATGAACCATATCCTCAAACATATTTTCCAAGTTGCTTATTTTCTCTCCTTCTCTCTCAGGAATGCCAGAAAGTCATAGATTTAGTCTCTTTAAATACTGCAATATTTCTCAGGGGGTCTGTTCATTTTTCTTTATTTTTGCATACTAAATTGATTTGATCAACTGGTCTTCAGGCTCTGAAGTGCTTTTCTCTGCTTGCTCCGCTCTATGATTAATACTGCTAATTGTATTATAAAGCTCTTCTAGTGGACTTTTCAGGTCTAGAAGTTTAGTTTGATTACTTTTTAAATTGGCTATTTTATGTTATAGCTCATAGATCATTTTACTGGATTCCTTGAATCCCATGAATTGAATTTCAACTTTCTCTTGAATTTTGATGGATTGCCTTCCCATACAGATTTTGAATTCTATGTCTGTTTTTTTTTTCAGTAATTTCAGAATGGTTAAGTATCTTTGCTGAGGAGCTGGTGGACTCATTTGGGGTAAGACAACATGCTGATTTTGTGACTTGCCAGAGTCCTTGTGGTAATTCTTTCTCATCTGGCAGAGTTGGTGTTTCTTTAACCATCAGAAGTGTTTCTTTAACTTTCAGAAAAACTGAAGTTGTTTCTTTTACCTTCAGTATAGTCAGTTGGCTTCATTTCTGGAGGCATTCAGAGGGACAGGGCTCTGTGGAGGGTCTCTACGTGTGGGTAAATGCTTGTGTTTGGTTTCACAGGTGTACATATTGGCAGGATAATTAATGTTGTTGTAGTTTGGGCTGTAATCAGTAGATGGTGCATAAGAGTAATGGCTGGTAACCAGGCTAAAACTCAGTTGTGTGACTCTTTTGTACTTCCCTGCATTTTCAGGCATGCTCTGCAATGGGAGTGGGATTCAGCAAAAATAGCCTCCTCACCAGGTCCACTGAGGGCTTTGAGGCAGGCCCCTCTGATCACCAGTACTGCACCCACATTTCTTTATTAGGTGTTCCACATCACATGGCCCCATTGAACAGAAGCTGTCTCAGGGAGATGTGCCACACCCTTTCTGTACTAGCCTGGCCCTTTAGAAGGAAGCATGCCCCACCCTTCCCCAGCGCAGGAACTCTTGTGTCTCAAACTTTTCATTGCTCTGATAATAGGCTTCTCTCCCACTTAAGTACTGGCCTTAGGTCTTGGCTCCATACTTTGAAGCTGTGCTCTGCAGCCTTTTGGGCACCAGGATATTCCGCAACTTGGGGTCAGGTTATGACTTTTCTAGGGAATCCACTGTGCTCCTGAGTCATCAGGATAATACTCAGGTAGAGCAACACATTCAGAATAGGCTAGAGAGTCTCCTCTGTGTACCCACTCCTGCAGGACAGGTAGACATGGGCCCTGGGAGGGACCAGTAGGCAGGAGGGCTACAGGATAGACATGCCCCAATCGCAGGAGGATTCTGGCTCAGCTCCACTTTCTCTTGTATCAGAGGTTAGATTGGGCCAGAACCTTCCAGAGGGGGACAGGGAACCTGCAGGATGGGAGTCTATGACCACTGTCCATCAGAGCTTCCCAGTGCACAGATACACCTGGACTCCACACTGTCTGAAAACACATCTCTGCCTGTTCCCAGGGGAGATCACCTGCCAGCTCAATCATCCATTTCGAATGCAGAGTCTCCTATAGCTAGGATCCCAGAGGTTCATGGTGAAAGTGGACTGTCTCAGTTTCCTGGCTAAACCCTCTCCCAGGAGTTACTAAAGCCCTGAAATAACCCTGTCATCTATGTATCCCACATGGGGTTCCCAACTTCCTTCCTCTTTGGCCTTGTCTTCAGCATCACTTCTTCATCCACTCTTGGCTTATTTTCTTTGACAATCTTCCCAAATTTTGGTGGTTTGCTTGATAATTAGGTCACTCACCATGGCAGTGGGGACTTCCGGCTGTGCCTACTCTGCCATCTTGTCCCATCTCCTCTCAGAATCTTTGCTATTGTCTCATTTTAAGACATTGACATAGCACAGCAACCCCAACCTCCAGTATCCAACACCCTGATTGGTTAGCAGCCATCAAAATTGAGGCAAGGTCCTCCACCAGAAAAAGGTTTATAACTCACCAAAGGCTCAGATGATAATTTAAATAGTTTAGCAATAAAGTTTTTTAAATGCATGTACATTTTTAAGACATACTGCTATTACACACTTAATAGACTACAATATAGTTAAACCATGACCTTTATATACACTGGGAAACCAAAAAAAAACTGCGACTTGCTTTATTATAATACTTGCTTTATTACAATAGTCTGAAACCTAACATGTAATCTGTTTCAGCCATGTTGGTGTTTTTTATTTTGTTTATAGTTTTATCATGAATAATATTTGTGATTATGCAAATGCTATAAAAAGCAATACACACTATATATTTCAGTATCTGTTAAGATTTTCAAAATTTCTGGATAAATTATTCTTTAGAATTTTAGGTTCACTGTCTTTAAGGATAAGTACTAGTAGACTCGTTTACATAGAACTCATTTTCTTAATTTCATTTGGGATAGTCTATTTTGGGTATATAAAAACACATCTAATTTTTATGTCTACTTTTACATCCTACAACTTCAATGTGCTTATTTGATAGTTCTAATAGTTTTTTGTCTTTTGAGCTTTCTACATACAACATCATGTCATCGGCAAACATAATATAATTGCACATCTTCCTTTCTGGTAAGAATGGATTTTATTGCTTTCTTGCCTAATTGCTCTGGCTAAGACTTTGGTTACTATGTTGAATAAAATTGATGAGAGTGGGTAATATGGTTCAGCTCTGTTTTCTCACCCAAATCTCATGTGCAGTTGTGATCCTAAGTATTGGAAGTAGGGCCTGATGGGAGGTGATTGGATCATGGGAGTAGTTTCTAATGGTCTAGCACCATCCTCTTTGTGATATCTTGTGATAGAGTTCTTCTGAGACCTGCTTCTTTGAAAATGTGTAACACTTGCCCCTTTGCTCTGTCTTCCTCCTCCTCTAGCCATGTTACATGTATTGGCTTTTCCTTCACTTTCTGTCATGGTTCTAAGTTTCCAGAATCCTTGCCAGCCATGCTTCCTGCACAGTCTGTGAACCAATCGAACCTCTTTCCTTTACAAATTACCCAGTCTCAAGTATATCTTTATAGCAGTCTGGGAACAGATTAACATAAAACATTGGTTCCAGAGATGTGGGGCATTTCTATAAAGACACCTGAAAATGTGGAAGTGACTTTAGAATTGAGTAACAGGCAGAGACTGGAGCAGTTTGGGGGGCTCAGAAGTTCAGAGAATGAAGGAAAGTTAAGAAGTTCCTCGAGACTTGTTGAACAGTTGCGATCAAAATGAGGATAGTGATATGGACAGTGAAGTCCAGGCTGAAGTAGTCTCAGAGATGAGGAACTTACTGGGAACTGGAGTATAGGTTGCTTTTCCTAGCTTTAGCAACATGACTGGTGGCATTTTGCCCCTGCTCTAGAAATCTGTTAAACTTTGAACTTGAGAGAGATGACTTAGGATATTTGGCAGAAGAAATTTTTAAGCAGCAAAGCATTTGAGTTATGGCTGGCTGCTTCTAACAATGTACAGTCATTTGCATACACAGAGATTACCTGAAACTGGAATCTATATTTAAAAGGGAAATAGACAGGGAATCCTTTTGCCATTGTTTGTTTGTGTCAGGTTTGTCAAAGATCAGATGGTTGTAGATATGTGGCATTACTTCTGAGGCCTCTGTTCTGTTTCATTGGTCTACATCTCTGTTTTGGTACCCATACCATGCTGGAGAAATACCTAATGTAGATGATTGGGGATGGATGCAGCAAACCACCATGGTATGTGTAAACCTATGTAACAATCCTGCACAATCTGCACATGTACATCAGAACTTAAAGTATAATTTAAGAAAATAAAAATTAAAAAGTAAAAGAGAAGTAGAGTGCAAAAGTTTGAAAAATCGGCAAGCTGATCATTAAAAAAAAAATCAGGGGAGAGACTGAAGCCCACTGCAGAAATTTGAGTAATTAAAAGGAGCCACATGTTAATAACTCAGAGAAGTTTCAGAGACCTTCATGGCGGCCCCTCCCATAACAAGCCTGAAGACCTAAGAAGGAAAAATGGTTTAATGTGTCAGGCCCAGGGCACTGCTGCTCCATACAACCTCAAGACATGGCACCCTGCATCCCAGCCACTTCAATTCCAGCTGTGACTAACATGGCCTCAGTTACATCTCAGGCCACTACTCCAGAGAGTACAAACCCCAAACCCTGGTGGCTTTTATGTGGTATTAAACCTGCAGGTATACACAGGGCAAGAGGTGAGACTTTGGAGCCTCCACCTAGATTTCAGAGGATGCAATCTCTGGATGTACAGGCAGAAGTCTGCAGTAGGAGCAGAAAGCTCATAGGGAAGCTTTACTAGGGCAGCGTGGAGCTTGGGCCCACACAGAGTCCTCACAGAGACACTGCCTATTGGAACTGTGAGAATAGAGCTACCACCCTTCAGGTCCCAAATGGTAGAACCAACAACACCTTGTATCATGCACCTGGAAAAGACATAAGCATTCAATGTCAGCCTAAGATAGCAACTGAAGAGGCTCTATTCTGCAGACCCACAGGGGTAGAGCCGCGCAAGGCCTCGAGCCCACCCTTTCTGACAGCATGGACCGGATGTGAGGCATGAAGTCAGAAAAGATTATTTTGAAGTTCTGAAATTTAATGAGTGCCTGCTAAGTTTCGGACTGTCAAGAGTTCTGTAGCCTTTTTATTTGGCTGATTTCTCTCTTTTAGAAAGGGACTATTTACCCAAGGCCTGTACCCCCACCATATCTTGAAAGTAACTAACTTGTCTTTGATTTTACATGGTAATAGTCAGAAAGGGCTTGCCTTGTCTCAGATGAGACTTTGGACTTGGATTTTGAGTTAATGCTGGAATGACTTAAGACTTTGAGGGACTGTTGGGAAGGCATAATTGCTTCCCAATTTCAGAATGTGATAAGGACATGAGATTCGGGAGGAGTCAGGGGCAAAATGATATGGTCTGGCTTTGTGTCCCCACCAAAATCTCACGTTAAATTGTAATTCCCAATGTTGGGGGAGGGACCTGGTCAGAGGTGATTGGATCATGGGGGTGATTTCTAATGGTTAACACCATCCCTCTAGTGCTGATAGGATCATGGGGGTGATTTCTAATGGTTAACACCATCCCTCTAGTGCTGATAGAGTTCTCATGACATCTGGTTGTTTGAAAGTGTGTAGCACATCCCGCTTTGCCATCTCTTCATCCTGGTTCCACTATGTAAGATATATCGGCTTCTGCCATGATTATAAGTTTCTTGACACCTCATAAACCATGCTTCCTGTTTAGCCTGTGGAACTATGAGTCAATTAAACCTCTTATTTTTATAAAGTACCCGGTCTCAGAAATGCCTTTACAGCAGTGTGAGAATGGACTAATACAGAGGGTATCCTTATTTGTTTTTCCAAATTTTAGTTGTTCACCATAGAGTATAATGTTAGAAAGTAGCTGGAAGTATCATACTTCCTGGTTTCAAAATATATCACAAACCTGCATTAATCAAAGCACTATGGCACTGGGATGAGAATAGAAATGTAAAGAAATGGAACAAAATAGAGACTCCCAAAATAAATTCACCCATATACAGTCAACTGGTCTTCCACAAGAATGCCAAGAATATATACTGGGGTAAAGTATATATTCTTTATATACTCAATAAATAATGTCTCCTCAATAAATAATGTTGGGAAAACTGGATATCCACATCCAAAATAATGAAATTGGAATCTTATATTTTATCATACAAAAAACCCTTTCCTTTCACCATACACAAAAAATTAACTCAAAATATATCTTCCAATTACCCTTATTTGATCAGTATACATTGTATGCATTTATCAAAATATCACATGTACTCCATAAATATGTACATATATAATGTGTCAATAAAAATAAAATAATATTTAAGCATAACAACTAAAAACATTTAACTCCTGGTATAAAATACAAAAGAAAAGTTTATTGACATTGATCTGGGCAATGATTTTTTGGATATGACCCAAATACATTGGCCAAAAAGCAAAAATAGATAAGTTGGAGAGCATCAAACTAAGAAGTTTCTTCCTGGCTGGGCATGGTGGCTCATACCTGTAATCCCAGTGCTTTGGGATTGATGTGGGTGGATCATCTGAGGTCAGGAGTTTGAGACCAGCCTGACCAACATGGAGAAACCTCATCTCTACTAAAAATTAAAAAGTTAGCCATTTGTGGTGGCACATGAAGGCAGGAGAATCACTTGATCCCAGGAAGCAAAGGTTGCAGTGAGCCGAGATCACACCATTGCACTCCAGCCTGGGCAACAAGAGTGAAACTACATCTTAAAAAAAATAAAGTTTCTTCCCTGCCGTGGTAAAAAGGCAACCTAAGTAATTGCAGAAAATTGAAAATCATGTATCTCTTAAGGGGGTAATTTTTCAAAATTAAATTAGAAATATAGAAAAATTCTAAATCTCAATTAAAAAATAATAAGTAAATAAATACAATAACCTATTTTTAAAATAGAAAATTATTTGCATAGACATTTCTCTAATGAAGTCATAAAACAGACGGTGGTATGTTAAAAGATGCTTAACATTTCTAATTCACAGGAAAGTGCAAAACAAACAACAGAGATATTATTACCTCATATAGGCTACTATGGTTTCTATTAAAACATAATAAAAGATGACATGTTGTTGGATTTTGGAGAAATCAGAACCTTGTATGCTGTTGAATTGAATGTATAAAGGTGTAATTGCTAGGGGAAACATTATGGAGGTTCTCCAACATTAAAAATGAAACTACCATGTGATCCAGTAATCTGACTTCTAGGTGTATATTAATATCTAAAAGATTGGAATTAGGATCTCATAGAGCTATTTGCATTAGTCTGATTATTGCAGCATCCTTCATAATGCCATAGTACAGAAACAACCTAAATGTCCATTATTAGATAAATTAATGGGGAAAATGTGTCGTTTATATATACAACCACATATCATTCAACTTATAAAAGACAGAAATCCTACCATTTGTGACAACTTGGATGGACCTAGAAGACATTATGATAAATGTAATAAGTAAAATGTAAGATGTACAATATTCCATTATTCCTCTAACAAGAAGCATCTAAATAATCAAAGGAATAGAAGTAGACAAAAGCTTGGTTGCCAGAAGATATGAGAGAGGCTTATGGGAGTTGTTTAATGTTTATAAAGTTCCAGTTATACAGAATAAGCAGGTTCCAGAAATCTGTACAACCTAGTGTCTGTAGTTAACAATAAGGTATTGTGTACTTACAAATTTGTTAATCCTATCAAATATTTTTTACTGCAAAAGAGAAAACAATAAGAAAAGGACATGGGACACTTTTGGAGGTAAAGAATATGTTTATTGACAGTATTGTGATGATGGCAGCATGAATGTTTACAGGTGTCCAGACTCATCAAATTTCATACCTTAATTATGGGTAATTTTTATATACCTGTTAGACCTCAATATCATTGGAAAAATAAATATTGAAATACATTCACACTATTGAATAATTTTAAATTATTGTATAACCAGAGTTAACAATGTTACTTTAAATATTAACTTTAAATTCTAAATAAACATTAAATGGCAGAAAAATACTGACCGCTATTCTTGAAATTGATATGGAGTCAGTGAGCCATCTCCTTTTTTTGGAGATATGATAACGTTTTTTATCAATATTGAGTTATATTCTGAGCCATATGTGTTCTTAATATGTACATCACTATCAATCGCAAAATTAAATCTACTGATGAGTGAATTAGCAAATATAACCTAACAATTCTGTAAGCTCCTTCTCTAATACTTGCAAATATCCCTAGATTTGGTTAGGGATTCACTTGGCTTCAGCATGGTATAGCAAACCACAATTTTAAGAAGGCTCCAGAGAAGTACCTCTGGGAATATGTCTGTAGTGTTCTAAATGTTTGGGAGGCTTGCTATGGTGTTCCTCCTGCTTTCTTTCACTTACTTTCTGTTTCATATCCCCAGAGAAAACTTCAGGCACTCATATTGCAATACATTGTTATGGATGTTATGTTAGAACAGACAAGGTGCTCCCAGGCACAGAACAGGGCATATTGTTTATTCTGTGAGGTCAAGATATCTTCCCTGAGGAAAATTTGAAGGAATAGTATGAATACTAAATAGAGGAAGCACTTTTTTCAGGCAGAGACAACTAGGACATTTTAGGGCTTGAGCAAAAAAATTGATTGAAAAAAAAATCTATGTATCTATTCATTCATGTGTCTGCACGTGTGTGTCAGTGTGCTCCTCTCAGCTTCAGCTGAGCTTTCAGTGGTAATTATACCCACAGATTACAATCGTACACTAGATGATCTATGCAGAATATTCAAGGAGAGGCCCTAAAACCAGTTTTGTGGTCCTAAGCCCATCTTAATATAACAAACTCTTGTTAAAAGAAGCTGAGAATTTTACTTGGAAGATACTTTTGGCAGAATATAGAATGTACTCTTTTCTCCCAGTAGAAATATAAAATGTTTGCCTCCCCCTCACCTCAAGTTAAACAAGTCATATTTCAAAGACACTTCTAGGAAATTCAGGACATGTGTCTTCTTGACTTAAAATACATATAAAACAAGTTTCTGAATAAAAAGGAGAAATGTTTGAACCATTATCTTGAAATGGCAGAGTAGTAAATTGATTTGTAATTTAGAGTAAATGCGGATATTGGTGAGTATTCCTCTGGCTATTATTGGTCACATTGTAGCTCTATCTAGAAGCTATCTTGAGTAATGATTAAGAGGCTTCTCTGCAGAGAGAGTCACCCTAAGAGAGTGGATAGATTTAGGATAACCAAGCGCTAAATAAGAAATTAGAAAGGAAAGTACCATAAGGATATGTTTCTGTGCATGTCCAAACAGAAACTCCCAAGAAAAATAAAGTTATTCAAAAATTAAAAAGAAAGACCAGTTTAAAATAACTGCCAAGATTAAGGAGACACTGCATCAGATTATGTCAGTATCATTCTCTGAGGGCACACTTCTTTATCATCTCTTATTCTCCCCTGCTCCGAAGTAATAAAGTTCGGAAATTGTAGCTAAGAAATGAGTAAAAAGAGATACAGAATAAAGAGGACAGTTGCATTAATTTTAAAACAAATTTTTAAATCATTACTGTTAACATTAAGAAAACTAAAACAGATAAGCTACAAAGTCATATAACTAAACAACAATCCTAAAAACTGAGAAATAAGCATTTAAAAAGAGGATCTAAGTTTAAAAGGCTTATATCTGGGCTACAAAGAAGAAAAATTAAAAAAAAAATTAACTCCAGAAATGTGCCAGTGCTCATGTCCCAAGATCAGCTGAAAGGAAAACCGTGTTCCTACCCTGAAAATATTTGAATCTATAGTGCACTAAATCTAATTGAATCTACAATAAAGCCCAAACATAATTCAAAAACAGGTTGTAGATAGGCCTCCACATAGGAAACTTATCATCTTTGTAGGTGCATATTATTTACTTCAGTCTATTGTTGTTCCATACAAAATATACAGTATACCACAAAATAAAACCAAAAAATTTCTTAATTTAAAAAGAAAAACTGACAAATATAAAAAAGAAAATAGTGAAAAGAAGCTCTTAGATGATTCATATTTTAGAATTATGAGGAATTTTTTAATAGCATGAAAATTATATTAGAGCATCTGGTGGAGAAGGTAGACTAAATGCATGTAAAGAGGGTGGTTTCTGCAGAGAAATCAAGACTGTAAAAATGAACCAAATGGAAATAGTAGAAATATGATATCAGAAAAAAAGAACTTGTTTAATGATATTAACAGTAGTCTTGGAAAAGCAGCATAAATGACCTGTAGACTCGAAGACAGGTCAATAAAAAATTACCAAATTAAAAAGTGAAAAAGAGAAAGTGTGACAAACTGGAACAACGTATTTGGGATGTGAATAAACATCAAATGGTCTCATGTGTGAAATTTTAACCCCATATAATCAAGAGAAAAAAAGCAACATATGAATAAATAATGCCAAAATATGTCCAAAATTAATAAAAGATACAATTTCAGAGTCTCAACAAGAATAATGAACCTAAGAAAGATAAGCACAAAGAAAGGTGGTTCTAAATACATTACCATCAAACTAAATATCAAGATAAAGATTAATTAAGAAATCAAGTATGAGTGTTATTTCATGCAGGTAAAAGATACAAATGGTTGCTGACATTTCCATTGCAAATAAAACTCAGAAGAAAATTAGTGTCACCTTTAATTTGCTAAGAAAATACATTGTTAATTTGTAATGAATAAAGGAAAAAGTAGCAATTGTCAATTTGAAATTGTATAAGTAGACAAAATATCCTTCATTATCATCGTCATCATCAAAAATTAAGATGGCTTTTTTCTTCCGTTCCTGATAAGACCAAACCATATTAATCTTCTACGCTTTTCTGAAAAGATACATTATAGTTGGATATAATTCATAAAACAACTACCTGAAAAAAATGCAGATCAACCAAGAGCAGACAGACTCCGGTGGTGAGTTCAAGATCACTTAAAGGTTTAGAGATAGGAAGCTATGTAAGTAACTTTTCGTCTTTGCGATGTTCACTCAGGGATTAAGCACCTCTTTGTGACATGTTCAAAGGAATCAGCGTGCATGTGAGAGACCTGTAAAATGTCTGATGAACTAGAAAAGTGAAGGTAGAAAACCATCAGTCCTGAAAATAGTCCAATAATCTCCAAAAGAAAAAAGCCAGAGATTGGATATCCAAAGTCTGCAAACTTTCACAACTCCTAAACTACAAATGCATTGAAGAAATCCAGACTAGCCCATCTAAAGGCAAAGGATTTTAGCATCAGAAACAGAGTTCATAAATTAAACACAACAATAAAATAACTTGATGACATAATTTGTGTTTCTATTTTTTTACTAGGAACAGGAAAATATTTAATCCAGAAACTTCCAACTTACCATTTATAACTTAGATGATATCATCTAAAATTAGCATATATATTAATTAAACAAGACAAAACTAAAAGGTGAAACTTGTTCTTAAGAGAGTAGAAAACAAACTGTGTATGATATTAAGCATCTTATTTTCATATTAAGGATAGGAGGATTATTATAAAGCACGATTATTACTATCTTCAATGAGTAACACAAAACATAGTTTCAACATATAAAAATATCCTCACAGAAATAGCAGTATCAGGAGAGAAACAAAAACAATAAAAATTTATCATGGTGGATGTATTAGTAATTTGATATTGGATATATTCCAAAGAGTAGAACTGCTGGGTTGTGGCTCCTGCCTACATTCAGCTTTAGTACAGATTTCTCATCTACCAGCTGTACATGAAAGTTTCCATTACTGCTCTATCTATATCCTCAGCAAAACTTAAGCTTTGTTTTGCATAATAGGTACCTAGCATCTCATTTTCATTTCCTGAAGGACTAATTATAGTAGGCAACTTTTAATAAGCTTTCTGGTAATTAAATGTGTTATTTTGTGATGTCCCTCCCAACTAACTTTTTTAATTTTTAAAGATTTGCTTTCTCTACTTTTTTGTCCTGCAGAAGAAGAGCCTTTTTGAAGTGTATATTAATATTTGATCATGTCACTTCTGGAACGTTTTCTGATTTGATAAAATCCAAACTTTCAAATATGGCTCCTAAAGTGTGACATAATGTGGCATTTCATTTACTATCCAAGTTCATCTCTCACTTTGCTGACTTGCATTTAACTTTGTATTGTATTGGAGTTCTTTCAATAAACTTAATTATCTGTGCACCTCCGAGTCCTCTCTGAGTAATAAGAGGTGCATATAAAGAGTAGGCTTGATCAGACACAAATTTTATGTACCTTCTCAAGGTCTGGAACAACCTTTCATCTCCAAGGGCGCAGTGTGAGTCTCACCTCGGAAAAGCTGCCCAAGCTGGTTCAAGTTTCCCCAGCTAGCATTCCCTGCATTTCCCACATGATGGCTGGAGTCACTCCCACTTCCACGCGAATGGAAAAGCACACCACAGGATAGACTTCAGTGAACACAGTAATTATTCATTCATATACCCACTCCAAAATCAGGGAACATTTCTTTAGAGGCTGTACATATTACCTGCTAACAACAAAGCTAAGCCTGACTTGAGTGTGGGTGTTGCTTTGAATAGAAAGGCACTGCCTACACAAAGGTTATACATTCACCCTGTTTACAGCTTGTGTCCAATATCTGGTTGATAGAGAAATACTAAAGCCTGGCTGCTTTGATTCACATAATGATTATTGTGAGCAGCTCTATAGCTGGGCTGAGTATTCTGTTGTAATTGCATAGCTCTTCTGCTTCCTCCTTCATAATTGTTTCTGAGAGCTCTACCAGATGAATTTCCTGAATGCAAATTTCCTTCTCAGCTTGTTTACTGGGGTCTATCATCTATATTCCTGAGCAGTCACAGAGGGTTCTGATGATCTAACAGCATTATCAAATGTAGGGTGGTAAAGTTTGCTCCTCCTTAGGTTTAACTTTGAAAATGGAAAGAGTTTAGCAAGTGTCTCTTCCTTTACTCTTATCTAGATTGCACCACAGTGTGGTTTCTCCTTGTAAACCTTCAATATATTTCTCTTAACGGCTCATGTGGTCATCTTCTAGCATCCTGTGGCACTTACTGTTTCTATTTCACCTTGGTCCATATTATCTTTCCTCCTCAACTCTCTATACTCACACATCCAAAACAATAATTATGATAATAATCAATACTTAATGCTCTGCTTTACAGAGGACCTGAGTTAAAACAGCGAATTTTAGAGTGCAAGTAGAAAATATTCTTACTTCTTTTCCCCCCATAAATATCTGATAATATCACTGCTCCTTATGTAACATCTGAGACTGGTCTTAAATTTGTTCAATTAACTTGGGTTAATTAAAAACCCTCTGACAATGGTGGTAATAATATATATTTTTAAGAATCCTCTATTTGTGATTGCCTTATCATAACACTTTTGCATTAAATTAAAATAATGTTAAAATTTTAAAGTGTATATGCAGATATGTATGGTTTCTGATGCTCGTCTTATAGATTTGTGCTTTCATCTGGTTATAGTTGTCATTAGCCTGAAAAACTTTTTTTAGCATATCTTTCAATGTAGATGTGCTAGAAAGAAATTCACACTGTGATTCTATTTCCAGGAAAAAAAAGAATCTTAATTTTGTCTTCTTTTTCCCCGTACTTTGTAAGGCATTTTTTACATATATTAGAATTCATTAATTTTTTTTTTTTTGAGACGGAGTTTCGCTCTTGTTACCCAGGCTGGAATGCAGTGGTGCAATCTCGGCTCACTGCAACCTCCAGCTCCTGGGTTCAGGCAATTCTCCCGCCTCAGCCTCCTGAGTAGCTGGGATTACAGGCACGTGCCAGCATGCCCAGCTAATTTTTTGTATTTTTAGTAGAGACGGGGTTTCACTATGTTGACCAGGATGGTCTTGATTTCTTGACCTGGTGATCCACCTGCCACAGCCTCCCAAAGTGCTGGGATTACAGGCTTGAGCCACCGTGCCCGGCCAGAATTCATTACTTTTAAATACACAGTTTAATACATTTTGATAATTTTATATAATTATATTACCACTCCTAAAATCAAGACATAGAAAATTCCCTCACTCTAACAAATGTTCCCATGCTCCTTTTCACTTAACTCTCAGGTTTTGGGCAACTGTGCTATAGCAGGCCTAGAGTTAGAGCCTGAGCAATGTCATTTTATAAGACAAAGCTGTTTTTTTCCAAAAATAAGTTGTACTGTCCCACTCTCCTTGCAATAACTGCTGACCTTGGCTTCTGTAAACAAAACTGCTAGCTTGCCTTAGAGAATGCACACCATGTAAAGCTGCTTGTTTTTTTCTTATTAGTAACTGTCTTGCCTTTGCTTATCAGTAGTTACCAAGATAAACTTCTGTAGAGTTGCTTGCCCTGCAGCCAGGATGTGGTTTTTCAGCTTAAATACCCTGATCCCCCTGAGTTCGGGGCCAGGGGTTGGAGAGACGTGAGTCCTACGTGGCCGCCGGCAATAAAGACCCTGCAATTTGGCATACTTTTGTCTTGGTTGATTATTACAATCTCGCATCCAACACGTCACAACCACCAATTTGCTTTCTGTTATTATTGTATATTTCCCCTAGAACTTAAGGTAAATGGAATTATACAGTAGATACATATTGTTTTTCTTTGCTCAATTAGCATGCTATCTTCTAGATAGATCCATGTTGTTCTTATATATGTTTCATTCATTTTTATTGCTGAGCACTATTCTAAAAAGTAGATATGCAAGAGTTTACTCATTTATCTCTTGTTAGACATTTGAGTTGCTTATAATTTGGTTTATTATGATTAATGATAGAGACATTAATGCATATATTTCTTTGTATGTACATATGTTTTCTTTGCTCTTGCCTAAATAAATACAAAAGAATTGGATTGCAGGGCATATGGTAAATTAATGTTTAATTTGATGAGGCACTGCCACACTGTTTTCCTAAGTTGTACAATTTTACATTCTCATAATTCTCATTTTCGAAGTATATGAATTACAACTGCTTCATATCCTTGGTAACACATGATATCATCAGCTTTTTTAGTTTTAGCCATTATAGTGAATATGATGGTTAATAATGAGTGTCAACTTGATTGGATTGAGGGATACAAAGTATTAATGTTAGGTATGTCTGTGTGGGTGTTGCCAAAAGAGATTAGCATTTGAGTCAGGGGTTGGGGGAGTCTGATCCATCCTTAACCTGGTGGGCACAATCTAATCAGCTTCCAGCCAATATGAAGCAGGCAGAAAAAAATGAAAAGCAGAAACTGGCTTTGCCTCCCAGCATGCATCTTTCTCACATGCTGGATGCTTCCTGCCCTTTAACATGGGACTTAAAGTTCTCCAGTTTTGGGACTCAGACTGTCTCTCCTTGCTCCTCAGCTTGCAAACAGCCTATTGTGGAACCATGTGATCATGTTAGTCAATACTTAATAAACTCCCCTATATATAAATATGTATTCTGTATGAAGTGTAAGGTGGATTTTTCCAATACTGTGAAGAAAGTCAATGGTAGCTTGATGGGGATAGCATTCAATCTAGAAATTACTTTAGGCAGTATGGCCATTTTTCACAATATTGATTCTTCCTAACCATGAAAATGGAATGTTTTTCCATTTGTTTGTATCCGCTCTTATTTCCTTGAGCACTGGTTTGCTGTTCTCCTTGAAGAGGTCCTTCACGTCCCTTGTTAGTTGTATTCCTAGGTATTTTATTCTCTTCTTAGCAATTGTGAATGGGAGTTCGCTCATGATTTGGCTCTGTTTGTTTGTTATTGTTGTATAGGAATGCTTGTGATTTCTGCACATTGATTTTGTATCCTGAGGCTTTCCTGAAGTTGCTTATCATCTTAAGGAGACTTGGGGCTGAGATGGTGGGGTCTTGTAAATATACAGTCACGTCATCTGCAAATAGAGACAATTTGACTTCCTCTTTTCCTAGTTTTATACCCTTTATTCCTTTTTCTGGCCTGATTGCTCTGGCTAGAACATCCAATACTATATTGAATAGGAATGGTGAGAGAGGGCACTCTTGTCTAGTGCCAATTTTCAAAGGGAATGCTTCCAATTTTTGCCCATTCCATATGATATTGGCTGCGGGTTTGTCATAAATAGCTTTCAGTATTTTGAGATACGTTCCATGGATACCTAGTTTATTGAGAGTTTTTAGCATAAAGGGCTATTGAATTTTGTCGAGGGCTTTCTCTGGATCTATTGAGATAATCATGTGGTCTTTGTCTTCAGTTCTGTTTATGTGATGGATTATGTTTACAGATTTGTGTATGTTGAACCAACCTTGCATCCCCTGGATGAAGCCTACTTGATTGTGTCAGATAATCATTTGATGTGCTGTTGCATTTGGTTTGCCAGTATATTATTGAAGGTTTTTGCATCAATGTTCAACATGGATATTGGCCTGAAGTTTTCTTTTTTAGTTGTGTCTCTGCTGGGTTTTGGTATCAGGATGATGTTGGTATCATAAAAGGAGATTGATTCTTGAGCTATATATACAATCTGTAGATTGTATATATCTATACAGTTTGTTTGATTTTGCTACTCTAGTTCTTTTAATTATGACAGTAGAGTGTCACTTTTATATCTTTCCTTGCTTCCATGTGGGCGTTTAGTGCTATAACTTTCTCTCTAGACACTGCTTTAAATGTGTCCCAGAGATTATGGTACCTTGTGTCTTTGTTCTCATTGGTTTTGAAGAACATCTTTGTTCCTGCCTTCATTTCGTTGTTTATCCAGTAGTTACTCAGGAGCTGGTGGTTTTGTTTCTATGTAGTTGTGTGGTTAATTAAAGTATTATAAAATAATAATAATTATATATATAGATAGATACATACAGATATCAATATACAGATTGTATATCTCTATATAATTATATATATATATATATATATATTCCTGTTTTTAAAATTTTTCCTTACCAAAACAATAAGAAAAACAAAAAACTCTTTTTTTCCCCAGTAATTATAGAAGTGTTAGGTCTTAATTTTAAAATTAATTTTAAGTTACTTTAAAAACAAGAGGTGAGGCAAGAAATGTCCATTCTTTTTCTATAGTGACATCTACATTTGCCATCAGTGTTTATTGAAATGATCATCCTTTTTCTATTGAATCACTTTAGCAACTTTATTAAAAATTAATGAACCCCATATAAATACATCTATTTCTAGGCTTTGTATTTAGTTTCATTAATTATATATTAATCTTTATATTCTGCCTTGCTTATACTAAGTCTTGAAATTACCTGCTGTAAGTCTTTCTATTTTGTTATATTTAAAAATGTTTTTGGGTAATATAGGTTTTTCATTTTTATCCAAAGATTAGAATTAGCCTGGGACTTTTATGAGACAATATTTCTGGGGCTTTTATTTTTTATTGTATTGAATCTATCTTCAGAAAAATTACCAGCTTCACAATATTTTCTTCCAGTTCATAAAATGATATACTTTTCAATTATTTTTCCCTAATTTCATTCTATAATGCTTTATCATTCTCAGTATATAGAACATAAGCATCTTTTATTAAATGCAATTTAAGCTACAGTAAGGGAAGGTCTTTTTTTCCTTAACTGTTCACTGATAATGTGTAGAAATACAATTGATTTGCATATTTTGACTTTTATTCTCCAACATTGGCAAATTTATTGGTTTAGGTTGGTGTGTGTATGTGTGTTGATGTGGATTCTTTTAGTTTTATTTATACATGATAATGTTGTCTGACAATAATGACCATTATATTAATATTGCTTTATTTAAATCTATATACATTTAATTTTCTTTTGCTTTATTCTAGTGGCTGTAAATCCAATACAAGGTCAAATGAAATTCATGAAAATATGCATCCTTCAGTGATTCTGATCTGCATTGGAAATCATTAAGATTTCACTATTAAGCATGTTGTTAGTTTGCATAGATGCACTTAAACAGGTTAAGGAACTTCTATTCCTTGATTACTGAATATTTTACCATCAAATAATATTGACTTTCACCATTTTTTATTTAATGTATACATTATATGTATAATATATAAACTATATAAACAAAGGGATATTCCAAGCTTATGGATAGGGGACATTATTGTCAAGATACTTGTTCTTCCAAGTTGATATATAGATTCAGTGTGAGCCCAATCAGAATACCAGCAAATTATTGTGTAAAAGTTAAAAAAAAAAAAAAAAAAACTCATGTTTAAGCTTATATGGAGAGGCCAAAGACACAAAAGCGACAAAAAAAAAATTCATAAATAAGAATAAAGTTGGTGAAAGGCCCTATCCAAATTTAAGGCTTACTATGATACTACAGTAATCAGAATAGGATATTGGGAAATATTACATGAATAGATAAATAAAATAGAATTGAAAGCTCAGAAATTAATCTGTGAAAATATAGTCAATTGACTGTTGCAAATAATAAAGTTAATACATTGGAAAACAACAGTCTTTCAACAAATGGTGCTGAAGCTTAACTAGACAAATACTGTAAATAATAATAATAAGCTTAGACTATGTTCTCTTTTCCAAAATGAATAAAAAAATTTATCACTGCAAATGTAAAATTCAAAAATATAACATTCCTAGAAGATAGCATAGTATAAATTCTAGAAGACTTTGCCAGTGGTAATGACTTTTTAGATATAATACCAAAAGCACAACACATGAAAGAAATAACTGGTAAGTTAAATAAATTAAAAATTTTAAACTTTTGATCTGCAAAGACACTGTCAAGAGCTTGATTAGACAAGCCACAAACTGTCAGAAAATACTTTTTGCAAGTCACAACTTATAATAGGTCACCTATCATACATAAAAAACAATTCAAACCCAAAAATAAACAAATGAACAATCCAATTAAAAAATGTGCAAAGCACCTGAGTAAACCCCTCACCAAAGAAGATATACAGATGGCAAATAAGCATATAAAAAGATGCTCTGTGTCATATGGAATTAGGAAATAGCAAATGAAAACATGAATACCACTAAACATCTATTAGCGGGGTCAAAATAAGAAACACTGACAACATCAAATGATGGTGAAGATGTGGAACAATGGAAGTCACTTGATGATGGAAGTAAAAAATTATACAACTACTTTGGAAGGCAGTTTGGAAGCGTCTTACAATACTAAACATACTCTTACCATACAACCCAATTATCACACTCCTGGTATTTACCTAAAAGAGTTGAAAAGTTGGGTCCATACAACATGGAAGTTTATAACAGTGTATTCAAAAATTCCCAAAATTTGAAGCTACCACCGTGTTCTTCATTATGAGAATATATACAAAAAATGTGATACATCCAGTCAATAAAATATTATTCAGCTTTAAAAAGAAATAACATATCAAGCCATGAAACGGCATAGAGAAACCTTAAATGACTAAGTGAAATAAGTCAGTTTGGAAAGGCTATATACTGTATGATTCAAACAATATGACATGCTGCAAATAGCAGAACTGTGGCAACAGTAAAAAGACCAGTTACTGGGGATTGGGGAAAAGGAAGGGATGAATAAGCAGAATACAAAATGTTTAGGGCAATGAAACAGTTTTGTATGATACTATATTGTTAGACACGTGTTATTTATACATCCATCCATACCCAAAGAATGTACAACACCAAGGGTGAACTCAAATGTATACCATAAACCTTGGGTGATAATGATATGGCAATGAAAGTTTATAAGTTGTTAACAAACGTAGCACTGTGGCATGGGATATCAATACTGAGGGAGGCTATAGATGTGTGGAGCAGGGGTTTATGGGAACTCTGTACATTCCATTAATTTTTTCTGTAAACCTAAAATTGCTCTAAAAATTAATATCTATTAAGCAAAATTCACGTTAAAAGAAGTAGATGCTCTTTAATTCAATGATTTGGAAAAGTGAAAAGGTAAGTTGGAAATTTTGTTGAGAAGATGGAAAAAAAGAATTCACAGGAACAATGAAGGCAAGGCAAATTTGTCCTCCATCCATTCTAGAGAGCAATCTGGCAGACTGTTAAATTAACTTGTGAATGTACTGAGACCCAGATATATCACTCTTGAATTAATATGCCAACGGAACTTTCACAAGACGCTCTAAAGATGTTTATTCAAGGATATTCATTTCAGGTATGTATGAGTTAGTGGAATGATAAGCACACTCCTTGAATGTCCAAGTAAAATATAATTGAGTTTGATTCAACACACTGTAAGTCCATGCTTCCATTAAAAGTAGAAATTGACATATACATCCTACAATATAAACATTTGGTAGGAAAAATGCTTTCAGTGAAAAAAGAAAAAAAATAGAGCCTTATTATTTAAGATAGAGTAGATTTTATAAAGTTGGTATAAATTCTAAGTACATTCCCTCATAAACCATAATTATATTTTATGATGAACATACACTTAAAGATTTATACTAAAATAATAAAAAGATGTTTATTGCTTTGAAATAAGATTTAAAATAAGCAGTGAGAAAAAAACATAATAAATTATATTCCATGAATTAAGGATTAGTAATGTTTTTACTCTTCCTGACAACCTCTGTTAATGGAGGATTTTATATTACAAGTTTTTATGCTACTGGAACATTTAGTAAGTTTAAAGTCCTTCCCATAAAGATGAATCCTAATATTTATTCTGCACAAAGAATAGTAAGCCCACTCATCTAGGTCTTGAGATAGTACATAAACTTCAAAGAGTAAAAGCCAGACATGGTATATTAAAATTGAAACCTTTTCTATAGAGTTTGAGACTATCTTTGAAGATTAATATTTGTTCACTCAGGACATGCAGCGTATTTATCTATTTACATATTGAATGAATATGAATAATTATTCATTTTAAGTAACGCACTTATATTGAGTACCTGTGTTCCAGATGCAAGACCAAGTATCTAAGAAGCAAATCTTTGTTCTTCACCTCCGCAAAGCTGAGGATATAGACAAATCAACTGATACAATATATAGCAATGTAGTTTATTGTAAACTGTAACAGAAGGCATAAGTAGGGTGTTTTAGGAGGTAAGACAAATATATAAAACTATAATAGTATATTAGGAATGCATTACACTTCAAATACGAAATCTTGACTAATGATGATTTAAAGTAACAGCTACTAATGGTGATTCTGGCGATGACTCTGGATCTCAGTAATGTCTTATCCTGGGAGTACATTATTTCAAGATTCATTTTTTTTCCTTTTGCTTCTTGGTTCATAGCCAAAAATTGACCACTGCTTCTTCTCTAGGTACCATGTTCTGTTGCTCTTTCAAAAAATATTTTTAATAAAAGGTAAAAGGCTCTCTGCAATTGAGTTTTTGTCTTGATATCTCTGAAGAAAATCCTTCCTGTATGATTTCGGATTGTAACTCATTGGCTGAAATTAATTTGTGTCCGCCTCTAGCAGTGTGGATGCTTGATTATTTAGTATTTACTTAGAATATTCTTCTTTATAGAAGAGAGAGATAAAGAAAAGATACTATGAGATTGGTATTGCATAAGCTGAATTCATCCTTTGCTGCATAGAAAAAAATATATATATATAAAATAAAAGGTGGTGTTTGGTTTCATTTTCAGTGATAGGTGAAGTATAATCTCATAAATGTTTGTGGTGGACGAGGGAAGAAAAACGTTTAAAGAGGAAAGACCCACTTTAAAAAAATATATCGAACCCTAACTAACACTGCAATTAAATTTCTGTAGATGGACAAAGAAGTGTTGTTGAAAAGGGTAGCACTTGAGGCTAGAATGGTGAGAAAGAGTTATGTCATAAGATGCTTTCTGAAATAAGTCAAGGAGTTTAAACTTTAGAATAAAAGTAAAGCAAAGCATTAAAATATTATTAATAACTATGCTACATAGTCTAATATACATTGTAGAAAAATTGTTCTCATAGACTATGAATGATAAATTAAAGAGATGCTAGGTAGATGCCATGTAAGAAGTCATTAGAGACAGAAACAAGAATAGTGAAAATGTAATAGAAGGCCAGGCATGGCGACTCATGCTAGTGCTTTGGGAGGTCGAGGCAGGCAAAATGCCTGAGGCCAGGAGTCTGAGCTCAGCTTGGCCAACATGGTGAAACCCTGTCTCTAAAAATACAGATATTAGCAGGACATGTTCCTGTAATCCTGGCTATTCAGGAGACTGAGGCAGGATAATTGCTTGAACCCAGGAGGCAGAGGTTGCAGTGAGTTGAGATAGTACCACTGCACTCCAGCCTGGGTAACAAAGCAAAACTCCATCTCAAAAAAAAAACATTGAGGTCAGTGAAATATGCTTAAGACATATTAAAGATATTGATTCCATAGGATACAGTAAATGACTAGACAATAAGTAGATAAGGAGATAAATTGATAAAGAGAAATCTAGGATGACTGTCATGATTGTAAATTAATAAATGAGTGTCAAGCGATTTATAAATTAGAAAATACAAAAGAATAATAAATACTGAGGGAAAGAAATCAAAATCATGTTTATATTTGTATAAGTGTCTCTAAATAGCTAAATGTAGGTGAGCAAGTATTAAATTGGCAGGGGCAACAGATTTTGGAATAAGGGTATTAGCTGGAACTTTGGTTATAGATGAGAGTTGCTACAGATTTTATACAGAGGACTAATAATCAAATCTTAGGAAAAAAATATTCAAGGGATATGTAAGGGATGATGGACCCATGAATAAGACTTAGATGAATTTTTCCAGATATCTCAAGAATACTGGAAGAGTTTAGGGTCACAGAATGTGACAAGAAGTATAGTAAAGTGGATGAAATGATATGCAAAAGTCAATAAATACATAAAATAGTCTATTATTTTATGCAATATTGAATGTATTGGAATGCAGTATCGAATGTATTTGATGAGGTGTTAATGAGCACTGTTTCACTAGAGTATTGAGGGAAAACGGAAGAGTAGGAAATAGAAGTGAATGTGAAGAATAGAACCAATAGAGTATGCTCTAAAAAAAATCTGAATCACATATATACATGTGAACTATACAAGACAGCTCATACATCACATTATACTGCCTTATTTAAATGTTTGCATTTTCGGTAGAAACAACTACATTTAAATTGAGCTCTTTGAAGGCGGATGTAATATACCATTACACAGAGCAACTTTCATTTTATCTCTTTAAATTAATTGCCAGAAGTATTACTCTAGTAGAGTATGTCAACAAAAAGATACTAATAACATGCTTTCTGTGTCATTGTTCTCTTTGTTATTTATTGGATATTACAATTTTGCTGCCTTCATAAAACTTCACATCAGTTATAGGGTTGCATTTTTAGAAAATTGCTAATGGCTGTGAAGGTGAATTATGTCTCAATCAAAAAATAATACTGATAAAGCAAAGGTAGAAAATTGGTGAATATATCAGAGACTGGACTTTACAGATGAGTGCTTTTAAACTTTGAATAAAGTTTATATTTTTAAAAATTCTCTAAATTTTATTGTTAATTACTTTATTACATCAGATAAAATTAGATATGGTGACATTTAGCTCTTATTCAACTATATATACTTCATTCATATATAAAAATATGTTTTATATAAAATATATACATATATACACATGCAAAGCAAATCTAAATAAGAATTTCAAATTATTATTATCAGTATAACATGACAGATAATGTATTACAGCTCTCAAACAGAACTATAACTGAAAGCTGTAATGTAATATTAATTAAAGTTAAACAAGTTCTGAGTTTGGCATGTTATATTGCCTTTGAATTCTTCTTTAACAGTTATCTATTTCATTATAATGCAGTGTGCAACTTTACTTACGTATTTACATGAACATTTGTTGATAACATTCATCCTTTTTATCCTCCTCTACAATATTTCTTCACAATAAATGTAGTAGTACTTGACAGTAAATAGATTTTAAATATAGATGAAAACACATATTGACCCAAAGCAGTAGCTTTCATTTTTTAAGTGGTTACCTGGATAATCTAAAATTTATATGTATATCTATGTAATTACTGAAAAGCCCCAAGAAATTTAAGCATTTCATAAAGAACTTATGAAACCACTAAAGATATGTCTACTGATGATCCTGCTGGGTTCATGAAACCCAGCTGGAGAATCACTGGAGATGCCAAATCTAAAATTAGACAATCTTTGAATACTGAATCTAGCTCTTGTTAGTGATGTGATCAAGAAAAAGTTAAATAATCTTCATAAGACTTCTTTTGTTCATATGTACACTGGGTAATAATAGTAATACTAGCTACCCAAGAAGATCAAATTATTCACCATACTCCCTTGTATTCATTATGTACTTAAAACATTAGCTATTATATTATTAGTTGTTCTATATCCTCATCCCTGAGAGGAAAGGATGAAGATTGGCCAGCAAGACTATGGACAGTACTGAAGAAGTTGTATTGAGTTAGCCTTGATTATGTATTTAAACTGTATTTAACTGGATGTATTTAAACTGGAGAAACTTAAATTCTGCTGCATTCTAAACTAACGTAATTTTAAAAGTTGACAGTAAATAGTACTGTTAGTAATAGCTTACTAACTTTTACCAAGACTGCATAAAATGTTGTATGAAGCAAAGGGTTAATACCTTCAATGTTTTTAAATATACTTTTCCTCATCTCTATTTTTCCAGTTGTTTTTACTCCTCCAACTGATTACCTGTATAGCTCCAAAATAAGTCTTTGAATTATTTGAACTATCAAGAAATTATTATGGATTTCAGGCAATCATTAAATCAATATTGATTACATCAACCCACTCTACTCCAGAAATGTGATGTTGTTTTAAAACCAAAATAAAACAATTCTCTTAAGACAATTTATATTAAATTTTAAAGGGCCAAAGAGTCACCACAGCGTCATTGCTTCTTGACAGTTTTGTAATCTGATAAGATTTCTATTGGTAGAATATACGAGGAATATATTTGAAAGTGGGATTTGCTATCACCACAGTTTCTGTCACATTGAGTTACCAGGATCTAGACATTTCATTTTACTTATAAATGCCAAATTCATTATCTTTATTATCTATTCCTTTGAAGAAGAATGAAACACAGATATGACATGTGAGAGTTGATGAGTCAGTGCAAGGTCTAAACCTTAAAAGCAAAAATGTCATAAAATTGTTTTTTATGTCCCATGTCCTTTCTTCAATGTTACATAGGCACAAGTCAGAACAATGATATGTAGATGTAAATTTATCTAAATTAATTGTACAATTACAAACATTTACTTTACGGTAGATAAAAAGATCTTACAACTGACCATGAACAGAGCTCAAATGCAGAATATTCTTGAATTCATAATTACATCCCATGAGTGCTATGAGAATTAATGAGTTAAAAGTGATTTGAAATATTTTGATGAGAAATGCCATTAAGTTCTTTATAATCTCAACTTGTTAATTAAATTTCTCAAGGAATATCATTTTATTACTGTCAAATTCAAGTACAGGGTGTCCCTCCAATGTGACCTACGGTATAGAATTAAAGGTTTTACTTCTGGAAATTATAAAGGCAGTAAAGAGTGGTTTTTTTCAAAGTTAAATATATGATCAAAATCTGAAAAAAGGGCCTTTCTTTACCTAGGAAAAAACATAATTTTAATCCATTTTAGGACATGGACCTTACCTGAGATGAGGCGGCTAAAATATCAAAATAAATAAAGATAATTGAATACAGTATTTTGTAAGTTTAACAATTTACAAAACAACAATGAAAAAATAATTTCTAGGTAGAAACTGAACAAATGCCTGACATTAAACTCAGCTTAAGTAACTGATGTGTAAACATGAAATTTCTGTGGTTAAATAGAAGAGATCTATAAGGAGGAAGTAGTTATTAAAACCTCTGTGAAAAATACATTTCCACATTTGAAAATATATATCAGGCAAATAGTCAGTTTCTTTATGGTATTTTCAACCCAAGACACATCTGTATAAATGGCACATTCACTGAACATATATATTGTAATTTTATAAAATATATGAGACAGCTATATATTAGTAGTATCAGTACTAATTTTCATGATTCATAGAATTTAGGACTCTGTTAGGTAATAATATAAGGTAGCATTAAAATCTTGGTTATATCATTTAGTGAGTTTCTTCTTTAATTTCTTCACTAAGAGGTACTTCAAGTTCTCTATTAAAAAATCACCAAAACAACATCATCCATCATCAAGTCAAAAATCTGTCTAAAATTAATATTATCATTTAAAGTATTGTACATTTTAACTGATAAAGTGGATAACATTGAATATGTTAATAAATTATGTTTGCTACGAAGAACATTTTACTATTTTAGCTTTTTTTAAATTTTACTTTAAGATCTGGGATACATGTGTAGAATATGTGGGTTTGTTACAAAGGTATACATGGGCCAAGGTGGTTTGCTGCATCTATCAACCCATCGTCTAGGTTTTATGCCTTGCATGTATTACATATTTGTCCTAATGCTCTCCTTCAACTTGTCCCCCAACACATAACAGGTCCTGGTGTATGTCATTCTCCTCCCTGTGTCCATGCATTCTCAGTGTTCAACTCCCACTTATGAGTGAGAATATGTGGTGTGTGGTTTTCTTTTCCTGTGTTCGTTAGCTGAGGATGATGGCTTCCAGCTTCATCCATGACCCTGCAATGGGCATGAACTCATTCTCTCTTATGGCTGCATAGTATTCCATGGTGTATATGTGCCACATTTTCTTTCTCCAGTCTATGACTGATGAACATTTGGGTTGGTTCCAAGTCTTTGCTATTGTAAATAGTGTGCAATAAACATAGATGTGCATGTATCTTTATGATAGAATGATTTATATTCCTTTGAGTATATAACCAGTAATGGGATTGCTGGGTCAAATGATTTTTCTAGTTCTATATCCTTGAGAAATTGCCACACTGTCTTCCACAATGGTTGAACTAAATTACACTCCCACCAACAGTGTAAAAGCATTCCAATTTCTCCACAGCCGCCCCAGCATCTACTGTTTCTTGACTTTTCAATAATCACCATTCTGAATGGCATGGAATGATATCTCATTGTTGTTTTGATTTAGATTTCTCTAATAATCGGCAATGATGAGCTATTTTTCATATGTTTATTGGCCACATAAATGCCTTCTTTTGAGAAATGTCTATTCATATCCTTCACCCACTTTTTGATGGGATTGTTTGTTTCTTGTAATTTGTTTAAGTCCTTGTAGATTCTGGATATTAGACCTTTGTCAGGTGGGTAGCTTGCAAAAATTTTCTTTAATTCTGTTGATTGCCTGTTCACTCTGATGCTAATTTCTTTTGCTGTGTAGAAGCTCTTTAGTTTAATTAGATCCCATTTGTCAATTTTGGCTTTTGTTGCAATTGCTTTTGGTGTTTTCTTCACGACATCTATGCACATGCCAATGTCCTGAATGACATTGCCTAGATTTTCTTCTAGGGTTTGTATGGTTTTGAGTTTTACATGTAAGCCTTTAATTCATCTTGAGTTAATTTTTATGTAAGGTTTAAGGAAGAGATCAGTTTACTTTTTTGCATATGGCTAACCAGTTTTCCCAGTACCATTTATTCAATAAGAAATTTTTTCCTCATTGCTTATTTTTGTCCGTTTTGTCAAAGATCAGATAGTTGCAGACGTGTGGTGTTATTTCTGAGGTCCATTTCGGTTCCATTGGTCTTATGTCTGTTTTAGTACCAGTACCAAGCTGTTTTGGTTACTGTAGCCTTGTAGTGTAGTTTGAAGTCACATAGTGTGATGCCTCCAGCTTTGTTCTTTTCATTTAAAATTGTCTTGCCTACATGGGCTCTTTTTTGGTTTCATGTGAAATTTAAAGTATTCTTCTAACTCTGTAAAGAATGTCAGTGGTAGTTTGATGGGAATAGCATTTAATTTATAAATTATTTTGGGCAATATTGTCATTTTCACAATATTGATTTTTCCTATCCATGAGGGTAGGAATGTGGGCATTTAGTGCTATAAATTTCTCTCTTAATATTTTAGTGGTGTACCAGAGATTCTGGTATATTTTCTCTTTGTTCTCATTTGTTTAAAAGAACTTCTTGATTTCTGCCTTAATTTCATTATTTATCCAGGAGTGGTTCATAAATAGGTTGTTCAATTTCCATGTAGTTGTGTGGTTTTGAGTGAGTTTCTTAATCCTGAGTTCTAATTTGATTTCACAGTGGTCTGAGAGACTGTTTGTTATTTAAGGTCTTTTACATTTGTTGAAGAGCGTTTTATTTCATATTATGTGGTCCATTTTAGAATAAGTTCCATGTGGCACCGAGAAGAATATATATTCTGTTGATTTGGAGTGGAGAGTTCTATAGAGGTCTATTAAGTTCACTTGATGCAGAGCTGAGTTCCAGTTCTGAATATACTTGTTAATTTTCTGTCTCCTTGATCTGTCTAGTATTGACAGTGGAATGTGAAAGTCTCCCATCATAATTGTGTGGGCATCAAGATCTCTTTGTAGATCTCTCAGAACTTGTTTTATGAATCTGGGTGCTCCTGTATTGGGTGCATATATATTTAGGATAGTTGGTACTTTGTCTTGCATTAATTTCTTTACCATTATGTGATGACCTTTGTCTTTTCTCTTTGCTGCTTTAAAGTTTTTTTAATCAGAGACTAGCATTGCCAACTCTACTTCTTCTTTTTTTTCTTTCCATTTGCTTGGTAAATTTTTCTTTATCACTTTATTTTGAGCCTATGTATGTCTTTGCACATGAGATGGGTCTGCTAATACAGCACACCAATGGGTCTTGACTCTTTATCCTATTTGCCAGTCTGTTTTTTTTTTTATTGCATTTTAGGTTTTGGGGTACATGTGCAGAACATGCAAGATAGTTGCATAGGTACACACATGGCAGTGTGTTTTGCTGCCTTCTTCCTCTTCACCCACATTTGGCATTTCTCCCCAGGCTA
The DNA here is from genome assembly GCA_028533165.1 of Leontopithecus rosalia. Lineage (NCBI taxonomy): Eukaryota > Metazoa > Chordata > Mammalia > Primates > Cebidae > Leontopithecus > Leontopithecus rosalia. The sequence continues at coordinate 90,936,550 of CM052651.1, read as the reverse complement.
TCCCTCCCATTCTCCCCACCACACTGTCCCTCCCCTATTCCCCCCAGTAGACCCCAGTGTGTAGTACTGCCTTCCCTGTGTCCATGTGTTCTCGTTTTTTATCACCCGACTATGAGCGAAAATATGCAGAAAATTTCATTTTCTGTTCTTGTGTCAGTTTGCTGAGAATGATGTTCTCCAGATTCATCCATGTCCCTACAAAGGAGAAACTTATCATTTTTGATTGCTGCATAATATTCCATCTGTGTCTTTTAATTGAGGCATTTAGCCCATTTACTTTTAAGGTTAATATTGTTATGTGTGAATTTGATCAATTTATCATGATGCTAGCTGGTTATTTTGCACACTTGTTTATGTAGCGTTATTTATCTTCATATTTTGGTGTGTTTTTGGAGTGGTTGATATTGGTTTTTCCTTTCTACATTTAGTGCTTCCTTCAGGAGCTTTACAAAGCAGGCCTCATAGTGACAACTCAGCATTTGCTTGTCTGGAAAGGATTTTATTTCTCCTTTGCTTATGAAGCATAATTTGGTTGAATATAAAATTCTAGGTTGAAAATTAATTTCTTTAAGAATGTTGAATATTAGACCCTACTCTCTTCTGGCTGTAGTGTTTCTGCTGAGAAATCCACCATTAGTGGGATGGCCTTCCCTTTGTAGATGACCTGGCCTTTCTTTCTGGCTGCTCTTAACATTTTTTTCCTTTATTTCAACATTGGAGAATCTGATGATTATGTGTCTTGTGGTTGATTTTCTCTTGGAGTATCTTTGTGGAGTTTTATGTATTTCCTGAATGTGAATGATTGCCTGTCTTGCTAGATTGGGGAAGTTCTCCTGTATAAAATCCTGAAGTGTGTTTTCCAACCTGGTTCCATTCTCCCTGTCTCTTTCATATACTCCAATCAATCATAGGTTCAATCTTTATACATAGTTCCACCATATTTCTTGGAGTCTTTGTTCTTTTTTATTCTTTTTTCTCTAATCTTGTGTGCATGACTTATTTAAACAAGGTGGTCTCAAACTCTGATATTCCTTTTCTGCTTGATCATTTTGGTTATTGATACTTATGTATGCTTCACAAAGTTCTCTTGCTGTGTTTTTCAGCTTCATCAGGTCATTTGTGTTCCTCTCTAAACAGGTTATTCTAGTTAGTAGCTCCTGTAGCTTTTTATCAAGTGTGTTACTTTCCTTTCATTGATTTAGAACATGCTTCTTTACCTCAGTGGAATTTGTTACTACCCATATTTTGAAGCCTACTTCTGTCAGTTTGTCCATCTCATTTTCTGTCTAGTTTTGCAGCTATGTTGGAGAGGTATAGCAATCTTTTGGAGAAGAGAGGGATTCTAGCTTTTGGAATTTTTATTCTTTTTGCACTGGCTTCTCCTCATCTTCATGAATTTATCTACTCTTGATCTTTTAGGGTGATAACCTTCATATGGGTTTTTGTATATGTGTGTGTGGGTGGATCTTTATTGTTGTTGTTGCTTTTCATTTGTTAATTTTACTTCTAACAGTCAAGCCCTCTTCTGCAGGTCTGCTGCAGTTTACTGGAGGTCCACTCAGACCATGTTTGCCTGGGTATCACCAGTGGAGGCTGCAGAACAGCAAATATTGCTGCCTGCACCTTCTGGAAGCTTCATTCCAGAGGGGCACCAGCTGGGTGCCAGCTGGAGCTCTCCTGTATGATGTGTCCATCAACCCTTGTTAGGATATATCTCCAAGTCATAAAGTACAGGAATCAGGGAGCTGCTTAAGAGGAATACAACTAACTAAGTATGTAAAGGACCTCCTCAAGAAGAACTACAAACCACTGCTCAAGGAAATAAGAGAGGAAACAAACAGATGGAAAAACGTTCCATGCTAATGGTCAGGAAGAATCAATATCATGAAAATGGCCATACTGCCCAAAGTAATTTTTTTTTTTTGAGACAGAGTCTAGCTCTGTCACCAGGAGCCAGGCTGGAGTATAGTGGCATGATCTTGGCTTACTCCAACCTCTGCCTCCCAGGTTCAAGCAAATCTCCTGACTCAGCCTCCCGAGTAGCTGTGACTGCAGGTTTGTGCCACAACCTCCAGATAAATTTTGTATTTTAGTAGAGACAGGGTTTCACCATGTTTGCCAGGATGGTCTTGATCACTTGACACTGTGATCCTCCCACCTCAGCCTCCCAAAGTGCTGGGATTACAGGAGTGAGCCACTGCATCTGGCTGCCCAAAGTAATTTGTAGATTCAACAGTATTCCCATCAAACTACCAATGACCTTCTTCACAGAACTGGAAAAAACCACCTTAAACTTTATGTGGAATCAAAAAGAGAACCTGCATAGCCAAGAAAATCCTAAGCCAAAAGAACAAAGCTGGAGGCACCATGCTACCTGAAGTAAAACTATACTACAAGGTTACAGTAATCAAAACAGCATGGTCCTGGTACCAAAACAGCATAGTCCTGGCACCAAAACAGAGATATACACCACTGGAACAGAACAGAGGCCTCAGAGGCAATGCCACACATCTACAACCATCTGTTCTTTGACAAACCTGACTAAAACAAGCAATGGGGAAAGGATTTTCTGTTTAATAAATGGTTTTGGGAAAACTGGCTAGGCTTGTGAAGAAAGGAGAGACTGGACCCCTTCCTGACACCTTACATTAAAATTAACTCCCTATGGATTAAAGACTTAAACATATGACCTAACACCATAAAAACCCCAGGAGAAAATCTAGGCAAAACCACTCAGGACATAGGCATAGGAAAGGACTTCATGACTAAAACACCACAAGGAATGGCAACAAAAGCCAAAATAGACAAATGGGACCTAATTAAACACCAGAGCTTCTGATAAGTAAAAGAAACAATCATTAGAATGAACTGGCAACCAACAGAATGGGAAAAAAGTTTTGCAATCTACCCATCTGACAAAGGGGTAATATCAGAATCTACAAAGAACTAAAAAACAGATTTACAAGAAAATGACAAACAAACCCATCCAAAAGTTGGCAAAGGACATGAACAGACACTTTGCAAAAGAAGACATATATGAGACCAACAAAGATGAAAAAATGCTCATCATCACTGGTCGTTAGAGAAATGTAAATCAAAACAACATTGAAATACCATCTCACCAGTTAGAATGGCAATCATTAAAAACTCTGGAGACAACAGATGCTGGAGAAGATGTGGAGAAATAGGAACACTTACACACTTTTGGTGGGAGTGTAAATTACTTTAACCATTCTGGAAGTCAGTGTGGCTATTTCTCAAGGATCTAGAAATAGAAATTCCATTTGTCCTAGCAATGCCATTACTGCGTATATGCCCAAGGGATTATAAAACATTCTATTATGAAGACACATGTACATGTATGTTCACTGTGGCACTGTTTACAATAGCAGAGATCCGGAACCAACCAAAATGCCCACTAATGATAGACTGGACAAGGAAAATGTGGCACATATACACCATGGAATACTATGCAGCCATAAAAAACAATGAGGTCATGTTCTGGATGAATCTGGAAAACATCATTCTCAGTAAACTGACACAAGAACAGAAAATCGAACACTACATATTCTCACTCATAGGCAGGTGTTGAACAATAAGAACACTTGGACACAGGGAGGGAGGCATCACACCCTGGGGTCTGTTCAGGGTGGATAGGGGAGGGATAGTGAGGGGTGGGGAGGTTGGGGAGACATAACATGGGGAGAAATGCCATTTATAGGTGGTGGGGATGGAGGCAGCAAACCACATTGCCATGTATGTACCTATGCAACAATCCTGCATGATCTGCATATGTACCCCAGAACTTAAAGTACAATTAAAAAAAAAAGGCAGTCTGTTCCTTAGCAGAGGTGGTGCACTGTGCTGGGAGAATCCCCTTGTCAGGATCAGCCACTCTCTTCAGAGCTTTCAGACAAGAAAGATTAAGTCTGCTGAAGTTAAGACTGCAGTTGTCCCTCCTTCCAGATCCTCTGTTCCAGGAAGATGAGAGTTTTGTCTGTAAGGCCCAGACTGGCGTTGCTGAATTTTTTGCCGAAATGCCCTGCCCAGTGAAGAGGAATTTAGAGGAGCAGTCTGCCCACAGTCATGTTGCTGCACTATGGTGAAGTCTGACAAATTCAGACCTCTCAGTCTCCTTAGCACTGTCAGGATAAAAACCACCTACTAAAGACACAGTAATGGAAGACCCCTCCCCCGCACCAAGTTCCATCCTCCCAGGCCTACTCCAGACTGCTGCGCTGGCAATGAGAATTTCAAGCCAGTAGTTCTTAGCTTGTTGGGCTTAGTGAAAGTGAAACCCACTGAGTGAGACCACTTGGATCCCTGGCTTCAGCCCTTTTTCCGGGGAAGTGGATGGTTCACCTGTCTCACTGGAGTTCCAGGTACTGCTGGAGAATGGGGAAAACAACAACAACAAAACACTCCTACAGCTCAGTGTCTGCCCAGTCACCCAGTTTTGTGCTTGAAACCCAGGGTGATGTAGGTTCATGAAGGAATCTTCTGATCTGTAGGATGCAAAAATCCATGGGAAAAGTGTCGTACCCCAGGTGGGTTGTGCAATCCCTCACTGCTTCCCATGGCTTGGGGAGGGAAGTCTCCTGGCTCCCTGCACTTCCCAGGTGAAGTGCCTCTCCACCCTGCTTCTGCTTACTCTCCTTGAGTTACAATCACTGTTTAGCCAGTCCCAATGAAATGAACTAGGTACCTCAGTTGGAAATGCAGAAATCACCAGCCTTCTGCAGTAGTCTTGCTGGGAGCTACAGACCAGAGCTGTTTCTGTTTAGCCATCTTGGCCCCTCCCTCCTGAAAATCTTGCTTTTCTAATTGACATATTTTATTTTAAATGATGCAGTCAAAAAAAGTGATATATTGTCTTAGTGGCTTCATGAGGAAGAAAAATGCCTGCAAAGCGTTGAATCAATTCAAACTTTTCAACTCTTGCTTTAGAGTGATGTCTGTGTTAACAGAGAATTTACTAATGTAACTTACACAAATCTTCTCTATCAAATATCAATGGAAGCATTTAACCATGAAAAAAGGAATTAATGTACTTTCATATTCATACTATTTGGACAGCCAATGTTAAACATTTACTTTTGATATATTAAAGAGTTATAAACAAATGCCTTTATATAGTTTCATGCTATATGTAGAAAACCTAAAGATTTTCATTACCTTATTCCCCAATAATAAGGTTCTGAAGTTTTTCTATTACTAGATACTTTTATATCAGAATGTCATGTAACTAAATTCTGTCCCAAAGAATATGGGAAGAAGTTATATACGACATTTCTGGGCCTCAAAGTAGTCTGTAGTATTCTTTTCCAAACACTCCTAATCTGCAAGTTAAACACAGAGAAAGAGGAGGCTCCACAAGTGGAATAACCACATGGAAAAAGGAGTCAGGATTACTAAATGGCTATGTCCTGGAAACTCTCTAAACTGTATGGGACCAAGGCCCACGTGAGAAATGTTAGGTACTGATTATACAATAGACAGTCTACCCAGACTAATACAAGAGCTAACTCATGGTTTCTGTCTTCAGCTTCTATGCTTCTGTCATTTCAATGGCTTTCATAGTCATAAGGATGGTGAATAGATGGAAGTGTTAGTCTTGGTAAACCCAAAGCTCATGATCCATAATACCCAAGATTTCAGAGGTAAATACAGTATGTGTTTTAGAACATCTGTAAACCTTTCTAAGAATGATTTTGTAAATATTATTTTATTGTAAGTGGAATGTTTTTCTTAATTTTCTTTTTAGGTGCTCATTGTTAGTGTACAGAAACACAACTCATTTTTGTATGTTGATTCTGTTTCCTATAAGTTTCCAGAAATCATTTATCAGTTGTAACAGCCATGTATGTGTGTGTGTGTGTGTGTGTGTGTGTGTGTGTGTGTGTAGTCTAGGATTTTCTACGTATAAAATCATGTCATCTGCAAGCATAGATAATTAAATTTTTCTTGCTTATTTGGATGCATTTTATTTGGTTTTATTGTCTATTTATTTTGGCTAGGATATCCTGCACTATGTGAGAGTGAGCATCAGCAATTAAAACAGAATAATACTGGCATAAATACAGAAAGACAGGCACATAGAGTAATGAAACAAAAAAGAAGGTTCAGAAGTAAACACAAACATACAGTAAACTAATCTTTGATGAGGGTACCAAAAACACACAAAGGCCACATGTGAAAGAATATAACTGAACTCCTATCTTAAACTGTACATAAAATTTAACTAAAAATTGATTAAAGCCTTAAACATAAAACTCCTAGAAGAAAACCCAAGGGGAAAACTTCTTAATATTAACACTATGATGTTTTATGAATATGACAGCAAAAACACAAACATTAAAAGTAAAAATAGATGAGTGGGGATATATCAAACCAAAAAGCTTCCCTACAGCAAAAGAAACAATCAACAGAAGAAAAAAAAACCTGAAATGGGAAAAGAAATATTTGTAAACAATATGTTTGATAAATAATTAACAGTCAAAATATGTAAGACACTTCCATACAACTCAATAGAAAACAAACAACATGATTTTAAAATAGGCAAAGAGCTTGAATAGATATTACTTCATAGAAGATATAGAATAACCAAGTTACATAGAAAGATGCTTTCTATCACTAATTATTGGAGAAATGTAAATAAATAGTACAATGAGCTTTCATCTCACACTCATTAGAATAGCTATTATGAAAATAGTGTTAGCAAAGATATGAAGAAAGTAAAACCATTTACACTGGTGGTGGAAATGTAAAATGTTGAAGTTGCTGTGGAAAAGAGTATGGAGGTCCTCAAAAAATTAAAAATAGAACCACCATATGATCCAACAATTCTACTTCTGGGTATGTATTCAAAGAAACTAAAACCAGAATCTCAAAGAGATATCTGCACTCACATATTAATTATACTGTTATTTACATTAAAAAGATGTGGAAGGGTAGAAATGCCAGATTTAGTATAAGTAAAATAAAATAAAATATATGAAAGCAACATAAATGTGCAGAGAAGAAGTACGGATACAGAAAACATGGTATACATGTACAGTAGAATATTTTTCAGCTTTACAAAAGCAGGAAATCTTACCATTTTGATAACATGAGTGAGCTTCAAGACACTATGCTAAGTAAAATAAACCAGTAATGGTAAGACAAACACTACATGATGCCACTTCTATGATAAATTTGAAATAGCCAAACAAATGGACACATATACTAGCATGATGGCTGCCAGGGGGTGGAAGGAGAGGGAAATAGGGTAATATTATTTAAAGAGTGCAAAGTTTCACTTATGTAAGATGAATAAGTCCTAGAGATCTACTATAAAGCACAGTACCTAAAGGTAACAATATTGTACATATAGAAAAATTACTAAGACTGTGGATCTTATATTATTATAATTATACAAAAACATATAATAAAAAATTATTCTTTAGACTCATCAAGTTGTATAAATTAAATGTGTAGGACTTTTTTATTTTAATCACACCTCAATAAAAAGTTTAAAAATGAAATAAAATATCCACTCAAATAATATGTATATCCACCACATAATATCCACTCAAATAATATGTATATCCACCACATAATATCCACTCAAATAATATGTATATCCAACAAATATCCAAAATATTTTGGGTACATAGATTGTTAATTAGTGTTATATATTATTATTATATTGTTAATTATATGAATAACTAGAAATAAGTTCATAATTTAAAATCATATACCCATGTTAAAGAGAAGGTAGAAGTGAAATGTAGAATTAGAAAATTTAATGGAGAATGGACCTTCTAGCACTTAACTGGACACAGCTCATCACTTGATTCTATTGTCCTGGTAGAAAGAGTTTTTTAAAAAGACACGTGAAATTTTATTAGGAATACTAAATATAAATTATTTAATATGTTTTGCTAAAAACACACACAGAGAGAGAGAGAGAGAGAGAGAGAGAGACAAGTAGAAAAAGTCCTATTTAGCAATCTGAAAGTATGATTTTAGCAGAAATAATTCAGTGAAGATAGTAACCAAATCCATTTAAAAGGATTTAAGCAGACATTAAAAGACAGAGAAGCACAACTCACCACTTTTCAATTTTGCATCAAATTGTGTGAGGCAATATGCAGAGAACTGATAAGCAAATGAGTAAAAATAGTAAACAAACAAGAGTACACAGTGTAATTTCTTTTTCTGATAAAACCAGCCAAAGTACTCCCAATATAAAATTCTTCAGGTGCCTTAATGGAACTATATAGGTAAGCTTGAAAGTGAGAGTTGCTGAATGACCCAGTGATAATCTGATTAGTACAAAAATATGTCAGTCATGGAAAAATACACCTGCTTTGGCTGTTAATGTTAGTGAATTTCCCTTTAACAAAATGAAAAATTGATGAATTTTAATATTAATATAAACTAACTTTCTTCTTAATTTGAGTAGAGAAAATTCTTAATCCAAAGTCACACTTTGAATAAAACATAACATTAAAGAATACAGTATTAAGTAGAGAAGCTTATTTGTTTCAAGAATAAAACAATCGATTACTTTCTTGTTTGTTCACCACCATTCTTTTAAGAGAACCTTTACACAACTTAAATATATTCATTTCAAGGTGTTTACTAGTGTAATGTTGGGGTTCATGGTGACCTCAGCTCTGCTGAGAGAACATTTCTCCAGGTTCATGGTCTCCTGCCCTCTCAAGAATAAGAGAGGGGACCACAGCACAGTGCGCAGTAAATGCCAGACTCAAAATTGTTTGTAGAAAGTGATTTATTTAAACAGAAAAAGGAAGAGGAGAGAGAAACAGCTAACTCTCACACTGAGTGAGAGAAAGAAAAGCCGCTCTCACACTGAGTGAGAAGGGTTCCCAGAGGGGAGAAACCAGAGAAGGAAAGCTCCTCTCACACTGAGTGAGAGAATCCAGAAAGATGGAACCCAGGAGAGGAAAGCAGCTTCCACAATGAGTGGAAGGAATAGAGAGAGATGGAGTTTAGGAAGAGAAGACAAGCTTCCACAAGAGAGTGTGGAAGGGGACTCCAGAGGAGAAATGCAGGAGAGAGAAAGATGATTTCCACGAAGGGACTGTTCGTAGAAGGGGATCCAAACGTAGAGTCTGAAGGGGTGGGGAAGATGGGGACTTTTAACCTGGGAGGAACCCCTACCTTTTCTAAGACCCCTGGCCAATGAAAGGAGTTCCTTAGAACTTCCATTGCAGTGATTGACTTTTAGTTTCTTCTCTTGCCCATGAAATTCAAACATAAACCATTAAATCTTCTGGATGGAGAGAGATGGGAGGGAGGCATGGCACTAGGAAGTTCTTGCCCTTAAAAGGTCGCCCCCTTGTGGACCCGGAAAGAGAACAGATTCCCTCACTGAGATATTCTTTAAAATGTTACACTGAGCTCAAAATATGTCTTTAAATGTAATTTACCTATATAAACATCACATTATACAGCATGAGAAGAGATGAAAATATGTGGTATATTCAGAAAATTGGCTATTTTATTTGCTAAAAAGATATAAATTTTTGATATTTTTCATGCCATTAATGAATATTCCATACTTCAAGCTGGGTTAAAAAAATCAGGAACCAGAAGATTCCATTTGTTACGCTTCTGAGGAATATGAGCATAGGTTGGCAAGGAAGGACAGGAGAGGATCATTTTGTGGGAAAGAAGTAGTTGGGCTGCTCTTGTTTATGTCGCTACTTCAGTGGCCCTGCCTGGTTTCCTAGCAGTGGCCTAGTAGTAAACTAAAAAATATCTGAATATATTCAGGTAACCATAGACTAGAATAATGAACCCATTGAAATACCATCAGAAGTCGATGGAATGATGCTTCTGCCCATGGTTACAGTCCAGTTTCCAGAGGTATGTAGGCTTCCCTACAGGATTCCTATGTCTTGGGTTATTAGAGGTATCTGGAGGGTAGAAGGAATTCTGCATGCTCCCAATGATGGCTGGGGAAATTTGGTATATGTTGTCAACTATCCCAAAGATAAATAAAGAAGAAGGGATAAGACAGATGCTTCATTAGCCATAAAAGTGTAAAGAGCAGTCCAGAAAACATCTGACTTAGTAGTATTGGGTCTCCCACGGAAAACAACTGAACAGGATCTGAAAGAATATTTCAATACCTTCAGAGAAATACTTATGGTGCAGGTCAAGAAGGATGTTAGAAGTAGCTATTCAAAGGGGTTTGGCTTTGTTCATTTTATAAAATATGAAACCCAGGTGAAAGAATGTCATAGCAACATAAGACAGATGGATGATGGTGTGACTGTACACTTCCTAATTCTAAGAAAATGCTGAATGAAACTTTGAGAAGTGAAAGGATATTTATGGAGTGTTGTACAGAGAACATGAATTCTGATAAGCCGCACTACTTCTTTTGTCAGGACAGAGAAGTGGTAGATGTCTTTATTCCCAAACCTCTCAGGGCCTTTGCCTTTGTTACATTGCAGATTAATAGCTTGCCCAGTCTCTCTGTGGAGAGAACTTGATTATTAAAGGAATTAGGACACATATACCAATGCAAGCATAAGCACAATAGCAATAAACAGAAGGAGGTGTAAGATTTAGTGGTAATCCAGGTAGCTTTGGAAATCAGAGTGGATTTTGTTACTGTAGTGGGAGTCGAGCTAACCTGAGAAACAATCAAGGTAGTAACATAGAGGATGGAATGAACTTCAGGGTCAGGCAGCAGTTTTAATATAGACTTTAGCTCAAGCATGGATACTAAGTCTTCTGGCTGGAAAATGCAGAGTGGGGTTCCAGTTGATTGGAATAGAATAGTGGGATTACAAATTTTCTTAAACTCGTATTTAAGTATACATAAAATACATATGCACTAAAAACTTTCTGATTTGGTTTGTTCAATGTGGAGTATATTCAGCATATTTTAACATTATTCTTTAAAAAATAAAAGAAAAAGCGAATGGGATTTTATAAATTTTTTCACAGGAAGTGTTGAAATATTGAGTGGTTGAAAGTGAACTGTTGTTAGCCTAATTTGATAAATCAACAGTATACAATAGATATCAAAAGGATTCCTCTGTAATATTTTATCAGTGAATGTGTCAATTCTTTGCACATTCAAAATGGAAACCATTGATTAGATTAGATTCTTTTCTTCTTCTTTTAAGCTCCACCATACAAATTTTTTTCCTTAAGAAAACTCTTTTGGAGAGATCATGGTGTCAAGAGTTTGGTTCTTGTGTTTTGAACACTTGTTTCCTTCTAATATGGTTTGACTGTGTCCCCACCCAAATCTCATCTTGAATTTTACCTCCCTTAATTAACCCAGCAGGAGATAATTCAATCATGGGAGCAGTTTCCTCATACTGTTCTCAAGGTATTGATAAGTCTCATCAGATGTGATGGTTTTATAAGGGGAAAACCCTTTTGCTTGCTTTCATTCTTTCTTGCTACTGTCATGTAAGAAGATCCTTTAGGCTTCTGCTGTGATTGTGAGATTTTGCCAGCCACATGGAATTATGAGTCCATTAAACCTCTTTTTCTTTACAAAATACCCAGTCTTGGGTATGTCTTTATCAGCAGCCTGAAAACATACTAATAGAGTAAATTGGTACTAGTAGAGTGAGGTGCTTCTGTGAAGTTACCCAGAACTGTGGCAGCAATGTTGGAACAGGGTACCAGGCAGAGGTTGGAATAGTTTGGAGGGCTCAGAAGAAGAGAAGAAAATGAGGGAAAGTTTGAAACTTCCTAGAGACTTGTTTAATGGCTTTGACCAAAATACTGATAATGAGATGGACAATGTAATCCAGGCTGACGTGGTCTTAGATGGAGATGAGGAACTTGTCAGGAAGTGGAGTGAAGGTGACTCTTGCTATTTTTTTAACAAAGAGACTGGTGGCATTTTGCCTCTACCCTAGATATTTGTGAAACTTTGAACTTGAGGGATTTGATTCAGGGTATCTGGCAGAAGAAATTTCTAAGCAGCAAAGCATTCAAGAGGTAACTTGTGTGCTGTTAAAAGTGTTAAGTTTTAAAAGGGAAGCAGAGCATAAAAGTTTGGAAAATCTGCAGCCCGACTATGCAATAAAAAAGAAAAACCCATTTTATAAGGAGAAATTTAAGTCTGCTTCAGAACTTTGCATTAAGTAATGAGAAGCCAAATATTAGTCACCAAGACAATGGGGAAAATGTCTCCAGGGCATGTTAGAGCTGTTTGTGGCAGCCCCTCCCATAACCGGCCCAGAAGCCTAGGAGGAAAGCAGAGTTTTGTGGCTGGGCCCAGGATTCCCCTGTTGTGTATAGTTCATGGACTTGTCCTGCCTCCCAGCCACTGTAGCCATGGCTAAATGGAGTTAAGATACAGCTCAGGCCATGGCTTTAGAAGGTGCAAGCCCCAAGCCTTGGCAGCTTCCACACGGTGTTGAGCCTGCAGGTACACAGAAGCCAAAAATTGAGGTTTGGAAACCTTGACCTCAATTTCAGAGAATGTCTGGAAACACATTGATGTCCAAGCAGATGTTTGCTACATGGGTGGGGCTCTCATGAAGAACCTCTGCTAGGGCAGTGTTGAAAGGAAGTGTGGGGTGGGAGTCTTACACAGATTCCCTATTGGGGCACTGCCTAGTGGAGCTGTGAGAAGAGGGCCATCATCATTCTAACCCCATAATAGTAGATTCACTGACAGCTTGCATTATGCACCTGGAAAAGCCACAGACACTCAATGCCAGCCTGTGAAAGCAGGTTACACAGAGGCTGTACCCTGCAAAGCCACAGGGGTGGAGCTGACTGAGACCATTGGAACCCACTTGTTACATCAGCTTGACCTGGATGTGAGACTTGGAGTCAAGGAAGATTATTTCGGAGCTTTAAGATTTGACTGCTGGATTTTGGATTTGCATGGAGCCTTTAGCCACTTCATATTGGCCCATTTTTCCTATTTGAAGGGGGTGTATTTATCCAAATGCCTCTAATCCTATTGTACCTAGGAAGTAACTAACTTGCTTTTGATTTTACAGGCTCATGGGCAGAGGGACTTGCCTTGTCTCAGATGAGACTTTGGACTGTGAACTTTTAAGTTAATGCTGAAATGAGTTCAGATTTTGGTGGACTGTTGGGAAGGCATGATTGGTTTTCAAAGGTAAGGACAGGAGATTTGAGAGAGGCTAGGTGCAGAATGGTATGATTTGCCTCTGTGTCAACCCAAATCTTATCTTGAACTGTAGATCCCACAATTCCCACTTGTTGTGGTCAGGACTCAGTGGAAGATTACTGAATCATGATGGCAGTTTTCCTCATACTGTTCTTAAGGTAGTGAATAAGTCTCCCCAGATCTGATGGTATTATAAGGGGAAACCTCTTTTGTTTGATTTCATTCTCTCTTGCTGTCACCATGTAAGAAGCACCTTTCACTTTCTTCCATGATTCTGAGACAATGCCAGTCATGTGGAACTGTCCATTAAATCTCTTTTTATAAATTACTCAGACTTGGGCATGTCTTTATCAGCAGCATGAAAATGAAATAATACGTCCTCATATACAAAAGTTCAATGTAAAGCCTTCACTGAATCTCTGCAGTTAATCTCATTTCAAATTTTTCTAGAAGAAGCACTTCATTGAAAGAAGTGCTATAAATTTTCTGCCACAGGTATACTTCTGTTTACATGGAATGTTTTTCCATCTGTGTGTCCTCTCTTATTTCCTTGAGCAGTGGTTTGTAGTTCTCCTTGAATAGGTCCTTCACGTCCTTTGTTACTTAAATTCCTAGGTATTTTATTATCTTTGTAGCAATTGTGAATGGGAGTTCACTCACTGTTTTGCTCTCTGTTTGTCTGTTACCGGCATATAGAAATGCTTGTGATTTTTGCACATTGATTTTGTATCTGAGACTTTGCTGAAGTTGCTTAACATCTTAAGGAGATTTGGGGCTGAGACAATGGGGATCTTCTAAATATTCAACCATGTCATCGCAAATAGAGACAATTTGACTTCCTCTTTTCCAAATTGAATACCCTTTATTTCTTTTTCTTGCCAGATTGCTCTGGCTAGAACTTCCAATACTATGTTGTATAGGAATGATGAGAGGGCACTCTTGTCTAGTGCCAGTTTTCAAAGTGCTTCCAGTTTTTGCCCATTCAGTATGATATTGGCTGTGGGTTTGTTTGTAAAGGATTTTATTTCTCCTTAACTTATGAAGCTTAGTTTGACTAGATATGAAATTCTGGGTTAAAATTCTATTCTTTAAGAATTTTTAATATTGTCCTTATTCTCTTCTGGCTAGTAGGGTTTTCTGCAGAGAGATTCTCTGCTAGTCTAATGGGGTTCCCGTTGTGGGAATCCAATGTTTCTCTCTGAATGTGGTTAACATTTTTTTAATTTTGACCCTACTGAATCTGATGGTTATGTGTCTTGGGGTTGCTCTTCTCAAGGAATATCTTTGTGGCGTCCTCTGTGTTTCCTAAATTTGAGTGTTCTCCTGACTTTTTAGGTTTGAGAAGTTCTTCTGAATAATTTCCTGAAGAGTGTTTTCCAACTTGGTTCTATTCTCCCTCTTACTTTCCTCTACACCAATCAAACGTATGTTTGGTCTTTTCACATAATCCCATATTTCTTGGAGTCTTTGTCTGTTCCTTTTCATTCTTTTATCCCTAATTTTTTTTATACTCATTTAATTAAGTTGATTTTCAATCTCTGATATTTTTTCTTTTCCTTGATTGATTCAGCTATTGATAATTGTGTATGCTTTACGAAGTCCGCGCACTGTGTTTTTCAGCTCCATCAGGTCATTTATGTTCTTCACTACACTGGTTATTCTAGTTAGCAATTCATTTAACTTTCTTTCAAGGTTAGAACATGCTCCTTTAGCTCAGATAAGTTTGTTATTACCCACCTTCTGAAGCCTACTTGTGTCAATTCATCAAACTCATTCTTCATCCAATTTTTTTTCCTTGCCAGCAAGGAGTTGTGATCCTTTGGAGGAGAAGAGGTGTTCTGGCTTTTGGAATTTTCAGCCTTTTTGCAATGGTTTCTCCTCATCTTCATGGTTTTTATATACCTTTGCTCTTTGATGTTGGTGACCTTTGGATGGGGTTTATGTGTGGATTTTGTTGCTGTTGTTGTTGATGATGTTGATGTTGATGCTACTCCTTTCTGTTTGTTAGTTTTCCTTCTAGCAGTCAGGACCCTCTGCTGCAGGTCTGCTGGAGTTTGCTGGAGGTCTACTACAGACCTTGTTTGCTTGGGTTACACCAGCAGAGGCTGCAGAACAGCAAAGATTGGTGCCTGTTCTTTCCTCTGGAAACTTCATCCCAGAGAGGAACCTGTCAGATGACAGCCTGAGTTCCCCTGTATAAAGTGTCTGTTGACCCCTGCTGGGAAGTTTCTCCCAGTTAGGAGGCACAGTTGTCAGGGACTCCCTTAAGGAGGCAGTCTGTCTCTTAGCAGAGCACAAGTGCTGTGCTGGGAGATCCATTCCTCTCATAAGAGCCAGCAGGCAGGAACATTGACATCTGCTGAAGCCGTGCCCACTGCTGCCCCTTCTCCCGGGTTTTCTGTTGCAGGGAGATGGGAGTTTCATTTATAAGTCCCTGACTGGGGCTGCTGCCTTTGTTTAAAGATGCCCTACTCAGAGAGGAGGAATCTAGAGAAGCAGTCTGACTACAGCCTCTTTGCAGAGCTGTGGTGGGCTCCATCCAGTTTAAAATTCCTGGTGACTTTGTTTACACTGTGAGGAGAAAACCACCTATTCAAGCCTCAGTTATGGTGGATGCCCCTCCCCCCACCAAGCTCAAGCATCCCAGGCTGACTTCAGACTGCTGTGCTGGCAGCAAGAATTTCCAGCCAGTAGATCTTAGATTGCTGGGCTCTGTGGATGTGGAATCCACTGAGCTAGACCACTTGGTTCTCTGGCTTCAGCCCCCTTTCCAGGGGAGTGAACAGTTCTCTCACTGGCTTTCCAGGTATCACTGGGTTATGAAAAATAAATCCTGCAGCTAGCTGGGTGTCTGTCCAAAGGTCACCCAGTTTTGTGCTTGAAACCCAGGGCCCTGGTGGTGTAGGCACCTGAGGGAATCTCCTGGTCTGTGGGTTTCAAAGATCACGGGAAAAGCATAGTATTTGGGCTGGATAGCATCATTCTTCCTGGCACAGTCCCTCAAGTCTTAAGTTTAAGAAAACTTGTCATCTATAAGTAAAAAAAAAACAAACAATCTTTTATTTTAGATCATTCATTAGGACAATTCAATTACTGCATTTGGCATGCTAGTTGCTCACTAAATATTTATGAATAAATCCATAAATTAATTATTACAGTGAATTGAAGAGGTGACTTTTCTGAACATTACTACTTTCATAAAACTTATATTACAAAATTTTACTCATTTAACTTAATTTCATTGTGAATAGTTCCCTACTCTTGCATTTTACAAAACAAGATATATATTACTTTATACTACTCGGCTATAATTTTCCACTTAACTCATCTTTCTTTATTGATTATTTTAATCTTAAATGATTTATATCAGTTTCCCAAATAACATGAATTTCACAAATATAATGCTTGAAATTACCCTTTTTTAATCCTCCCTTTTCTTCGTTGAGCTGTGTATAAACTATATTGCTAAAACCAGTTGCATATATTGTTCATTTTTTAAAAATACAGTGTGAATAACTACATGTTCCTCTTTAAATTTGCTTCTTCTTCAATGGTATTATTGAATTATTGACCAAATATTTTAAACTCTAGAGAAATACTGTATATTCATTTATTCAACTACTTTTCAGAAGCATCTGTCTCGGCAACTTTATCAGATATGCCATATTAAGGCCTGTCCTCTCTTACCTATGCAATTATCTGCGCTTGCATTTTTTCAAAGAAGTTTCATAGTGAAAATTACTCTCTTTTATGGCATTAGGGCTACAAATGGCAACAGATGCACTCGCATGTAATGAAGCACAAGGCCCCAGTTTGGCATTGCTAGTCAAACGTTTCCACTTATAGGAGATGTCAGTTTTTGAACTCAATAAGCTATCCTGCTAAATTAATCTTTGGTTGGCATTTATGTCTACTTGAAACTAGCTTGCCACTTCCTCAGTATGGCATCATGACAGCCTAACAGATGGGCCAAAGGACATGCATGCCAGATGATCTAAATGACATCAGGTTTAAATATTATGGGATGTATTCCTTTATTCAAATACTATAATAATGACCTACATCAAATATGTATATATTAAAAAAGTGAGAAAATGACTACTATTTCAGCTTTATATGTATGTATATTTTTAAGTATATGTCAAATTTAAAGATAAATTACAGCCATATTTACACCTATGTTCATGCCTGTGCAAATACCAGTTAAATAAAATTAAGGCCAAGCTCAGAATCCCAAGTCTTTAGAATTACAAAAATATTAAAGCCACCTTCCCTTAGGTGAATCATTGAAATGTGCAAAGTCACCTATCTGGTTTATTAATTAATGTTCTTCCCAAATGTCTTATCTCAATACAGACTATATTCTATCCTCCTCCTTGGACACTGTGCATCTTCTGGCTCCTGATTTACTGCACTCTAGATTATTCACTTTTCCTTACTTCCTAGTGCATATCTCTTTCATATTTCTGTCTCCTTATCTAGCTTTTTACACTTATGATTACCACAACCTCTAAGAATACTGATTTTTCATGATCAGTCTGTTTGTACTTATTTTAATTCACTGTTATTACTATTTAATATTCTATTGATTTTTGGTAATAGAAAATTAACTTCCTTTTTTATTCATACTCCTAGGTATTGCATCCAGTGTATACTTTTATCTCACTTTTGTTTTTTCTTTTTAAGTTTTGGGCCTATTGTTATTCATGTGAAAAAATCTCAGATTTTTGTATTTCCCATTCTTAGTGACAACATTAAGAAAATTGTTTATAATATGTAAGCAGATGAATGCTTCAAGGTTATGTTGTTAAATCTGAGTATTCTTCCAAAATAATAATATTTGCTTCTGAGAGGTAGGAGGATTGAAATGCTTTATGATTTTACTAGGTTTTTCCAATGTAGTAAAAATAGAAATCTAAGGCAATTAAATAATTTGGAATCAAAAGCATTTCCAATAAAACATGATTTTGCATAATCATATATATATAAATGTTTTATTGTCCCAATTCTTCTCAACATTAAACTTGGATTTCCACTGTATTTTCATAAAATTGTTTAATTTAATTGTAAAGAAATTTACATTATAATTTAATCTAGCACTTTACTTTTAAGAAGCTAAGGTTGCATGTCATTTTATAGCTTATATAAATAATCTCAGAGCGCTTAAATGTTTCCTATAGGGTCACCCAAGGAGGATCTTAAGAAAGGCTGTCATCCATTCTTTCCATCTTCTGTAAATTCCTTCCAGTCTGCTTCTATATACAGCTTATATTTAAATAAATATTTTCATAGGTATTAGTCAACTTTCATTAACTGTATTAAATTCTCAAATTGCCCAATTGTCTGGCAACTAATTATGGTTTGATGATAAACTACAACTTTTTATTTAAAGATTATTTAAAATAATATTTAAGTGATAAAATTAAATAATTATATTAGCATCAATTTAAAGCATAATTCACTACTGTGCTTTAATTATTAATTACAAATTTGAAGATATAATTATTAATAGAATTAGTCAAATGTAGTTTGCTTTTGTTGGGCTCTTGACTCTATCTTCAGGATTAATTTTTCTTTTTGTAAACCTCTGGAATCTTTAGCTCTTCAACTTTTTCCTCTTGAATCATGCCTCCCTGAAAAATGAATAGGAAATCTCTCACACATTATGCTGGGTTGAACTCAGTGCATCACAGTTCTCAGTCACCAAAGTAAATGTCCTCATTGGTGAGTGTAACATTTCAAAACTAGAATGTATGCATCTTAAGCTCCATGGAATTCTCTGTCAATGGCTTTGCCTCAGGGCCCCACATCTGCTAATCCTGGATCAAAAATATCAAGGGCAAGAGAAGGGGAAGTATATTAAAGAAGGGAGTGATTCACTGACCTTTCAGATAAAGTTAACTAAAAAAATAGAGAAGGAAACGTATGAGTACAAAAAGAAATGTTCTAATATGGTACCTGCAATAGTTTCTAGAAATATATAATATTTCTTGATTCTAAAAAACTCTGCTTAATGCTGTGTGAATTTCATTTTCTTTTATTTTTTGCCTGGAAGGCAAAATATGTTTCTTTGAGATAAACCCTAACTTGGAAAATAATCTGTAAATGTTCATAAAATGCTGTATTAAGTGACTGCAGAGTTTAAAAATATATTTGATAATTTGGGAAAGTCACCTTCAGATGAATGATTGGTACTGCTTAACTGGAAATAGAAAATCCCATTGTTAAAATTGTGAGTTTTTGCATGTGTTTGGTCTATGTGTCTCCTGATCAGAATCTTCATATTTTTGTCAGCTTGTAATTTCTCACTTTCCTCACTGGATTAAGATGTAGCTTTTAGCAGTAAAATTGAACACACAACAATGTGGTTATTACAATCAGCAGAACATTTTACTGGAAAATGACTTTATACAATTATATTAATTTTTCATATTGATTAAATATGCTTAATCAACAGTTAACTTTCTTATCATATAATAAATGTTCCCTTTTACGACAATTCCATTTTGTATTTCACATGTGATTTCTTGATTTTTGACATTTGCCATTGCTTTAATTAATATTATTTTAATGACTTTTTTTTGTATTTCAAGAGTAATATTCCTGTCTTTCAGAAAAGGATGTTTTTTTTTTCATGTTAAAGGCAGAAATTATGTAGAGCTGGAAATTAGTCAGATAAAGATATCACTTAGTAGTCAGGTAAACACTTTTATCTCTTTAGAATCTTCCACTGTGCCTTGAAGTATAAACCAAAGGAAATCAAACAACTGCCTCCCTTCTTTAGAAATAACAGCCTAAAATATGTAATTTTAAGAAGTTTATCATTGTTATTTTATATTAAAAATAAAAGATGAGACTAGTGAAAAGCATTTTTAACAAAGAAAATTGTTATTTTCACCTCTGAAATGTTCTTACCTGAATATGTCAACTAAAATAACCTGATTTTACATTTAGTGACCTTGGATAGGTGTAAGTGAGCATGTGAGTTTGTGTTTGTGTCTGGGCATTACTTTAAAACAAATGCATTTTATTAATTTATGTAAAGATTATAGTACTATTACGAGAGAATGCTACATTACTGCACGTAAAAGTTGTGGAGAGCTACAAGGAAACAAATCAGAGATATTAACTGTCTTTATGAAGAAGACTTTGGATATATACACAAAATGTCTGAAAATAACAATGTATAAATATTATGTGAATGTGATTAACATTTATATAACTAAACATATTATCCTTCACACATATTGTGTTCTTAAAAATTGCCAGCATGATTAGAGTATGATTTAGGAGCAATTCAGTGCACACACATTTAACCTTTTTATCGTAGGTTCCAGGTATCCTCAATTAAAAAAAACAGCAAAAGCAAATCTGCCTCTGTCATGATATTATTTCATAAAGTTAAAGAAAAGGAAGTTGAGATTTTGTTGAAAGAGGTGAGCAACAGAAAGACCTGAGAAATGATATGGTATCACAGGAAATCTTTGACATATTCTACAAATATGTTTTATCCTGGTTGTTGTAATTTTTCAGATTGTCTCTCATAGCAATTTTCAAACTTTCTCTTAAAAAACTCAGCTTTAATTTTAGTCTTTACTATTCTTATAATATTTTGTTCTGCATAAAAATTGCAATAAGGTATGTATTTGGTCATCAATTTATAATTAAATATTTGTCATATAACTAGTCCTAAAACTGTGTAATTTAGCGAATTCTCATACAGTTTCTTATTTTATATATAAGAAATATATATCATATTATATAGTTTCTTCTAAATCTAAAAAATAATATATAAAGTGTGGTTTTACACCCTCTTCAGCATCCATTATTTTTTAAATTTGTAATAATAACCTTTCTGACTAATGTGAGATGGTATCTCACTGTGGTTTTTATGTGTGTTTCGCTGATGATTGGTGATGATTGGTGAGCACTTATTCATAAGTTTGTTAGATGCTTATATAGCCTCTTTTGAGAAGCGTCCGTTCATTATTTTGTCCACTTTTTAATAGAGTTTTGTGCAAGTTGATTTAAGTTTCTTATAGATTATGGATATTGGACCATCATTAGATGAATACTTTGCAAATATTTTATCCCATTATGTGGTTTGTATGTTTGTTCATAGTTTATTTTGCTGTGCAGAAATTATTTAATTAGTTCCCACTTGTCAATTTGTTGTTGTTGCTATTGCATTTTGAGGACTTAGGAATTTTTGCCAAGGCCAATGCCTAGATGATATTTCTTAGGTTTTCTTCTAGAATTTTTGTAGTTTGAGGCCTTATACTTAAACCTTTAATCAATTTTGAGTTAATTTTTGTATGTAGTGAAAGGTAGGGGTCCAGTTTCACTCTCGTGCATATGGCTAAGACAGTTATTCCAGCACCATTTAGTGAATAAGTGGCCCTTTTCCCATTGCTTTTTTTTTTCCTGGTAATTTTGTGGAAGATTAAATGGTTGCTGATGTTGGTGCTTTATCTCTGTGTTTTTTACTCTGCTTCATTTGCCTAGGTGTCTTTTTCTGTACCAGCTGTTTTGGTTGCTATAACCAGTATAGCTTGAAGTTGGGTAGTGAGATTCTCCAGTTTTGTTCTTCTTTATTAGGATTGCTTTGTCAATTTGGGCTCTTTTTTTGTTCCAGATAAATTTTTTTAGAATAGTTTTTTTTATAATTCTGTGAAAAAAGATGTTTGTAGTTTGTTAGGAATAGCATTAAATCTGTAAATTCATTTGGATGGTATGACCGTTTTAATGATATTAATTTTTTTTAATTTATAAGCATGGAACCTTTTCCCATTTGTTTTCATTTTCTATGATTTCTTTCAGCAGTGCATTGTAGTTCTACTTGCAAATATCTTGCATCTTTGGTTAGGTCTATTCCTAGGCATTGTTTTTGCATGATTATTGTAAGTGGAATTGCATTCTTGATTTGGCTCTTAGCTTGAACATCATTAGAGTACGGAAATACTACTGACTTGTACATCGACTTTGTACATTGAAATTTCCTGAAGTTCTAGGAGCTGTTTGATGTAGTCTTCAGGATTTTCTATGTATAGAACTATATTATCAGTGAAAACAGATGTTCTGTTTGGATGCATTTTATTTCTTCTACTTGCCTGGTTGCTCTGCTAGGACTTCTAGTCCTATGTTGAATAGGAGTGGTGAGATTGGGCATCTTTGTCTTGTTTCTCTTCTTAAGTAAAATGTTTCCAGATTTTGCCTGTTCAGTGTGATGTTGGCTGTGGGCTTGCCATAGATGGCTATTATCACTTTGAAGTATATTCCTTCAATGCCAAGTCTGTTGAGAATTTTTATCATGAAAGAATGTTGGATTTTATTGAAAGCATTTTCTGCATCTATTGGGATGATCATTTTCTAAAATTCTGTTAATGTGGTAGTTCACATTTATTGATTTGTGTATATTGAACAAACCTTGCATCTCAGGAATAAAACCTACTTTGTCATGGAGAGTATCATTTCTTTATTGAATTACTTTGGCACTCTGTATTAAATTAGTTGTCTGTAGGGGTCTACTTCTGGATGCTCTGTTTTTATTCGTTGACATATTTGTTCATTCTTTTGCCAATATGATACTGTTTGGATTATGAAAACTTTGTAATCATTTATTGAAATAAAGTCGTTTGAGTTGTCTATGTTGCAATTTAATTACATTGTTTACCAAAGGATATAGTGCAACATACACAATTATATACTCTATAGTGTGATTATTAGGAAAGATATTGCAAGCCATTTGAGATCATCAACATGATCCAGTGATTTGAAGATTCTTATGCTACTGCTCTATTTGTAAGACAAGGAATTATTTGCTAAGGACGGATCTAGTTCTTTTAATATATCTGTATCCATAAGCATCCATATATTCATTCACTCACTTGGCATCTTGGTAGAAATCAGAGCTTCTGATTGAATGATGGCATGACATCTCAAACAAGAACAAAAACAACATAAATCTTACCAATTTTGTTTTATCTAGAAACAAAAAATGTTTTCAAATATACTTTGACTTTGTTGAAAATAAAAGCAAGAATACAGTTTGTAAAGAATATCCCTGGAGAACTAATCACTAATTAAAAATTGCATATATAAATCTAAGTACATGATATATATGCATGCACTTTCACATGCCTCCTCCTTGTTAGATTTAAATATAGATATTGCTGCTGGTTTTAACAATTAAATTACCATAGAATGTAAGTTTGGGGGTGGGGGCACAGGCATGTCATAATGTAACCTATGAAAAGTATTATTTTATAAATTATTAATGGAATAAATTTGTCATTATAATAAAATGTTAAAAATAATATGAAATCATAACAAAAATATTGGTTTATAAAGTTTAGTAAAATGCTTCATATAAATGAATCTTTGCTTGGCAGAAAGGAGAACATATAAAAGTAGATATGAAAATTCATAGCTTTATCATGTTAATATTATGTAAAGGAATATTGAAAAAGTATATTTCCTTTATGTAAATACATAGTCTAGAGAGTCTAGTTTACTATTTATATGTACATATATTAGATGCATATATATATCTAGATCTACATCTAAATCTAGAAATATATCCTTTCAGTCAACTGGACCGACTATCTAGGCTATATATCTAGATAGTCAAATTGACAATTCAGAATCTAAAACACTTTGGCACTGTGAAGATAGATTCTGTACAATTGTCTATCCAAATTTTGTTCACAGAGGTATTATTTCTGTCAATATTGTCTTACTATACACTTCTTTTATACCAACTGTATGTTTTTAAGTGCTTACTTCTCCCTAAGTCACATTGTACTTTTCCTACTGTAAAGCAATCTGGTAATCATCAGGGATGCTTTCTATAGAAGTGTTCTGAGGTATCCAACCAATTTTAAAAAAGAAGAATCATAGGTATAATTACAGTGAAAAATCTGAAACTGATGATGGTCTTAACCTGCTACAACATCTGGATTTTATTTTTTAAATAGTCCAAAAGACTATTACTTTTATATTTTAGCATAAGTTTAGAGAAAAATTAAATTACAGATGGCATAGTTATTTTTACATATCATCAGAGAGTTTTAATATATCATATTACATTGAAGTGGTTCAGACATATGAGCTTCTGAAAGTATAAAATGTATTATGTAATTCCTGGGACATGTTCTCAGTGGTTAGCATAAAATAGAGGTCAAGTATTATTACCCTTGAAACGTAAGGACAATATGAAATATAAGGAAAATAAAGAGAAAATCAATTATCTTTAAGAAACTTGGTAGATGCGTCATACTTTTTCTCTAAAAAATAATGTACTCCAATTAATTTTAATGCATTTCAATTTACTTACTATATATTTAAACAGATAGATTTATAGTTAGATGCATAGATAGATATGACTGTTTTCAGAAGCATACCACCTATCTGGGCATTCATATCATATATTTACTTATGAAAATAAAAGTTTAAATATATATACAAAGAAAGAAGAGCTGCAAATCTAGTAATCATGCTTGATTAATAAAATTCT
Organism: Leontopithecus rosalia; assembly: GCA_028533165.1. Lineage (NCBI taxonomy): Eukaryota > Metazoa > Chordata > Mammalia > Primates > Cebidae > Leontopithecus > Leontopithecus rosalia. The sequence goes on along the minus strand of CM052651.1, from coordinate 90,911,903 downwards.
AGACAAAATAGAAAAATAAGTAGTAATATAAAAACAATAAAATAACAATATAAAATAGTGAATCAATTACATATTTAAATATAGAATATCAACAAAGGCATGAGTTATTTCTTGAATACATTCATAAAATCGATAATTCCCTGGACAGATTACTCAAAAATGATAGAAACTTTTAAAATAATTCTTAGTTTCAGTATAAAAAGCCACAACAGTTTACAAACATACAAAATGAATAATATTATGAACCCATTTTTATAATAAATGTGTCAGTAAAGTTAAAATAAAAAATAAACTTAAATAATGAAAAGATGCAATTACAAAATTAAGATAATTTAATCCATGGTTAAAATTTATTTATAAACAAAATCACCAGCAAAGTAAATTAACCATTGAATTATTTCAACCATTTTAAAAAGTACTAACTTTTTAATAACTTATCCCCAACTTCCCAGGTATTAAAAAAAAATTTTTAATTGCAAGCTATTTTATAAATCCATCATAACCTTGAAACTAAAATCTGATGAAGACATTATAAAGAGACAAAATCAAATATCTATAGTATCACTATGCATCTCATGGGTAAATAAAATAAATTCCTAAACAAACTCAATTAGAGGGAGATTTCTGAAAAGAAACAATATGTAAAAATGATAATCTATCATGATCAATGGAATTGATTTCTCAAATTCATGCATGATATGACATTCTAAAAATAAAGGAAAAAGTTATGTAATTTTCTCAATGAATTCACAAGTTACATGTACTGAAGTAAATTTGTGTTAACTTTCAACAGAAATTACCTAATTTCTTTTTAAATTTTTGTGTGTACATAATATATATTATCCACATATATTTATAGATAACAGGACATTCTGATACAGGCATACAATATGTAATAATCACATCAGAGCAAATAGGGTGTCCATTGCTTAAAGCATTCATCATGCTTTGTGTTGTAAACACTCCATTGTACTCCCTTAATTATTCAAAGATGTACAACAAATTACTGCTGACTGTAGTCACTCTGTTGTGCTATCAAATACTAGATCTTATTCATTCTATCCAACTATGTATTGGTACCCTTAACCCATTTCCAATTTCTTCCTCCCCTCCCCATTATCTTTCCCAGACTCTGGAAACTATTGTTACACTCTCTATTTCCATGAATTTAATTGTTTTAATTTCTATCTTCCATAAATTACAGAGAAAATGTGAAGTTTGTCTTACTGTGTCTGGTTTATTTTACTTAACATAGTGTACTTCAGGTCTATTTATGCTGTTGTAAATGACAAGATCTCCTTTTTTATGGCTAAATAGTACTCCATGGTGTATAACCACCACATTTTCTTTATCCATTTATCTCTTGAAGAATATAGGTTGATTCTAAATGTTGGTTATTGTGAATAGAGATTTACATGAAAATGCAGATATTTCTTGGATATATTGATTTCCTTTCTTTTGATTATGTATCTAGCAATGAGAATTCTGGATCATATGGCAGATTTCTATTTTAATTTTTAAGTAACCTCCATTTTGTTATCCATAATGGCTGTATTAATTTATATTCCCACCAACAGTGTATGAGAATCCCCATACACCACATCCTCACCTGCTTTCATTATTGCCTATCTTCTGGATAAAAGCCATTTTAACAGGTATGAAATGATATCTCATTGTTGTTTTAATTTGCATTTATCTGACTTTCGATGGTGTTGGGTAACTTTTAATATACCTGTTTCCATTTGTATTTTTATTTTAGAAATGTCTATTTAGATATTTTACCTATGTATTAAATAATTAGATTTTTAATATAAAGTTATTTGAGCTCCTTATATATTATGATTCTTATTATTACTATTATTACTATTGTACTTTAAGTTCTGGGATATGCAGAGCATGCAGGTTTGTTGCATAGTTGTACACGTCCCATGGTAGTTTGCTGCATCCATCACCCCATCATCTACATTAGGTATTTCTCCTAATGCTATCCCCCTACAGACCCTGGTGTGTGATGTTCCCCCTGTGTCCATGTGCTCTCATTGTTTAACAGCAACTTATAAGTGAGATCATGCAGTGTTTGGTTTTCTGTTCTTGTGTCAGTTTGCTGAGAATGATGGTTTTCACCTTTATCCATGTTCTTGCAAAGGACATAAACTCATTCTCTTTTATGACTGCATAGTATTACATGGTGTATATGTGCCACATTTTCCTTGTCCAGTCTATCATTGATGGGCATTTGTATTGGTTTCAGGTCTTTGCTATTGTAAACAGTGCTGCAATGAGCATACATGTGCATGTGTCTTCATAATAGAACAATTTATAATCCTTTGGGTATATACCCAGTAGTGGGATTGCTGGGTCAAATGAAATTTCTATTTCTAGATCCTTGAGGAATTGCCACACTGTCTTATACAATGGTTGAACTAGCTTACACTCCCACAGTGTAAAGCATTCCTATTTCTCCACATCCTCTCTAGCATCCGTTGTCTTCTGATTTTTAATGATCGCCGTTCTAACTGGCATGAAATGGTAGCTCAATGTGGTTTTGATTTGCATTTATCCAATGACCAGTGATGATGAGCTTTTTTTCATACATTTGTTGGCTTCATAAATGTCTTCTTTTGAGAAGTGTCTGTTCATATCCTTTGCCCACTTTTTGTTGGTATTGTTTTTTCCTTCTAAATTTGTTTGAGTTATTTGTAGATTCTGGATATTAGCCTTTTGTCAGATGAATAGGTTGCCAAAATTTTTCCCCATTCTGTTGGTTACTGGTTCACTCTAATGATAGTTCTTTTGCTGTGCAGTAGCTCTTCACTTTAAATAGATCCCATTTGTCTACTTTGGCTTTTATTTCCATTGCCTTTGGTGTTTTGTCATGAAGTCCTTGCCGATGCCTATGTCCTCGATGGTATTATCTTGATTTTCTTCTAAGGTTGTTATGGTGTTTGGTTCCAAATAAATTTTAGAATAGTCATTTTTTATTTTGTAAATATATTATTGGTAATTTTTAATAGAAATTGCATTTAATCTATGAATGGCTTTGGGCAATATAGCCATTTTAACAATATTGATTCTAACTATTCATAAGCATGGAATGTTTTTCCATTCACTTGTGACATCTCTGATTTGTTTCAGCAGTGTTTTAATTTTGATTGCAGAAGTCTTTCACCTCTGTTACCTGTATTCCCAGGTATGTGTATGTGTGTGTGTGTGTGTTTCTGTGTCTGTGTGTGTGTGACTATTGTGAATGAGATTGTGTTCTCTGCTGGCTCTCAGCTTCACCATTATTGGTATATATATATATATATATATATGCTGCTGATTTCTGCACATTGATTCTGTATCCTAAAGCATGCTGAAGTTGTTTATCAAATCTAGGATCCTAAGTAGAGACTGTGAGGTTTTCTAAGTATAGAATCGTATCATCTCCAAAAAAGGATGGTTTCACTTCCTCTCTTCCTATTTACATACTTTTTATTTATTTCTCTTATCTGATTGCTCCAGCTTGGTCTTCTAGTATTATTTTGAATAGAAGTGATGAGAATAGGCATCCTTGTCTGTTTCTAGTTCTTATGGGGCATGCTTCTAGCTTTTGCCCATTCACTATGACATTGGCTGTGGGTCTACCATAAATGACTCTTAGTATTTTGAATTATGTTCTTACAATGCCTAGTCCTTTAGAGGTTTTTCATATGAAGGGATATTGGATTTTATCAAAAGCCTTTTCTGTTTCTATTGAGATCTTCCTTGGGTTTTTATTTTTAATTCTATTTATGTGATGAATCACATTTACAAGTTTGCCTATGTTAAACCTACCTTTAGTCCCAGGAATATTGCCTATCCAGTCATGTGAATTAGTTTTTCAATGTTCTTTAAGATTAGTTTTCTAGTATTTTGTTGAGGATTTTTGCTTCCATATTTATCAGAGACATTGGCCTTCTTTTCTATTGTATGTGTGTGTTTTTTAATAAGATTTCTTTTTTTTATTGTGTCTCTCCATGTTTTGGTATCAAAATAATGCTGGCCTCATAGAATGAGTTAGGGAGGAATCCCTCCTCCCTGATTTTTTGGAATAGATTCAATAGAATTGGTATTAGTTCTTTGTTAGTCATCAGGTAGAATTTGGCTATAAATCCATCTGGTCCAAGGCTTTTTCAGGTTGGTAGGTTTTTTTTATTATCATTCAATTTGGAACTCATTATTTGTCTGTTTGGGGTTTCGATTTCTTCTTGATTCAGTCTTGAGAGGTTGTATGTGGCTAAGAATTTATCTATTTCTTCCATGTTTTCCAGGATATGTGCATAGAGAAATATAAAAAATTCCCAGAAAATTTTTATATTTCTGTACTTTTGGTGCTAATGATCACTTGGTCATTTCTAACTGTGTTCATTCACATTTTTTCTTTTTTCCTTTATAAGTCTAGTTAGCACCCACCAAAGCTAACACCACCTCTATTGTAACAGTCTTATTTATTCTTTCAAATAGAAACATTTTGGCTTTGTTGATCTTCCGCGTAGTTTTTAAAATTTTCATTTCATTTAGTTCAGCTGTAATTTTGGATATTTGTTTTCTTCTGTTATCTGTTGGGTTAGTATGCTTCTGTTTTTTCAGTTCCTGTGGGTGTGATTTTAGTTTGGTAATTTGAGATTTCTAATTTTTTGATGTGTGTATTTAGTGCTATAAACTCTCTTCTTAACACTGCTTTAGCTGTATGCAAGAGATTGTGGTATGTTATGTCTTTATTTTCATTCATTTCAAGCATCTTTTATGCCTTAATTTCATTGTTTACCCCCAAATCATTCAGGACCAGATTGTTTAATTTCCATTTAAGAGTATGGTTTTGAGAGATGGTACTGAATCTTGGTACTGATTTTCATTTTTATTGCATTGTAGTCTGTCAATGTATTTCACATTATTTCAATATTTTAAAACATGTTGACATTTTTGTGGCCAAGTATGTGGCCAATTTTAGAGTATATTCCATGAGCAGATAGTCATTAGTTATATTTTGTTGTTGTTTTTGAGTGAACTTTTCCATAGAGATAGAGTCTCATTTTATTGCCCAGGCTGGAGTGCAGGGGCACAATCTTGGCTCAGTTCAACCTCTACCTCGTGGGTTCAAGTGATTCTCCTGTTTCAGCCTCCTGAGTAGCTGGGATTACAGATATGTGCCACTATGACCAGATAATTTTTGTATTTTTAGTACAGACAGGGTACTGCCATGTTGGCCAGGCTTGTTTTAAACTACTGATCACAAGTGATCCATTTGTCTTGGCTTCCCAAAGTGCTGAGATTATAAACGTGAGCCACCGTGCCCAGCCAGGTCCCAAACATCATCTAAGTTGATGATCTAATATTATCTGTGGGGTACTGATTTTCTAGTTGCTTTTTATTGCTAATGATCTATGTACTTTAGTAGAATATTGTGGTGTCTGGTAATGTTCTTTCTTTTCCATGTTTGGAACTCCATTATGAACCTCTTGTAAGGCAGGTCTGATATTAATAAATTTCCCTAGCATTTGCTTATCTAAAAACGTTTTTATTTCTCCTTCACTTAAGAAGCTTTGCTTGGCTGGAGATAAAATTCTTGGTTGGAATATCTTTTCTTCAGAGATGTTGGACATAGGCCCTCAACCTCTTCTGACTTCTATGGTTTCTGCTGAAAGATTCACTGTTAGCATGGTGGAATTTCCTCTGTAGGTGATGCATCCCTTCTCCCTAGCTTCCCTTAAATTTTTTCTTTAGCATTGAGGCTGGAGAATCAGCTGACTATTTGTCTTGGAGATGATCATCTCCTATAGTATCTTGTAGGAGATCTCTGAATTTCCTGTATTTGAATGTTGACACTTCTAGGAAGGTTGGTGAAATTTTCATGGACAATATTATCAAATATATTTTTCCAAATTGTTTGCTCTCTCTTCCAGTCTTTCAGGGACACTAATGAGTCATAGGTTTGGTCTCTTTACATAATACCATATTTGGGGTAGTTTATTTTTCCTTTATTTTTGTCTGAATGGTTTAAAAAACTAATTCTTCAAGCTTTGAGATTTTTTTTCCTCAGGTTCATCTATTCTTTGGCAATACTTACTGTGTTATGAAATTCTTGTGGTGAGTATTTTTTATCTCTATCAGATTTGTTTGGTTCTTCCTTAAAATGGTTATTTTGTCTTCTATCTCTTGAATTGCTTTACTGGATTCTTTATAATCCTTAGAATGGTTCTAGCTTTCACCTGAATCCCAATGATCTGTATTGTCATCCTGATTCTGACTTGCATGTCACTCTTTTGAACCATTACATTGTGATTATGAACCCCTGCTGGGGACCTAGTGTGGTAGTTGGTAGGTAAGGAGACACTCTGGCTTTTATTGTTGCCAGAGTTTTTGTGCTGGTTCTTTCTTATCTGTGCAAGCTCATATTCCTTTAAGTGTCATGCAATTTTTGTGTAGTCAGTTGGCTCTGTTTCTGGATGCTTTCAGAGATCCAAAGTTTTTTGCAGAGTCTTTATTTTTGGTTGATTTATTGGCCTTGGTTTCACAGGGTGGTATAAAATAACAAAGTGCTTTTGGTGTTGAAGCTTGAACTGCAATCCAGTAGATGACACTTAAGCATAACAGCTAGTAGACCGACTCTTAATCACCCAGTTTCTCTGTATTTATTTGCATTTTCAACTCTGCTCTCTCTCAGTGATCTGAGAGTCTGACCCTGTCTCTCACTTAAGTGCTGATAACAGATCTTGGGTTGGAACTTCCAGGCCACAAACCACAGCCCTGGTGTGTGCTTAGGCTTTTTGTTCCCTTCTCAGCTTGAGTGAAACAGGAATTTGAACCTTGGTAGTGGCAATGGCAGAGGACCTTTTACTTGTCCCTTTGGGCTACACCCAAGAGAAATGAAGAGAAATTGTCAATCATAATGGTCAGCCTGGAGTTGAGCAACTGTGTCACAGGCCTAAGCAGTGGGGCTCTGTGAGATGAAAAGCAGGGAAGGCAGGGAGCTTATGAGGAAGACAGCCTGACCTCTTCCCTGTAAAGCAGCCGTTATGTGCTGGAGGTAGGGCTAAAGTCCTTGAGGTGCCATATGGCTGAGAGGCAGCTTTGCACAGGCTCCTTACAGTTCTACATGTTAGTCTGAAAGCTCTGGGGGAAGGGAGTCTGAGGAAGTCTCCTATGCCCAGGATTACAAAGGTCCATGGCAAAAGTGTGGGTCCCCACGGGCTCTTGCTCACTGTTTCCTCATGGTAGGAAGCCTCCCTTGGCTCCACACCAATCTCCTGTGAGTGGCTGTTCTTTCTCACTCCTATCTGCTCATCATTGGTCACCTTGCATTCTTGATGAATCACGATGTGTCTTCCAGGATGATCCAGTTGAAGAGTAGAGTCTACCCGCCACTATAGCTCCTCTTCATGACAGGGAGAGACACCAGCTAATTTTAGTCAGCCATCATCATGTTTTCCTAATTTTTTCTGTTTCTGTGAAGAATATCAATGATATTTTGATAGGAATGGCATTGAATATAAATTTGTTCTATTAGTATGGATATTTTAACAATATGTATTCTTTTAATCCATAAACATGGAATATCTTTTTTTATTTTTTGTGTCCACTTCTATTTCTTTAATGAATGTTTTATAGTGTTCTTTGTAGAAAGCTATCATTTCTTCAGTTAAGTTTATTCCTGTGTATTGTATTCTATCTGCAGCCGTTTAAAATGGGATTACATTCTTGATTTCTATTTCAGATTTGTCACTGTTGGCATATAGAAATGCTACCGATTTCTGTAGTTGATTTTGTACCCCACTACTCATCTAAATTTGTTTATCATTTTTAATAGTTTTTTGTGAAGTGTTTAGGTTTTCTCCACTATAAGGTTATATTATCTGCAAACAAGATAAGTTTGTTTCCTCCATTCCAATTAAGATGACTATTAACTCATTCTTTTGTCTCATTGCCCTAGTGAGGACTTCAAATACTGTTGAATAACACTGGTGAATGTAGTTCTCCTTGTCTTGTTCCTCATTTCAGAGGAAAGGCTTTCAGTTTTTCCCCATTCAGTGTGATACTAGTTGTGGACCTCTCACTTTTGGTTTTCATTGTTTTGAAGTATGGTCCTTCTATACTCAGTGTTTTGAGGGTTTATTATTTTTTTTATCCAATAAGTTTGCTGTATTTTATCAAATGCTTTTTCAGCATCTATCAAAATGATCATATAATTTTTGTTCTTAATTTTCTTGACACAATGTATTGAATTGATTGACTTGTGTGTGTTGAACCATCCTTGTATCCCTGAGATGAACCATACTTGGTCATGATAAATGATATTTTAATTTGTTGCTGAATTCAGTTTCATGGTATTTTCTGGAGAATTTTTGCATCAATATTCATCACAAATTTCCACCTATAATTTTTTATTATTATTATTATTGGTTTGTCCTCTTCTGGATTTGGAAATATTGAAAATACATTCTACAAAGATATAGAATGTATTTTCAAAAGATGCAGAATGTATTTTGAGTATTACCAAAACCAGAGAAAGTAATACTGGCTCTGTAGAATGGTTTTTGAAGTATTTATTCCTTTCCTTTTTTTGTTTTTTGGAATAGTTTGAGTAGTACTTATATTAGTTCATTTTTAAATGTTTGGTAGAACTCAGCATTAAAGCCATCAGATCTCAGACTTTCCTTTGTTGGTATATTTTTACTATGGATTTAATATCATTATGTCATTACTTGTTATCAATGTTAGTCTATTCAGGATTTGGACTAATTCATGGTTCAATCTTGGTAGATTAAAATTTCTTTTTCATCTCCGATTTTGATTATTCTTGCCTTCTCTTTTTCTCTCTTACTTTGGTTAAGATTTGTAGATTTTGTTTATTTTTTCATAAAATCATTTTTTATATTGTTTATTTTTTGTCTGATTTTATTTCTTTCAATTTTATTTATTTCTAGTCTATCCTTAATTATTTCTTTTTCTTCTATGAATTTTGTTATGGTCTTCAAGGTCTTTAAGATGCATTGTTTGGTTGTTTACTCAAAGTTGCTTTTTTTTTACTTTTTAAAATATGGGTTTATTACTATAACTTTCCTCTGGGTACGGCTTTTTCTATATCTCATAGGTTTCTGTATGTTGCACTTCCACTTTCATTTGTTTTAAGCAATTTAAACATTTTCTTCTACATTTATTCATTATCCCACTGATTGTTTAAGAGGGTATTGATTATTTCCATGTGTCTGTATAGCTTTCAATGTTTCTTTTGTTACAGATTACTAGTTTATTCCATTGTCATCAGAGAGGATACTTCATATTATTTCAATTTTTAAAAATATTTTAAGACTCATTTTGTGACCTAACGTAAAGTATTTCCCTGAAAATGAAGTATGTGCTTAGGGGAAGAATGTGCATTTTATACAATTAGGTGAAATGTTGTATAAACATCTATTATGTACATTTGTTCTGTAGTGCAGGTAAAGTTGAGTGTTTATTGGTATATAATCTGGCCAAAGCTGAAAGAGGGATGTTTAAGTCTCCAGCCACTATTGTATTGAGGTTTATATCTTTCTTTATCTCTAAAAATATTTGCTTTATATGTCCTGGTCCTTAATACTGTTCTTCAATAAAAGAAAGCAAAGCTACTAGATAAATGACTTATTTTAGGATCGGGATATAGAATATACAAGATAAGTCTGGAGCATTTTGCATTATGCCAGTAAGTAAAAACTTGCTGCTTCAGCCACTCGCCAGAAACCTGTAATGATAGTATTATGCTAAAAGGATACGGGGACTAAATGAATGATACTAATTGACAAATCTGGGGAAATTTGAACAGCAATATAAGTAATGGGTATCAGATTGTACTATCTTCCATCAATATGTTGCTATAAAATAAATATCCATTTACCCATACTGACATAAAAAAATGACTACATTAAACTTTTTTCAAAACAATAGAGCATATACAAAACTCAGCAGAAAAATTCCAAATGAAATATGTAGATATTCCCTACTCTAGGAGGTGGATCATAACTTTCCATGCTTAAATGTGGACTGGGCATTGTAATTTCCCTCTTGAGTACAATATTTTAAAAAGGAGGGAGGGAGTTATTTTAGCGTTAAAAAACCTGAAAATAAATACTATTTCAGCCAATGAATTAAGACAATATCAACCATGAAAAGTCATGTTGATAGCATGTATCTTTGTTATGACATGTTGACAATGGCATTTTATCTCTGTGGTCTTCTTTATAAAATCCCATACACCATTTAATCATAAGAAAAACATCAGAAAAATCCCAATTGTGGGGCATTCCATAAAACACTTCACCAGTGTTCTTCCACACCATCAAGAACATAAAAAAAAAATGAAAAGTCTGAAAGATCATTACAACTAAAATGAGGCTAAGGTTTAAGATAATTAAATGTAATGTGGCATCCTCAATAGGATCCTGGAACACAAAAATGGTCTTAGGTAAAAAATAAGGTAATTTGCAAAAGTACAAACTTTAATTGGTAATGATGTATGAATATTGATTCATTTGCTCTGACAAATTTCGCATACTAATGTGAGATGCTAACAATTCAAGAAAACAAGTTTGGAGCATATAGGAGCTCACAATGTTTTTATAAATATATAAAACTGTGAAAAATTAAGTTCATTTTAAAATGTAATATAATTTGTCATTTTAACAGATTATAAATATTCATATGAATACAATCATAACATTTAATATGTAATAAGTCTTAGACAATATTCTGCATATATTCAAGTTAAAGAATCTTTGCTGAGTCTAGTAGCTCATGTCTGTAATCCCAGCACTTTGGGAGGCTGAGGAGGGAGGATTTATTGAGCTCAGGAATTGGAGACCAGTCTGGGTAACATGGCAAGAAGTCATTCCATGCACACACACACACACACACACACACACACACACACACACACAATATATATATATATATATATATATATATATATATATATATATATATGAAAATATTAGCCAGGCATGGTGACTGTAATCCCAGATACACGGGTTGCACTGAAGGTCCAGGTTGCAGTAAGTTTCGTTCTTGCCACTGCATTCCAGCCTAGGTGACAGAGCAAGACTCCGTCTCAAAATAAATAAATAAATAAACGAGCAAGCAAGCAAATACATACATAAACAAAAATTCTTAGCAAACATGAAATAGAATTAAATGTTCTTATTCTGACAAATAGTATCTACAACATTCCTATAGTCAATGTTATATTTTACAGCAAGAGATTAAATATTTTACCTCTAAGATCAGGCAGAAGGCTAGATTGTTCTGTCTCAACACCTGTACTTAACATTTTGTTGGAAGATTTTGGTTCATTCAGATAAAAAAACAAAGAAAATACATGCAAGCATATTGGAAATGAAGAAATAAAATTGATCCCATTACAGACAGCAATAATAACCTTGAAAATCCTAAATAATCTGCAAAAGAAAAGCCCTGAAATTTGTAAATTAGTTTAGTAAATTCATAGCATACCACATAAAAAAGGTATAAATACATCTTATTTCTATATGCTAACATTAAAAACTGGAAACAAATTTTAAAAACACTGCTAGTAATATGTCAAAAATCTAAATGCTGAAATATAAGTAACAGAATATGTGAAGAACTGTGAGTTGAGAACAAGAACTCAAAAACTCAAATAAATACAGAAATATACCATGTACATAGACTGAAGACTAAACATTTGAAGAAGTCAGCTCTCCCCCAAATCATAGATAAATGCAATGTGTTTTGTTCTATAAATAAAATGCAATGATAATAAAATCATCTAAGGATTTCCTTTTTATTTATTGGCAAGCCATTTCCACATTTGTAATGAACAGCGCATGAACTACACTTGCTAAAACCTTTTTGAGAAAGCAAAACATATTCAAATGACTCTCATACGTCAATATCAAACATAATACAATGTTACTATAATCAAGACAGTACAGCATTAGCAAAGTATAGACCCAAAGACTGATGTAACAGAATAGAGAATCAAAAAAAAAAAAACCCCACAAAAACATGGTTAGTTAGTTTTTGACAAGAAAGAAAAGGTGTAACAATGAAAAGGGATAGCGTTTTCAATAACTTGTGCTAATTTTATATATACAATTATAGAAATTGCAAACTAATCTGTAGTGCCAGAAAACAGATCAATGATTGCCTTGTAATTAGAAAATATGGAAGGTTGCATTGTTGAGGAAGGATTGAGATGTTTGATTTTTTTCTGTTGGTAATGATTTCCTGAGCTGTATGTCAAAGCTTACCAAATTTTCTCCTCTAAATATAGATAGTCTGTTGCATGTCAAGTATACTTTATTAAAGCTATAAACATGGGGGGAGGGATGAAGATGGTGCTCTAGAAACAATTCATGGTTGCAGCTCTCATTCAAGACGCAGAGGCTGATTTTTCAATTGAAAAATCAGCAACTACTCAGACGACAGGTGGATAAATCCACAAAGATGGGAAGAAACCAGCGCAAAAAGGAGGAAAACACCCAAAACCAGAACACCTCACCGCCTACAAAAGATCAAAACTCCTCACCAGCAAAAGAACAAAGCTGGATGGAGAATGAGAGTGATGAAATGACGGAATCAGACTTCTGAAGGGGGGTAATAAGAAACTTCTGTGAGCTAAAAGAACATGTTCTAAATCAGTGCAAAGAAACTAAGAACCTTGAAAAGACATTTGAAAAAAGATTTGAGGAAATGATAACAAGAATGAACAACTTAGAGAGGAATATGAATGAATTGAAGGAACTGAAAAACACAACACGAGAACTTCATGAAGCATGCACAAGTTTCAACAGCCGAATTGACCAGGCAGAAGAAAGGATATCAGAAGTCGAAGATCAACTCAATGAAATAAAACGAGAAGCCAAGATTAGAGAAAAAAGCACAAAAAGGAATGAACAAAGTCTCCAAGAAATGTGGGACTATGTGAAG
>CM052651.1:90866314-90898440 GCA_028533165.1 Leontopithecus rosalia | reverse complement strand
TCCGCCTCCTGGGTTCAGGCAATTCTCCCGCCTCAGCCTCCCGAGTAGCTGGGATTACAGGCACGCGCCACCGGGCCCAGCTAATTTTTTTATCTTTAGTAGAGACGGGGTTTCACTATGTTGACCAGGATGGTCTCGATCTGTTGACCTCGTGATCCACCCGCCTCGGCCTCCCAAAGTGCTGGGATTACAGGCTTGAACCACCGCGCCCGGCCGATATCTGGGAATTCTTATTTCTATCTAAGGAATATGATTAAAAAGTAGATTAAACACTATCCAATTTGTAACAGGTTCCAAGTCTTACCATCAGAGCTTGTCCTTCAGTTACAGATAAATCCCTCTTTGCCGACCGATTTATTAAAATTAGCTTTAATAGTTTAGAAACCAGGAGAATTTGGAAATCTCTGCTTTGATAAAATGCTGAAAGCAGTGTTGATAGGAATTTATTGAAGAAAAAGCACATTGCATGTGAAACCCGTTTGTTGAAAACAAAACAAACATACAAACTCCATCTCATAATATCCTGAAACATGCTGTTCATTATGTATAAGACAATCAATGTACATTCTATACCTTTATAAACACTTTTACTTTATAAAACATAAATTCTTAGGAATTCTATTTTACCTGAGAACCCAAATGCTTTAGAATATTTACTTATGAATTAAAGTTAGTTAAATATAAATTTCCTGAGGCATACTTATTACTTTTCAAAAATATATAGATAGGGTTTCACTATTTCTGAACATTAAATGTAATTGTGGAGAAGTCTCAGGTCAACCTGCTTTACTTACCCATGTCATCAACATGCTTTTTTTTCTCTCTCTGATAGTTTATATTCTGTTCCAATATTTCAAAGTCCTACAATTTCACCTGAATATGTCTTGATATTGCTGATTTTCTGTGTGCTTTTCTTTTCTGTTCTATAAACAGATTTCTCTTTTTCCATGAGAAGAAAGAAAGGAGAGAGGGAGGGAGAGAGGGAAGGAAGGGAAGGGAAGGGGAGGGGAAAGGAAGGGAAGGGAAGAGGAGGGGAGGGGAGGGGAGGGGAGAGGAAGGGAAGGGAAGGGGAGAGGAGGGGAAGGAAGGGGAGGAGGGAGGGGATGGGAAGGGAAGGGAATAAGGGAAGGGAGGGAGGAAGGAAGGAAGCAGGGAGAGAAGGGAAGAAGGAGGAAGGGAGGAGAAGAAGGATAAAGAGAAGAAAGGGAGGATGGGAGGGAAGGTAGGGAAGGGAGGAAGGGAGGGAGGAAGGAAGGAAGGAAGGAAGGAAGGAAGGAAGGAAGGAAGGAAGGAAGAAAAGAGGGAAGAGAAAGGAAGGGAAGGGAGGGGAAGGAAAGGGAGAGGAGAAGAAGGAGATACTTGACTTTTATTTCATGCTTTGATTACACAAATCACTGTGAGGTTGAATTACCCTTTTAGTCACCATTCCTAATATACTCTAATTCCTCTCATCTGTATGAATTTTTTTCTTTCCCTAATTTATCTGTTTATGTCAGACCTTTCCTCCACATCATTAATTCATTCTCATGCTGTGTCTATTGTCCTTTGTTTTGTTTGATATTTATTTATTTCTAAGTTCTATTATAGTTTTGCTCCAATTTACTGTTTTTCAACTTGTATCTTAATATTTATATATCTTTTATATGGTATTTCATAGGCCTCAAATTCTCTTATATTTGTTCTATTTTTTAACCTTTAATATTACTGAGAGTATAAAGTATTTATCGTGACAAACGGTATATCTTTCTGTAGGTTCGATTGTTCTTATCTTTTTTATATTTTATATTACTTTTTAATTTTGCAGTATTTTTGTGTGATCACTGTATTTCTCTGTTTTATTTATTTTTTAAAATCAGAGAGTAATTAACTGTTTTTAATCTTATTCTATTTTGTTTTACCCCCAGATATTTCATTGGTGGACTTTCTTACTTTTACTATTACAACATGTTATTTGTACAATTATTTTAAATCACCAGTTTGAAGACTTTGAGGTGATGGCCTTTATCCTTTGTTTCATTTCTAATATAGCTCAGGGAAATGGGCCAGAGAATGGGGGTCTATTTGCACTTATTCTAGTCTTTGCTCAGCTGCCGGAGTCTTGGGGAAAGCAATTTTGTTTTGGAATACTTATCAATAGTGGGTGTAACAATAAGCCTTTGAATCTTTTCAAAGACAATCTCTTCCTCAAATTTACCTACCATCTTTCAGTTGCCTTTTCATTCTATTTGCAGCTAGAATAAGCATATATAGGCAACACTTTGGGTATGCCTTTATTTTGGCCTTGTCTGTCTTACAGTAATTTGTGTAATTCAAAGGCATTAGCTTGCTCAAAATCGCTCTATTGGTGGAGAACATGGCTTATTTGAAGAAAAGCAAGTTCAATGCGTATAGAGAGCAGAGAGGGGAGAGAATAGGTGAAAGGACCAGTTGAGATTAGAAGAATACATAGTGGCCAGTCCGCAGGACTTTAGTGACTCTTAAGTATTTGAAAGAGGTTTATCAGGTAAATGTTACAATCTTTGTGATTAACTTTGTACTTTTAAAAAGATATATCTTATTGCAGCATGAACAGTAGATTAAAGGGGTCACTTTTAGACAAGGCAGTCAGGTCTAGGATGATTATTACTTTGATTTGATAGTAAGGAAAACTGACAGAAGCAGGTGAGTTTGAGATTGATTTGTTGGCAAGATGATAGGATACAGAGAAGCTTGATTAAGAAATATAAATGAGAAAAATATTGCTTTCTTTAGCAATTAAGGCTATGATTATGAGCTCCCCTCAAAATCTAATATTGAGTCAACAGATCTGGAGGCTTACTTGTGAGACTTGATTTCCAGTATGCAAAAAGATGACAAAGAAAAGTAGGGAGAAAAAGACTGAAAAAGTTTGCTTAGAAAGTTAGAATATGTCTCAAAAAAAAAGAAAGTTAGAATATGTCAGTTATTTCCTTTAGACTGATTGGCTTCTTTAAATAAAATCTTCTCTATGCAGTACTTTTACAGAAGGCATTAGGCTAAAGTGGTTAAGAGTAAGAGTTCTGGCATGAGATAATTGGTTCTATGTCAAACCCTGGCCCTACAGACTCTCACTGTGAGACCTCTTACATATTATAAATTTCACTGAGTCTCAATTCCTCTTGAGTATAATAATTGCTTTTCATACCATAGAGTTATGAGAGTTAAAATATGTGCTTGACATATAGTAATGCTGGCAAGTGACAGCAGTCATTGCTACAATGTCTGCTATAACTGTGAACTCTAGTACTATGTTATAAATCTCACATTCTCTGTCAAAAATGAGCTAAAATACATAGTTGTGAAGGCAAAGATTATATTTGTAAAACAATTCTAAAATTAAAACTATAAAAATTACATATTCGAAGATTATTTCAATTCAATTAAGGGAAAGCTTTGGAAGTCTATGGTTATTAGAAAAGTCTGCATGAAAGTTATCAATAAAAGTTGCTTCAAATGAAGTGCTAGGTTTGAAGTATAAAGAGAGTTTATTGGTATCAATTGTCTATTACTGAATTTATCAAGAAAACAGCCCAGAGATAAATGATCATTAATTTGCTCATGATTCTTTGAGTCATTTGGGTCAAGTTCACCTGAAGTTATTCTACTGATTTCAACTAGAGTCCCTTATGTTCCTTCGGACATCTGTAGGATTGCCTAAAAGCTGATGCCTTTGGTTTCATGTTTAAGTCTTGCTATAAGATGTTTGATGTGGAGAGGCTCAGATGAGCTGATTTCTCTTTTCTCTACTCAGTTTCTCATCTTCTAATCAGATAGCCTGAGCATCCTCACAGAGACTTACAGCAACATTCTAAGAAAGTAAAAATGGCATCTGTAAGGCTTCTGAAAGCTCAGGCTTAGTACTACCACAAGTTCTCTTCCTCTGTACTCTGTCAAAGAAAGTCACTAGTCATCAAGAGAATAAAGAGGATTCCACTTCCTGATGGGAAGAACAGCAAAGTTCACTTGGAGAAAATAAATGCATACAGAGATGGATGAAAATACTTTCAAAGGGATTTTTTAAATAACAAAAACAAGAGGAGCAAATACATGATGGTAACATGAGCTATTGCATGTTGAAGAGTTGAGGTAATCTGGTCTGCTTGGGGTGAAAATGCCTTGTGAGAGGTCTTTAAGATATATAAAATATTAATTTAAAGAGTTTTTAGAATGACTCTGTCTAAGAGAAAAATATTCTGTGCCACAAATGTCAGTTAAATATAAATGTAAATGAAATATAAAATTTTAAATTTTAAACCATTTTAAAAAGTAAAAGGAAGCAAGTGGAATAAGAAATATATTTGACCCTATATTAATATTTAATTTTTTAAATGGATAATTAATGTTTTTAAACTGTTAGAGATATTTTATATTCTTTTATTTGTACTAAATATTTTAAATTAGGTATGATTTTATACTCATAGCATATCTCAATTCAGACTAGAAACTTTTCACCTGCACAAGAGCCAGGTATAGTTAAGAGTCAATATTTTGGGAAGTTCAGCTATAGAATGTTGGGTTTAGAATCTTTCATTTGTAATATTTATAAAAACTAGCCTAGAATTATGATACCCAACCTCTAACTCTGGCTATGCTGCTAATGTGTATTTTTATTATAACAGTTATTAAATATCTTCATTTCTTCCTTAAAAGTAGGTGTACTGGCCAATATTTTCTTTAATGTATTTTAGACCTCTAATATTATATAATCCTATTATTCTTAGATAGAATCTAAAAAAATAATTTGACCTCACTGTGATAAATGTGTATAGAACTGAAATATATAGCAGCTAAAGGAAGAAGACCATCAATTAGCAAATGGCAGTGTGATGAGTATGCGCTGAAAACAGAGAGGAAGAGAAAAGCCAACAGGTATTCTTCAGAGAGAAAGAGACTGAGCCTGAGCTTAAACTTGTTAAAAGGCTTATTGCTTGATTGAAAAAGAAGCAAGAAATAGAAAATAGTTATCAGAAAGACTGAATCTCAAAGTTCAGAGACACTGGATGTCTTTACATAGTGTTAGCAATTGAAACCTTGGTAAAGAATTTAGAGAAAGTTTTCCTTAGAGGAAGTAAAGAAAAATAAATAAGAACAATGTCCATACTTGTTGCCAAGGAAAAACATTAAACTATAATAAATGAAAAAAGAAAACAGCCAGCCTAGTGTACTGTAAAGGAAAAGCTAAGACAAATTTAAAGAAGAAAAAGTAATATTTAACATTTTTAAAAGCTATATAATACCAAGGAAGTTGAAAGTTAAAGAAAAAACTAGATTTTATAATTAAAAAGCAGGGCCGGGCGCGGTGGCTCACACCTGTAATCCCAGCACTTTGGGAGGCCGAGGCGGGTGGATCACGAGGTCAAGAGATTGAGACCATCCTGGCCAACATGGTGAAACCCCGTCTCCACTAAAAGTACAAAAAAATTAGCTGGACATGGTGGCGCGCGCCTGTAGTCCCAGCTACTTGGGAGGCTGAGGCAGGAGAATTGCTTGAACCCGGGAGGCAGAGGTTGCAGTGAGCCGAGGGGACCACTGCACTCCAGCCTGGGTGAGAGAGTGAGACTCTGTCTCAAAAAAAAAAAAAAAAATTATGATATTTAAAAGAGAAATGGGCATGAGACCCGTTAATATAACTGCTAATTCTATTTCCATGAAATGGAAGCAAAGAGCATAAACTATTTCTTGAGAAGTTTTGTGGATAAAGTGTGAACAATATGTATTGAGCACTGGCCATAAAATATAGATAAAATAACCCCAACATTGTATATAAGAATAAAAACACTAATGCAAGTGATAAATTATTAATTGCATTAGAAATATATATATATATATATATATATATATATATATATATAAAACGATTATAGATAAGAAAGAGAGTTAGGTAAGAAATTACTTAAAAATATACAATGATACCTTCTATGACATGCAAAATTCTCAGCAGTGATACCTTATTTCCAGATTATTTCTTTTTATTTAAAAAAATGTGTATGTGTTTTGTAAATAACAGAGACCTATCTAATTTTTACCAATTCCCTCGTATATTCTTTCACACACTTATGAACATCTGGATGAACAGACTAAAAGTAATTGATTAAAATTCAAACATCGCCTTCACTGCTAAGAAACTTACTAATCCTCAAACCCTGGTGTGAAACAATTAGCAAACATTTGAGAGCTGATGTTTCTTGACGGTAAGGGAGAATCAACAGAAGTTAATATTGTCTCTTTATTATGTGAGTAAAAAGTAGTTGTCTGTGCGTTTCACAATCGATTCAAATACTGTACTTTTTCATCATTGAAACTCCAAGGCAAGTAGATAACCTATTTTTAACAACAGTTTCACTTTCCGTGAAACCTACATAGCCACCCCACAGCAACAGTACCAAACACAGTGCTGGAGAACAGACTCCTAACAGTCTTACTTTTCTCACGCCTCTCATTTAACTTAACTTGTGGATAAATGTTAGGAAAAGAGGTAAAGAAAGGGAAGGAAATAAGAATCCGGTCTTAGAGTTGGGTGCATTATTAAAGCCTGAATATGGCTCAGAAGTAAAGTATGGTCTAAAACAGTTGCAGTGGAAGAGACAGCAGGAAGCGAAACACTGACTTGGGAAAGTATATTCCTTCTAGAGCTCACATGTGTATTGTTCCTACACCATCTGCTTCCATCACATTTAACTTAGGTTGTTCACAGGCTTCCTATTGTGCATATGGACACTTCTCATAATAAATCAACCTGTTTATGCAGATAAACTTTTATATAAACTCAGTTGCTGAACTGCTAAATCAGGACTCATAAATTTAATTAGCATCTAATTGCAGGTATGTGAATTGATGTTTTGCTAAATTATAAATATTATTCATTAAATATGACAGATACATTCCTGGCAAGCTACTCTACAAATTTTCTATGTGACCTAAAACTCTAAAAATATTTTTGCTTAGAATTAAATGATTAAAACTATTATTTGCACTATACCATCAAATGAAAACTGTAAAAAAAATAAGTGACAGATGGTAGTCTATGACATATTAATGTAACTAACTGAAAACTATAAGAATCCCAATTTAGCAGTCTGGAACATTCCAATAAAAAGGCAATAACTGAGGTGAAGTGAGTGTCTAAGACACAATTTTAGAGTAACAAAATACAAATAGATAAGTTAAATAAATGTTAAATACTTCTATTGTGCATTAAAGAATAAACTATTAAGGTAAGAAAAATTAGATTTAAGATTATTCCCTGTGGATAAAATAACATGTTAATGAATCCCATTATCTATTTGTAATCTCATTGTAGTACTTAAATTAATAGGCATTAAACTTTGAAAATAGACCAATTCTTAGAATTTTGAAAGCATATACATGATTTATAGTCACAAAACAACTAAATAATCTAGGCTTAGGAAGTCCTGTCAACCAGATGAATAATAGTGAAATATTATTTGGAATAAAGTCTCAAGTTCACATCACTTGGTCCCTGATGCTTTGAAACTTCTACTAGTCCTGCTAATATATCTTCATAGTGAGTTCAAACTAACACCTGTTCATGGCTAGCAGTGACTTTGCTGCCGCTGACCTGTCTTCTACAGACAGCAGAATCGGAGCCAATAAAGATATGTAACTTTGCTTCATCCGCTAACATGCACAGTATAACCATGTTTCTTCACTTCTCTTACTATCACAGCAGCAGTGCCCATAGAATTTAAAAAAACTAATCTGCTCTAATGATTACAGATATTAAATCAAATCTGATTGTGTTTCCCTCAGGATTACAGATAAGTAAGCAAGCAGGCCCTTTATTTGCTTTTAGTGAGTACTCTTGTTTTTCATTTTAAAACCCTGTTCATCAAGATACCTGGAAGACGTTCCCTAGGATAGTGTGGGGTACCTGTTAGTACTGCCTCACACATTCTTTATTCATTCTTAAATGATTTTGCAGCATGTGTCACATGAGTTTGGACTACTGCCTATTCAGAGAAGTTTCTTTGCTATTCTTCTAAGAGACTAAAAAATTGTGCCCTTCTACTCTTCATGTGTTAGTCTCTGTACACACATCACCATTTTTCCCAAAGGTTAAGTGCTGGTACAAGTATACCTGTTGGTGGCATGGCCTGATCACAGTTTCTGAGTCCCAAAATAAACATGTTGAGTAATGAAACACTTTCTATTCCTTCACCCTTCACTACTTGACACCATCTCTAATGAGATTTTGACATATTTATCTTACCTCATAACAGTATATATAGTTGGCTGGGAGCAGTGGCTCACACTTGTAATCCCAGCACTTTGGGAGGCTGAGGTGGGCAGATCACAAGGTCAAGAGATCGAGACCATCCTGGCCAACATGGTGAAACCCCATCTCTACTAAAAATACAAACATTAGCAGGGCATGGTGTCACACACCTCTAGTCCCAGCTACTTGGGAGGCTGAGGCAGGAGAATGACTTGAACCCAAGAGTCAGAGGTGGCAATGAGCCGAGATTGTACCACTGTACTACAGACTGGTGACAGAGTGAGACTCTCTCTAAAAAAAAAATAAATAAAATAAAAAGGATCGTTAACACAGAAATTCATCCATTTAATATAATTTCTTTCTATAGAAAAAGTAGAAAAGGGACATGAGTTCTGTTCTTCATAAATCTATACTTACAAGTTTGTTGTTTCAGATCATATTAATGTATAAGGAAGAGATTTATTGGGTATGTTCTCTAGATTTGGAGATATGTCCAGATAAATTACTCTGACACAGTTATAGCTTAGTGTATTTTCTCAAAATGACCAAATGATCACAGTTTTTTAAAATAGAAAATTATACCCTAAAATGTCTTTTTTAAAATTGTACTTTAAATACCAATTTCACATGACATTTTCATACTTGTCATCATGTTCTCGGTGACAAGTTTAAGTAAGCTTCTTTGACAGAAGAAATAATGATTCAGGCTGCGTTGTAAAAACAGAGGGAAGTTTTATATTTAAGACAAATACATTTAGTATCTTCTATAAACTGAAAGCAACTCAGTTCAAAGTAAATTTATGATACAATCTGAAAAGGTGATATTGAATAAAGGCTATAGATTAATCTCACTTATGTGTAGGGTAAACATATAACTTTTAAATCATATTTAATACATTTGAGAGCAAAAGGATGCATTATTAAGATAAGGATAGAACAATAGGCATAACATTTAAGCTGTCCTGATGAAACAATATAGTCCCCATGGTTGTATATGTTTTGAAGTACTGAAGTATTAATTGAGTGATAATAAATACATCACTTCAAAGCAAGGAAGTGATTTTATAACACTGTCCTTGATTCAACTAAATCATTGTTAGGGAGATATGAGTTTGATTTAATAACATTATTAGTTACAAAAGCAAGGAGAAAGAAAACAAAATACTGAATCTTTTTAAGGGCTATGTTAATTATCAGATATATGCTAATAGTTGGAACTTAAATGTGCTGAAAATGCACATCTTAGAATTTAAAAAAACATATTAAGAATGCATTATATTGTACCATGTTAAGTTAGCAAATAATTTAAGACTATAAAAATTGTAATAAACAGAGAAGACATTGTAAAAATATAACATTTATTTATTTTGAAAGAAAACAAAAATTGAAGACAAATGTTTCCATAAAAATATATTTACTTCAAATTGTCATCCTATTTCAAATGTGATATTTACCAATCCACTACAAAAAGTACACTAAAAGTCATCTTTACTTCTTATTTTAGTGAGATTAGCACCAGGCTATTTCTGAACTTATTTTTAAAAGTGATAAACTTTCAGAGGAATTGAACCTACCTAATGGATAACTGATACTCACCTCATCTCTACTGACCTCATAAAAAAATGCAAAAATAGGAAGATAAAGAGGAAGTACCCAGGATGAAAGCTAAGGAGCAGTGCCTTCTTAATGTCAGGAATTTATTGTAGCTTAACCATAATTGGAACCAAATTATATAAGAATACCTAAGGATGGATTGCATATTTACTCTAGAGAGTAGTTTAAATTCTTTAGAATACATATTCTCTGTAAGAAAATATGTACCACCCTCAAAGAGGGGTTTCTTAGGATTGAAAACACTTATATATTAAAATCCTTTTATCTTTTCATAAAGTCATAGTACATACATAGATATGCAGTATACCTCTGATATTAAAACTTCAATGGAAGTTCAGAAACTAATGTAAAAGACTGCTAAGAATAGCAACTATAATGGGATAAAGAGGCTATAATGGAGAAAAGAAGGGAAAAAAAGAAAATACTGAGAAACACTGATCTAGAAATAGGTAAAAGAGTTTGTGGCTAGAAGAAGAAGTATGGGAGTTAGGCATAGGAACTGTCTGTGCACAGCATTTTTTGGTTACTGTGAAATTCACAACAAACTGAGGCAGGGATCTCAGGAAACACATACACACAAAAGTATTGAATCTCACCTGTGTTGAACAGGTAAAGGGGTGCTGAAGGTTTTCACAAACAACCCAAACAAGCAAAAGCTATGAAGAATCTAGGCAGAATTTGAGGGTGGGTGTTAGAAAAGGATAGGGCCTTGTTTGGATGTGTCAGGTAACAGATTACTGTTTTCAGTAGCATGTATTTTGGAAGAGCTCTTTTCCTCTAAGAATACTGATAGATTCTTCATGTGAGGATTAAGAATAGTGGCCAAATGATTTGTCATTGAAAAGGTGAAATTTTTGACTAGATGGAGAACTAGCCACAGCAATTCTAGCATTTGGACAGCAACTTTGCTGAATACAAACAACAACAAAAACAGCTGAGAGACAAATTCTTTCAATGGTTAAGATAAACATGCCTACTGAAGAAACACATTTGAATAAATGGAATATCTATTCAAAAACTCGTTTTCTAATGACCTCGTCTGATGGAAAGAAACCACCTATATTATATACAATTCGGAAAACATGGGACAAAATTTATACCTCATGTTACTGATTCCAGTGAGGGGGTTGCAGAGGAATTGGGGATGGGTAAGGAGTACCAATAAAATAATTAGGAAGAATAAGACCTAGTATTTGATAGCACAACTACAGTCAATAATTTAATTGTACATAAAATAACTAAAAGATTATAATTGGATTGTTTAAAACACAAAGAATAAATGCCTGAGGGGACTGATACCTCATTTTCCATGGTGTGATCATTATGCATTAGATGCTGGTATCAAAACATCTCACGTAACTCATAAATATATATTACCTACTATGTAGCCAAAAGTTAAAATTAAAAATTAAAAATATATATCAGGCATGTATTTACTCAATGCTATGTCAAACAAAACTTTCCTGCATTATTGAGAATGACATATCATCATTTAAACCTCTTATAATCAAGACTAAAGATTGACTCTACATATGTGTTTAGTATTTTAATAGGTGTACATAATTGATTTGGAAATTGAAAAAATCAATTCTAGAATAATTTTTGTAAAACACCTATCAACATTCCATAAAACACATTTTTAGAAATATTTGATTAAAGTATTAAATTATTGTTTTTAGAAAAAAGTAAATGGTTAATTTGTTCTCACAAGCACAAAAATAATACTTTCTGTAAAATTTCCAAATTACTATTTCATTCTGGTTAAGAGATCTTTAATAAGAATGGTATTGACCACTTCAAACGTATCAAAATTTCTGAGAATTATTTTAAGCAAGTCATTTTCTTCTGAGTTTGAAAGAAAAAATACGTGATGAAAGATTGTGTTATCTTGAAATGCTGTTAATAATTTTATCATTGACGTTTCCCTGATTAAGAAAAGGCAATTAAATTTTAAATAAAATCCTTGACCTTCTCTTCTCAAAAGAGGAGAAACTCCATCCAATACGAGAGTGTTTCTATATGAAATATTTGCATAAGGTCAAGTGCAGAGCATTATTAATTCTATAAAGGAAGAGCAATTTTGAACTATGCTTTGTACTCCATCATTTCATTCTAGTACTTACAAAATAAATACTATATATATAGGCTTATCACATAGACTAATAGTGAACATTATAAGGTTATTTAGAAGAATATGACCAAAAGGGAAAAAAAAGAACAAAAATAATACAGTTTTATACAGAATACCTGGCCAGTTAGAATGTGATGTTTTGGCAAAATATTAACAAATGTAACATTTGAATTACAATGTGAAAAAATAAACAGTTCTCCAAAGTGTACTATAGTTTCATGCAATAATTCAAGATATTACCATAATAATGTTTATGGCTAACTTTCATGAATAACCAGAATTATATATAATTTATTTAGTATTGTTTACAAAATTGAACCCATGTCAATCACAGTTGTCTGTATTGGTACCGATCTCCTTATTATTGAAGTGTTTTTATGTTAAGAAATATATTATAAATGTAACATTTTAAAAACTTACTGGTGATAATACTCAATGCTAAGAATAACAATTTTAAGCAATTTCAATGTAAAAATATTGTATTTCTTAACACAAATATGAACATCTATAAGTACATCTTGAGAGAGTGGTTGCAGAGTGTTGTCATGGAAACATTTGTTTCTATGCTACTACATCTAGAGGCTGTGTCAAAGTTTCCCAAATTGCTTACTCACAATAGCCTCAAAAATAAGCAATAATGGTTTGATGGGTGCATTCCTCTTTATAACTCAGGTATTACAATGGCTATACAATCCCTTATATCTAAATGTGAAAAAATACAATATATGAATTGATGGCAAAACAGTTTTAATTCTTATATTAGTGATTGTTTACTTACAAAGACACTAGAATATAACAAAATTAGTACTTTTATAGCATATTTCTAAATGACTATATGTGTTATATTTGCTTATATATTCATATATAATATGAGTTATAGTTGCTTTTAATTACTAACTATATATCCATATAGTTGGATTGTATTTGCTTTTACTTATTGATTTGTATTTAGAATTCTGTAGCAAGCTAGATCAAACTACTGCTAAATGTGCAATACAATTTTGTGATAGTCATGATTCATGGTAGAATTTGAATCTGAGTGATGTGCATTAATAATTAAAATTAACTTCTACAATGCTGGACTCAACTTACTGATTTTTTCCCCAATCCATTTAACACTCAATTTACTCTCATCTCTTAGCCTTCATAGGAAATATTTCAGATGATGACTGTTTTGTGTACTTTCAATAGTCATTCTATTAAGAAAACATTTCTAATTTTCTAATATGGTTTATCTTTGGGAATGAAAAGCATGTAAATAACAATTATAACATTATTGACAAGTTATGCATGATGCAAGATGTGTAGACAGACAGCAATAATAACAATGCTAATGTATCGTGAGTATTTTCCATGTTAGAGGCAGTTTGATTGCCATTTTGCAAGGCTCTTTTCAATTTTATAAGATAAGATTTTCTTCCTATTATAAAACTTAGAAGTTCAGGCTCAGAAAGATTATGTAATATGCCTAATATTATAAAATGTTATAATGATGATTATGGAATTAGAACAGCAATTTGTCTGACACTACAATCTATATATTTAGCACTGTATGAACTGATTTTCAGAGCAAGAGACTCTGGTTATTATAGTTGTAGCTAACTTCAAGCAGGATATAAACATTAATTTAGTTTTTAAAATATAACTAATAATGTATAGGGCAAAATAAATCTGTAACATGTGGCATAAGTTTTACCCAAGTTTTTAATCAGTATTGCAGTTTCACTTATTACTTAATAGGCAGATATATAAAACTAAGAAAGACAACACAATATAAGTATGGTTTCATTTTAATGATGAGGTAAAATAATGCATATAAAATATATAGCCCAATGTTCATCAACAAGATTTAATTTAAATTCCCCACATTAGTAAACAACTGTAAAAATCTTGAAATTAGCTTTAAAGTCCACTAAAGTAGATTCTACTATAGTAGGCCCCAATCCAGTATCTTCTCTGTTCTTATCAGAAGACCACATGAGAAGAGAGACACGCAGAGATGTGATGACAAATGCAGAACTTGGAGTTGCTGAGCTGCAGCCCAGGAAATGTCAAAAATACACAGCAAAGCACCAGAAGCTAGGAAGAGACAATGAAGGATTTCCCTTCAGATTTAAAAGTGATTAAGGCCCTGCGGACACCTTGATTTTAGGTTTCTAACCTCCATAGCTGTGAAACAATAAATTTGTTTTGTCTTAAGACACCCAATTTGTAATACTTTGTTACAGCAGCCTGAGCAAACTCACACATACGGGAAGTTGTAATGTGTCAGGAGAAACTTCATTCCCATCAGGGGAAAAGTCACTTCCATAAAGGTAGATGATCTATAGGAAGTGGCTGATAAATGGCATGTGATAAGAACTAGTATGTATAAATGAAATGGGCTAACCAGATTCTCACAAAATTCCAAAAGAATGGGGCATTAATGGTAGGAGCAAAAGTTTAACCAAAAAAAGAAGCCTGTGGTTCTCAGAAGAATCATATATTAGATGAGATTATAATTGAGAAAGTTGTTGTAGAAGTTACATCACAGAAAACACAGAGTACAGAAAGACAAAATCAATATCATCAAAAATACATGGAACATTTGGGGTGAATTTAAATGGACCAATGTAATGTTATATTCACCCCAAACATTTTTGTGTTTTGCCATAGAAAGTAATGGGAAAAAATCTCAATTACTTTTGTACCAACCTAATAAAATATGAGGTGGGAAAGTATTTTTGTATAAGACACAAAGAATACAAAAAAGAGAGATAATACTTCCTTGCTTTTAAAAAGTCACAGATTAAAAGTGTTTGCAAAATCTCTATGAATATTTTATTAAAATATAAGAACTAAATTAAATAATTAAAATAATTTAATAAGAGAAAAATCAACTCAAAAACATACAAATGTTTTGGACAGATAATTTATCAAAGATATACAGATGATAAACAAGCACGTAAAATAATTTTTGACATAATTAACTATGGGAATAATACAGATTAAAATAAAAATTAGATGGCAATTCAAATCTATGATGTCAAAAATATTTAAAAAAACACACAGAATATCAAGTTCTCATAAGGATGTGGAACAACCATATATGGCCACTTTATGGCATGGCATTTTATTTTACAGTTAGTTAAACATACCCTTTTTATGCAACCTGGTACAACTTCTTGAACGTATTTATAATGAAAACATAAAGGCACACATAAACTTGTTTTTAAATGATTTTAAGAAGATTTATTTATTATAATACACAAAGACAAGAAAGAACAACAAAGTCTCCATTAACCGGTGAGTTGGGAAACTAATAGAGGTACATCCATACAATGAAACACCGCTCAGAAAGAAAAAGGAATGGGATAGTGACATTTGTGATAACGTTGATGAATTCTAAATCATTATGCTAAGTGAAAGAAGCCAGATATAAAAAGCATATGTTGTTTATGATTCTATTTATAAGATATTCTGAAAAAGGCTAAAATGTAGCGACAGAAAATAATTAAGTAGTTACAAGTCATATGTAGAAGGAGGAGACTGACCACAAAGGGCTGCAAGGACCCACTGGGGGTTATAGAAATGTTTTATATCTTCATTGAGTTGGTGTTAATATTCTGTGTACACTTGTCAAAATTCTTCAAGCTAGTTATAAATCACACCTCAATAAGATATATTAAAAGGAAAATATAATTTAAAATGTACTGAAATGCTTGTAAGTCTGATCTTTTAAAAAAATATGTTCTGGAAAGAAGAAGAAATGTCCAAACTGGCACAGTTTTGTGTTTTTCACTTATAGAAGACTTACATCTACCTAATTGGAGCAAGCTCATTTTATAAAAAATCATATCAACTATTTTCTTTTAAAGTGCTTACCATAACTTTGGATATGTAGCTATATCACCAATGTGTAGTACAGTCATCCTTTCACAGAGATAATAAGCAAAGAAAAAGATATATAACAGCAATAATACTTTATCTTTGTCCTTTACAGACAGATGAGGAGTAATATAAATGTGAAATTCTCTTAATCATATATGTAAAATAAGGCATTACCTCAATATTAGGTTAGTTTCTTTGGGCACATAAAGTAAAAATAAAACGGCTCACTTATCTAAGACACTTTTCTGTTTGAATCTATTAATATCTTTGTCACTAAATAATCCTATTATTCCAAGTTGTAGCTTGTAGGTTCCTTCCCCAGGTTCACATTGCTGATCACTGAATCACAGAATATTTTCTTTTCTAATCATGCTCCAGTTACTTTTCACATTATCCTGAGTTGTGCTCCAAGGAGATTTTAGTTATCGAACATTAAAGCTGAAGTATTATTAGCTTAGAGCTCATAAAAAACTCAGATATTCATTTTTATTTTACTATAAGTAGCTAAAATACACTAGAATTTTATGAAAGTAGTTTGTAGATTTATAAATATTATACTAGTACTTTTTACATTGGAACCTCAAAATAACTCTAAGGAGGGATTATGGCCTGATGAAAAGAGGGCAGATTTTGGCACTGAATTCACTTGGCACAAATGCTTGCTCTCTCAAATAGTACTAATTTTGTGATCCCTAAATTGTTACTTTAATTT
Source organism: Leontopithecus rosalia (assembly GCA_028533165.1). Taxonomy (NCBI): domain Eukaryota; kingdom Metazoa; phylum Chordata; class Mammalia; order Primates; family Cebidae; genus Leontopithecus; species Leontopithecus rosalia. Next base: position 90,881,859 of record CM052651.1, on the reverse strand, counting down.
TAGCGTTTGATGTCTACTTTTCCCTAACTATAAAGTGGGCTAACAAAAATATACCTTTATGTGTCTTGACGATTAGAGATGGTATATGAACAGTCATTTTATAAATAATAACCATTATAAATTCAAGTTTTGTTTCTTAAAGCCATATCCTATGATATAATAATTTTTGGCTTTTCAAATTTTGTTTATTTTAATAAATGTGTGAGAGAGTTTGAAGAGAATTATTTTGCAAAATATACAATTATGTTAGTATATTTCTGTCAATTAACACTTTTAATATTAGCATAATTTTTTGTCAGTCATCATCATCATCATCATCATCATATTTTTCCTACTTGCCTAATGGAAAATCCATAAGTCATAAATCTACATAAAAGTCAAACTATGTAGAAGCTATTAATATTTTATTGGCAGCAAAGCTGCAGCTATCTTTACAAAAATTTAATCTTAAGAGAGGTTTTTGATAAATTTTTCTCCATTAAACAGTAGAGGATATATCTATTTTCATTTTTTTCTAATACAGCTTTTAACTTCAGCTCTGTCATTAGATTCCGAATAGAACATTCAATCATATTTAATGGAAATAACTTATTAAATATTGTAGAGAGATGACTTTGATGATACTTTCATTAATTGAAGGTTGCCATAACAACTGAAGGTCTATATTCACCACCTCATAGTTACAAAGGAAACTAGCTGTCCTGTATTACCTTTATTATAATTCTTAACACTAGCACATGTGTGGCATGCCTAATTTATCTCAAGATTATATTGAGGTGAAAAGGACATGATAAAAATGCAAATATAGAAGAATTATGTCTATTTTTGTTATCACAAAGTATCACAAGTTAACTTTTTTTTGTCCCTGAATGGCTTACAAAGTATTTACTGTTTTCAGACATAATTGCACCCCAGAAATGCATCTAAAATTGGATCTTTCTGAGATTTTCTGAGTAAGTTATCTATGAATTTTCTTTTTAACTAAGCTGAAATCCAAATCTTATTTTTATGTTAACTTGCATGTTTGTTGAATGAATATCATATTAGAAATTAAGAGAATTAATTAACAAACAAATACAAACAATTCTCTCTAGAGATTAACATAAAGTGGGGTGGCCAGCTAATTGTGATAGTGGCAGTAGGTGATATGTCACTCATTTACCAAATGCTGAAGCAAGACATATGGCGAATCCTCATTTGAATCAACTGATTCAAAATTTAAATTCAGCTTTCTCTGGGGCTATTTCTCCTATTTGCAGTACTGGTGATTATATTTAATCACATATAAAACTAAACAACAAGAAATTTTCTCTGTGGTTCTATTTCAGTATGGTCAAAGGCCTTACTTTCCCTTAAATAATTTGATAGCTGTTATTAGCAAACCATAATTCTCCCATTACTGTAATATTCATTTAGTTTGAGTTTCATTACTATTAAGAGATTCCTGGGTAGAAAAGTAAAATTGTAATTAGTCATTTACACCTTTGTTCAAATATTTTAATAGGACCTGTACTCTTCTAAACCACCAGGCCTGTCTACCTCACCGGAACTTCTCTGATCACAATATCTTCTTTGCCACCATAGTGCTGGACATATTGCTATTTCCTCATTTTTGAAAATATACTCAATTTTCTTGCCTCAATTTTATATGGAATTCTTCTCCCTTCATTTAAACTGTCTCCAGTTCAGTGTGTTGGAGGCTCAAGCAGTTAGGGCTGAGAAGATGAGGTTTCCATTAACTACAGCTTTCAGTCTAAAGAGATGGTTCTAGTGGGAAGGTCGGGTGACCAGCATTTCTTATTTCTCCAGCCCAGGTTGCAGGAGCTTTACTTTATGAAAATACAACTGACATGAATGGTACGTCTTTGTCCATCCAGCCTTTACTTGTAGGATAGAAGCTTTACCCTTAGCCATGGAAGGCCAGGGACACTGACCTTCGACTGTTCTTACCCCAGCTGGCTCTTAGGGTAGGAGTCCTGTGCCAAGAGCAGCAATCTGAGAAGATCAAGGATTATCATCACCACTCAGTGCCTCACTAGTAATACAGGCATGTCATCCACAGAGAAGCAAGTCACTGTATCACCCCAACCCTGGCAAGCAGTAGTACAGAGACGCTGTCCAGGAAGAGCTGCAGACTATAATAACACAAAGTTCGGTGGTTCTTTCTAAAGGAACTTTATTTATTTGCAAGAAAGTTTTAGGAAGTTTAAGCCTAAAGACCCTGCCAAAATCATAGAGATCTTGGTGGTGAGGCATTATGAGGAGTCTGGTCACTCCATGATAGCAATAAAATAGATGCTAAAGAGGCTAAAAAGTTTAACAGAGAGGACAAAAGAGTGAGACACATAAAATGATCTCTATTGGGGTTGTAATATGTCTCAAAAACTGAACTCAAAACTACTCCTATAAAGGGTGTTATTTTAAATTTGATCAGATTATGGGGCAATTTATGCCCCAAGGTAATGCCAAATATTAGATAAATCTGCTACAGAGTACCAATTAATGGATGTTAATACCTGGGAATGATACCAATAAAGCCAGACCATCTAGTAGTTTTACAGAAGGACTGGGGAGAGAGGCACTCAAACAGAGTTTAGCTAGAACCACAGTCATTCCCAGAAGTGGAAGTGAGGAGTCAGGAAAGCTGTACACATGATCAAGACTCTGCCTTCTGAGGGCTGATGTGAGAGGCTGCACAAGGCAAGGTAAAGGGACTTCAGTGAAATAATTCAGCCAAGTCATTAAAACAGTAAATAAACAAACAGCAATGATAACAATGTCCAACAAAGGAAGATCAGTATATGACATTGTTATGATGCAATATTTAAAATGTTCTGTTTGCAACATAAATTATGAGATATGCAAAACGACTGTTTATATAATTGGCCTGATAGCTACCATGATTTTAACTATCTTATGTTTATTGTCTTTTAAATTTTATTCTGTTCTCTCTTTTCTTCCTTCTATTGTTTTACTTGAATATTTTATTTGATTTCATCATAACTGCCCACTTATCACATCGATCATACTTTTTTAAAATTTTTAAGTAGTTTCCAATGAGTTTGCAATGTGCCTTTTTAACCATTCTAAGTTCATCTTTAAGTAATACAGTACTTTCATTTGTAGGTGTAGGAGATGGGAATTATTCTGTAAACTTATGAGTAAATCTCAGCTCTCTCGTGGGTGTGTGTCTTTGAGCTGTGTCACATGTGTGTCTCTAGTGTGACAGCTTCCTTCCTCTCCATAACTGAGACAGGACGTCTAAAGGGGGGTGATATGGTAGAAAATCTCTTCTTCTGGGTGCAAAATTTTCTTTTATTTTCCCCTGAAGAATTTTACAGTGAATATTGTAAAAGAATCTGTATTTACAGAGTTCTGAGATCTCTGACATCTTCACCAAGCACAAAGCTGCAAGGGGTTGTTGGTGGTATTAGCCATTTAAATACTAAGGCCCTATAAGATTGTGGTTCCCAGGACTTTTTCATTATCATACTAGGTCACACTGTCTCCAGAAATTCATAAGTTATTATTTACCATGTTCCTAACAGTTTATTGCCAGGTTTTCAGCCAGGTAAGTAGATATTAGCTATGCCTCTCTGGATTTACCTTTTTCTTCAAATTTCTGGGTAGCAGTTTACCCTACAACCTCAGTCATCTGATGGGTTCAGGAAAAGTCATTTCAGTTTGTTCCATTTTTCTTGCTTTAAGAATAAGACTGACAAAGCAGGGCATTGTGACTCATGCCTGTAATCCCAGCACTTTGGGAGACCGAAGTGGGTGGATCACTCAAGGTCAGGAGTTCAAGACCAGCCTGGCCAACATGGTGAAATGTTGTCTCTACTAAAAATACAAAAATTAGCCGAGCTTGCTGGTGTGTGCCTATAGTCCCAGCTACGCAGGAGCTGAGGCAGGAGAATTGCTTAAACCCATGAGACCGAGGTTGCAGTGAGCTGAGTTCTTGCCATCACTGCCCTCAAGCCTGGGCAACAGACCAAAACTCCATCTCAAAATAAATAAATAAATAAATAAATAAATAAATAAATAAATAAATAGAAGAAAAAAGAAAAGATTAAAACTAACAACTTCCAAACACTTTACATGCACTCTGAAAGCAGAAGTGTCTCTGGGATTTTTTGGAAGGCAACACAAATATTCTAGATTATTGTAATAGTTGTACTGCTTTATGAATATGTTTTTAAAAATCCACAGCATTGAATTATTCATATTAAAAGTGTCACTGTATGTTATGTGAATTATGTCTCATTAAATGTGTGTAAAAATAGGTCTACTCAGAACATGTCTATAATATAACCAATAGCAATTTAATTTATTAATGGGTCTGAAGCCTACCAGAAGAGTAATACCTCTGAATCATATCTACTGTTCATCAAATTTGGCTTAGGAAAATTATTAACCCCTATTCTCTAGACTAAATATTGTAGAATTTGGTCACTTTAAGAGCAATTTGCATCTCTTCATGATTCTTTATGTATGATTGTTATTATTCACATTTCCTGAGGACTGCATTTTCAAATATTTTGAAGATGCATTACAATCTTTATTTAAATTCTAATTAAAAGCTCCTAATTTGGAAGCAAAAGACATTTTACTTGTCTACAAAAACAGTGTAAAAATATAACTCTGGACTTCATCCCCTGTTTTGAGATGTTTCATTATACTTAAATTTAGTTCAGGAAATCTAAAGAAACTTTAGAAACATATTATGCTTTTATAATGCCATTCAGTTCAAAACCACTCACTTTGGATTCTCAGAATGACTGTCTCTCAGTTTCATTCTTCAACTTTGGCAAATATCTTTATTTCTTTCTCCTTCGTCCTATCGCCATTTTGGTTGATAATAAGAAAAATTTCTCATTTTCTTTACATGTCCATGAATCCAGAGTGTCTATTGGATATAGTTTAATTGTGATAACATTGTATTTTAAATGAAAACACAATTTATTTGAATTATCTTTAAAAGTGCATGCGACACATTGAACAACATTGTAGAGTGCATAGCACAAAAATTCTGTGGACATGGATTTCTATGCAAATATATTCAATTTTATAATATGACTCAGTTTTAGTATAGTTTGTGTTAGTCAGCTTGAACTACCACAACAAAATGCTATAGACTGTGTGGAAGGCTGGGAACTACCAGATCAAGGTTCTAGCAAAGTAGATTTCATTTTGAGGTTTGTTCTTTTGGCTTGTAGGTGGTGACTACTTTCTCATTGTAAACTGGTGTGACCTCTTTGGGTGTGAATGGAGAGAGCGCTCTCTTTTCTTTCTCTTTTAAGTTACCTAATCTATTGTATTAGGTCCTACCCCGTATGAACTGAGTTAACCTTAATAACCTTCTGAAGACCTGAGATTCGAACACAGTCACACTGGGGATTAGGATTTCAAGGTAAAAGTTTTGAGGGGACAGAATTCAGTCCATAGTATGTATATTGGGCTCTTACTTTATATGAACCTGAAAATTCAGCTATTACAGTAGTAGGAGTCTATTTAAATACTTCACATCATTGAAAATGTTTATTGGTGAAATTTCTAACCCTGATTCTAAATGCTTTCCTAAAGATATTTCATGTGTTGAGCCTGAAAATATCCCAATGTGACATTTACTCCCAATTTCATTGTACAATTTTCAAATATAACTGCATAAAATGGATTAAGAGTGAATTTAATAAACAACTTCAAGTTCACTTGGGAAAAGTATACAGATGTTTGCAAATGGCCGAGGTCTAAAATATATAAGCAAAATATTAAGTATTAGCCCAAGGATAAAATTGAATGATCTGGATTCCAATATTTATGCTAATGCTAATACAGTTTATATGTGCAAAAATGTCAAATGTTTTAATCATAGTAATAGATGCAATATGGGAATTATTATTTTCCTCTCAATTGCTAAAACAAAGCATAACTGGAAATAACATAAAATTTTAGTGAACATTTTACTATTACAACTTCTAGGAAATACAAGCAAAACTAAGGAATAAAGAAACAACATAGTAAAAATACAAAGAGCAAGTGCTTTCAAGAATAACAGAGCAAATTAATCTGTAAATACTATAAAGATAGTAAAACTGAGTTTTGATCATTGTAATTATCAAGCATTTTAAAAACAAAAAAAAATAGCTGGCGAGGCTTGGTGGCTCATGCTGTAATCCCAGCACTTTCAGAGGCTGAGGAAGGTGGATCACGAGGTCAAGAGATGAAGATCATCTGGCCAAAATGATGAAACCCTGTCTCTACTAAAAATACAAAAATTAGCTGGGCGTGGTAGCATGTGCCTGTAGTCTCAGCTACTCCGGAGGCTGAGGCAGAAAAATCGCTTGAATCGGGAGGATGTGGTTGCAGTGAGCTGAGATCTCGCCACTGCACTCCAGCCTAGAGACAGAGCAAGACTCCGTCGGGGGAAAAAAAAAGCTACATTGCTTAGATATTAAATTGTTAAAACTGAAGTATTTAACATGCATACATTTGAGATTCCAATACTTAAGGTTTTTATTTTCCTTAACTAAATTTGTGATGGCAATTAAGAAATTATTATTTTTAAGAATGTTAAGTTTTGAGTTACAAATGTTTTCTTTAAGGAGGCAGTGTTATCTGTCCAGGTAATTAACAACTCCTTATTTTATCATTTAATTGTATCAAAATACATTCAAATTAATAGAAACAATCTATTCAACTTTGTTGTTGACATTTAAAACTGTGTCCTTTATAGTAACACATCAAACTAAATATTTAAAGTTAGCAAAATGTCTTCATGTGACTTGATGTTTCAAAACAGTTTTTCATACATTCCTATTTGTAGTGTTCTCAACTTGCTCTTTTTATGCTAATATTTCTTAGTTTGGCTCATGAACATTTCAAGCATAATTACAATAATTTGTTCTGTATTGGAATATTCAAAGAAGCATAGATAGCCTGTTCTGATTACAAATTGAAGGAGGACATTTTTAGATGCTCTAAATCACATGTCTCCTCAAGTTATATTCCATTTCAAAGGGTGTAATTTCTCTATTTTGATTTTCAACAAAGTGGGGCATGGATTGAGACCTATATCTTAACTACTTATTCTCATGGCACAATTTCTACATAATTATATAGAGATCATAAAGTTTAAATTGAGACTTATCTTCTTATAACTGGACATTAATAGAACTGCTGACAGTGTTGTCCCAGAATAAGAGGAAAATATAAAGGAGATAAAACTATATCACATGGGAAGACAATATAAAGATTACCCTCATAACTCTCCATATATTAAGAAACCAGCAAACTTCCAACAAAAAGGATGTAGTTTAAAGGGGGTAATTTAAAATTAATTACCCCCTTTACTTAAAAGTAAAAGGGGGTAATTAAAAATCAAATCCCCAGCTAGCTGTTTTGTAGATATTGACATATGAATTTAAAGTTAGTATAAAAAGGCAAAGGACTAGAATAGCCAACATAGTACTGAAAAAGAACAGTTAGAAGACTGACATTAACTGATTTCAATACTTAAGAAGCCGTAATGTATCAATACAGCATAGACACATGGATAAATAAAAAAAAAAACCAGAATACAAGTATAGTTACCTAATATTTGGCAGAGATGCAAAGGCAATTCAATGGAGAAAGAAAACAAAAACATTTTCAACAAATGGTGGTTAATTCAATGTCCTTATTCAGAAAAGAAACTTGCCTAGACATAGAACTTATAATTTATACATCACACAAAATAGAAGTATAAGAACTACCTTATAATCTAGCAAAAATACATACCTTTTGGGGATATATCCAAAGGAAATAAAATCAGTATCTCCAAGAGATATCTATCTGCACTCCCAGGTTCATTCCAGTATTATTTACAATTGCCACATAAGAAAATAATCTAAATGTCTGTCAATGGATGAATACATACAGAAAATGTGCATGTACAATGGAATATTATTTAGCTTTAAAAGAAGAAAATCATTCCTATTGTGACAAGATACACTATGTTAAGTGAAATATAGAAGACAGAACAACAAATACTTTCTCTTATATGTGAAATCAAAATAAAAAATTTGAATACATAGAAACAAAGATAGTAAATTAAGATAGCAAATCTTAATGAAAACACAATCGTGCTACATTAGTATAAACACATTATTGGGCATTGTTTGCCTCTTGTATGACACAACAGTAAGCATACAGCAATATGTATTATTCCTTTAAAAAAGACAAAGTCGTGTCTGAAACTATTTAATTCAACCTCTATATCCAACTAGATCTAACTAGATTGAGGTATTTTTTTTCTTTCAATAAGGATTTAAAGCCTTTATTGAAAATTTGATAACGGACTTTTATGTTTCTTTGCTTTCTGAGACAGGGTCTCACTCTGTTTGCACAGGCAGCAGAAGTGCAGTAGAGTCATCTGCACATTCTTCACATGTACCCCAAAACTTAAAATATTATAAATAAATTTTAGAAATAATTAATGTTAATTTTTTTAGCTAAGACAATATTTTGTTCAAATAAAATGGCTGTTTTTAAAAGGGCTTTATCAGTTGGAACTAGTGTAAACTAAATTATTTATGGGTGAATAATTCTGATGTCTGATACTTGCTTTAAATTATTCTAGTTCCTCATTTTTGAATGCATTCACTACAATCCCCCTCCAGGAAAAAGAAAGAATGGCAATAGATAAATAAAAGAAGCAGGAGAGTTAAATGACAAAATGTTGATAAATGTTAAAGCTGACTGATGACACTAGAGGGCTTATTATACTGCCATAACTCTCTGGTTTTGTGTATAAAATTTCCATATTAAACATTTTTGAAAAAAAAGCAGTAATATTTTAAAAGAAATTATTTCTTCTGAACAATGTGCTTAAAATAATGCAGTAAACAATATCTAAACAGATGTGCTGTCATTCATGCTTTGTTGTTCCATTTAAGGAGCACAGACAAGGCATAATTATAAATCCTATATGTAGGATTTTGGAAATGGTAAGTGAGTATTGGTTTTAATTTAAAGTCACTACCAGTATTAGCCTCTAGCAAGAGAGTCAGCCTACCCTTTGAAGCTTTGAAGCTGGGCATTGACTTATCCTCTCTAACTATGAAAGTCCTTGATGGCATCATCTTCCAATATAAGGCCATTTCATCTACAATCAGAATATGTTGTTTAGTGTAGCCACTTTCATCAGTGATCTTCCCTAGATCTGGATAACTTGGTGCAACAACATCAGCACTTGCTTCTTTATCTTCTACTTTTATATTACAGAGATGCCCTTTTTGTCTTGAACCTCATTAACTAATCTCTGTTATCTTTCAACTTTTCTTATATATCTACCTCAGCCTTTATAGAATTGAAGAGAATTAGACCCTTACTCTGTATTTGGCTTTGGCTAAGGGAATATTGTGGCTGATTTTATCTTCTATTTAGACCACTCAATCTTTCTCCATATTAGCACAAAGTTTGTCTCACTTTCTTATTTTTCATTGTGTGCATTACAGTGGCACTTTTAATTCCCTTCAAGCACTTTTTCTTTGCATTCACAATTAGGCTAATGGCACAAGAGACCTATTTTTTTTCTTATATTGGCTTTCCATATGCCTTCCTCACTAAACTGAATTATTTCTCGCTTAAGATTAAAAATGAGATACCTAAAATTCTTCCTTTCACTTGAACAGTTATAAGCCATCTTAGAGCTACTGGTTGATCTAACTTCAACATTGCTGTGCATCAGGGCATAAGAAAGCTTGAGTAGAGGGACAGAGATTGGGGAACAGTCCATCAGCGGAGTAGTCAGAACACAAACATTTATCAATTAAGTTTGTAATTTCATATAGGCATGGTATATGGTGCCCCAAAGCAATTATGATGAAAACATCAAAAAACAGTCATCACAGATTACTAGAACATATCTAATAATAATAAAGTTTGCAATACACAGATACACAAATTTAGAGCATGCTGTTAGAAATGCTGCCTTTAGACATGTTGGACTTGCTAGACCCAAGGTTGCCACAGCCTTCAATTTGTGTAAACCACATCATCTGCTAAGTGTGGTAAAGTGAAGTATACCTATAAATGGTGTATGCCTGTAGATATTTACATATATATATATACTGACTAGCATATACACATGCATTTCTTTTCTGTCAGTTGAGATGTCCTAAATACAAAATCAAGGTATACACCTAGTTCTTGGATTTTAATTACTGCTACCATTCCCTAATAAAAGAAACCAGAGATCCTTGTTTAAATGGTGATCCTAGGACTGGAGCAGAAAACATACAAGATGCGCTTGGATCATCTTGTAGTTTCAGAAAGTAAGAAAAGGCTCAAACAAAATGAAAACATAATAGTGAAGAAATGTCAAATGGATACATGGGCCAACTTAAAAGCTTCCAATTGCTAAAACATAAGAATTTTGGATAACATTGGTAAAGAAGTGTTGAGTCTTAGTGTACAGTTCAATATATAACATGTATATGTGTGAGCTCATACTAATATAAATAAATGTTTACATAAATTAATACCTCCTATTCAGAATAATTGCAAACCATTTCTGTAGACACTATGCCTCTATTAGTGGAAGCACAATAATTATCTCCTCAACAGTGGGCTGCACATAGTGACTTTATTCCACAGAAGGAAGTATAAAAGGTATAGGAGTAGAGGGGAAAATTACTCTACAGCATGAAAACCTGACAAATTCTACCTTACATAGGGTATTCTATTAGCCTATTTTTACACTGCTATAAAGATACTACTTGGGACTACATAATATATGAAGAAAAAAGGTTTAATTGACTCACAGTTTTGCATGGCTGGAGTGGCCTCAGGAAACTTACAATCATGGCGGAAGGGGAAGGGAAAGGGGAAGCAAAGCACATCTTACATGGTAGCATGAGAGGGAGAGAAAGAGCAAGGGAGGAAGTGTCATACTTTAAACCATGATATCTCATGAGCTCTCATATAAAATAAAATGCATAAACCTTTGAAAATTATAAAACAGAAAGCAGATAAATAAAAGTGGAACCTAAGTATATACCAGATGGTAATAAATGCTTTAGTCTTATTATGGTATATCATAAAAAAAAGATTTATTGCTATTATTCCGTAATATTTGTAAAATTGTATATAACCATAATACATTGATAATTAAGTACTAAAACCTCTGGAAAAATTATAAAGAGTTGAGTTGTAAAATCATATAACAAATACATATGTATATTGTACTACTTGAAGTCTCTATTATTAACTTATAAAATATTTACAGCTAGTAGGAAATGGTAGTCTGATATTATCTAAATCTAATATATTAAATAACACCAGCTTAATACATATATCAGAGGCATATTAAGCAACTCATATAATAAACACCTCCAGTTTTATTATAAACCTGAGTGCTATTTTCTTATTTCAAAACAGATGAAAAAGAACATTTTTTGCTATTATGCCAAGTAAATGAAGTGAAACAAGGAAGGCTTTAAAAGAATTTCATTTTATGTCTTAAGTACATAGAAAATTAAAAGAAAACCCAACTTGAAATTTATTCAGCCATTTTATTTATTCATTTGTCTGTGTAAGAAAGCACAATCCACTCACAGTAGAAAAAGTCTTAGGTTCTAGTGCTCCATTATTTTGATAGAATTAAGAAACAGCTAAACCAAAAGTAAAGAAAATAGACATAAATATAAAATCTGAATCATATAATTTAAAGTACAGACAGGAAAACGAAGAAAAACTAATATTTTAACTCCATTGTAGATACAAAAAAGCAAAGAGATTTAAATTTTATTGGGATATTTTGCTTATATTTAAATATATATTATACCATATATAATATATTTTAAATTTGACTTCTTGGAAATTTAGTTTCTACACTTTTAAATGTGATTTTTTGTGGGGGAGGGGTAAAGTATGAATTTATTTATTCATATCTTGATAAATGTTTGCTGTCCTATTTCTTTAATTCTGATATCCTCTTTATACACTATTCTTATTTGCCTAAAGTTTCATGTTCCCATAAAATAATTTTGATCATATGAAAACATTAATTTGTGTGGACTCCAGTCAATGTTGACTCCTAAAAACATAGCATATACTGTCAGAAGTTATTGCTGAAAATCAATTGTCACACATATTGAAGATCAGTTTAATGTTAAAATGGGTCACAATGATATGTTATTCATCTGTCCTTAAAATATTTTAACAACTATAAGTCAGTTTTCTAGGAAAATAGTATTATTTATATATGACAATAACAGAGTCTTGATTTAATATTTCTGTTGATTATTCCGGAATCCTTTTCTTTTATAATGGTAAAACTAGAAGCAGATATTTGCTAGCAAACAATCACTCTGTCTCTCTCAGTGCTGCTGTACTCTTTAAAGTTTTTCTCCCTTTTCATTGAATTACTGGCCTTCAAAATGTATAAGAATGTTAAAAAAAGAGAAGCAGGAAGGAATTTAGCTAATACCACTGCCCACACTAGCTACTGATATATGTATTTTTTCTTATTGCTGATCTATTTGAAAAACAAAACTGGTGTATTTCAAATATATCCAGTCTTTCCTCTTTCAATTCCTTACTTTTTCCCCTACATCATTGTCTAAGGAATTTATCACTCTCCCCTTCATAGAATTTATCATTACCTTAGCTTTCAGTACATTATATATTCCTAGTTACTTACTGTATTTATAGTAGATGCTCCTAGTTCCCTCAGTGTCTCATGTTATTTTCCTAACCCCATTCCCAAAAATACTCTGAGGTATTATTCAAGGTTAACCAGCCAAAGCAGTCAATCAACTTCATTTTTATCAGTGTCTGTATATCCTGTATTAGTAGCAAACTGGTTTAAATATTCCCTTATCTCTCTCATTTGTTTCATCCTTTTTGTTTCAGTAATATATTGTAAAATGAGTACTATACTACTGACATTATTTCTGAAATTTTTGATTGGTAGATTAGCTAAAATGGGACAAGGATTACATATTTATGTTGTAGGATCTAGAATTTATTCAGAAATTGTAGAGCTGGGTCTTATCTTCCAAGTGACTGCAAACATATTCATTGAAAAATTCAGAAAAATAATTTAGTATTCTGTATGCCAAGGACCTCCTGCGCCATGGATTCCATTTTTCACTGCCTACATGAAAACTCTGTATGAATCCAAATCTATTTTAAAAATCAGTCATTTTGGATAAAGATATGCCTGGCTTCTAAGGATACCCAACTCTTGAAGGCTCAAAGGATGAAGTCTGAAGTGCAACAATAAAAAGGAGATGGTTATTTTGACAACTTTTTAAAAGATATGTGCTCGTGAATAATGTTACTTGACACTACATTACAAGATATTCCAGCCAAGAATAGCAGCCTATCATGCTCCTTCTGGGCCATACAAATTATTTAACTAAATTGTACTTCCAACAAAGATTCTTCCTGAAACAGTATTTACCACAGTTTCAGTCACAATAAACCATAGTCCTAATGTGTTAATACTATTTCCTAAACTATGATCTCTAATTATTATGGTTTTTGGCTTTCACTTCAGACCCATCAATCAATCAATCAATTAAAATAACATGCAAAACATAGCCATTCTTACAGTTTTTAACTTTCACTTCAGATCCATCAATCAATCAATCAATTAAAATAATATGCAAAACAGAGCCATAATGTTGACCTATTTGCAATTTAAACTGACAATCTTTTCTCCAGCACATGAGTTTCTGTAAGATTGCTCTTACATGAACCAAGAAGCATGACCTCAGTGTGTAATAGAAGATGGTGAAACAGATAGAAAAAACTACAGGGAATTGACTTTCTTTTATGTAGGTTGTTTGAAAATAAGTTATTAAAGAGGTCTACACTCAAGAATGGCATATGTAGGATGTTGTCTGCTATGCGCAATACCTATAACATTTTTAAAGTGGTTCAGAAAATAAATACAATGTATGTTTGTGTGTGTGCACACACATATATAGAGGAACAGAAATAATAAAACCAAATATGGAAAGAAAAACTAAGTAGTATAAAATGAGAACAGTGTGTAATATAGGGAAATAATATATTGGACCTTCTTGTATTCATCTCACAAATTTTCTATAAGTTTGAAAAGAATATAAAACATAAATTTCTAAAAACAAATTTTTTAAATGTTGAAGAAAAAGATTAAGCAAGATAGAGAAGAGCCTGAGATTCGTTTGGAGAAATCGATAAAAATGAAATCCTCTATGGCTTGTAGAGCATAGTTCATTAAGCTTCAACTTAAATAAGATTTTTATTTGTTGGCTTTATTGTTGTTTTAGGTTTCCTTAATAACAGCTATCAGTTGTATTATGTCAATTTGTTTTCCAGTGGAAAGTAAGTTCATTTATTGACATAAATCTAACTCAATCTCTTCAGTTGCTTTTAGGTTTCATAAGGGTCTGGTTACAAAGCTTCTCCCTCTCCTGTTCTGACTCCCAAATCATTGAGTAGATGATTGGAGAACTCTCTCATCAGACATTGTTCCTCTCTATTGTAGTTTCTGAGAGAAGAGATTGAGAAACAAAGGCAATTCTTTCATTGCAGCTTTCGGTGAGTTGACTTTTCTATTTGCTTTTTAGATTCAATGTTTCTGAATGAGAGCAACAATCAACATAGTCATGATAGTGAAAAAGCAAGCTGAGCCATTTATGCTACCTCTGATTACATATTTAGCTTTCTTTATTTTATTTAACTAAGAATTTAACTTCAGTTAACTTTATTTTTTGTCTTTGTTAAAGCCAGCTAAATACTTTCCTTATGGTTGAATTTCATTATATTTGTCATTTGTAACTAAAATATACTGCTTTAGAAAACAGAATAGTTAGAATAGGCTTCTGTTCAAGTAGTATATTTAAAAGATAAAAGTTCACATTTATGCCTAAAGTAATAAAGAAAATCAACTTTTAAGGCTTACAAAATTTATTATTTTATATATAAAATATACATATGAGTAAGGAGTCTACATAGCATGTAAAATTAAGGATATGACCGATATGAAAAATTAAATAGCAAGAAAAATAAAAAAAATTATGCTGAACTTTTACCTATGAATCTACATATGTAAATCATTGATCTTTTTTAAAGGATGTCCTAAGATTCTCCATTTAAATAAAATGCCTCCTGAAACCCAACATAAAGTATGTGAAATCTACTATAATCCGGTGTAAGTATCAATGGCGGTCCAACACCCACCTCTTCAGGCTCTCCTAATTTCCATCACCTTTAGACTCCAGTTCACTTCAGAGTTCTGCAGAGAAAAATTGTAAAACTAACCTAAATGATACTCAGCGTTTATTTATTTATTTATTTATTTATTTATTTATTTGGAGAGAAAGAGAGGAAGAAAGAGGAAGAAAAAGAGGGAGAGAGAACAGGAATATTGCTTAATTCTAAGAATGGTTATTAATAATGGCTGATCAATATTTTGTGTATTGAAAGTGGAGAATGTATATTTTGTGTATTTAAAGTGGAGAGCGCTATACATATTTATTAAGTTTACTTGTTCTGGATCTGAATTCAAGTCC
>CM052651.1:90856012-90866214 GCA_028533165.1 Leontopithecus rosalia | reverse complement strand
ATCTTTAGTTTTTAGTACATTTTTAGAAAGGCTACTACTGGTTTTCTATATTTAGCATTTTTCTGCCTAAGAAAATGTTAAAAAATTTGTGTTTATAAAAAAAAAGCTATATCATGGGATATTATAAAGTAATTCACAGCAAAAAAATGCTTTCATGTTTGTAGAAAAACAACATGTTATTGATATCATTTTAAAATACCAGAATATAAAATGTATTTACAATATGATCTCTTAGAAACAAGAATGCTGTTATAATTTTAAAAAATCAAGACAAAATATATTTATGATGTCATTTATTTTGTTTTTTTTTTAAAATAAAGAATAGCCCCTTTTAATTTTTTATCTTGAAATGACTTCAAAATGACAGAAAAGTTGAAAGAATAATATAAAGAATTCCACATATTGTTCACCCAGATATCCCAAATGTTAATATTTTGTCTCATATGCTTTCTTTTTCTATATATACATGGTGTTTCTTTGAAAATAATAGATTAAAATACTAAGTATATTAAAGTGGAAAAAATGTTACTTATTTGTATCTCTTCATTATGGAATTTTGAAGTGAAGTTTATTTTTAAAATGTGTATATTTTCTCTTTTCTTTGCAATAGATCACATCAATTAGCAATATTAAAAAATAATTAGACAGATTACTCTCAATGATCACTGTAAAAATTTGTTTAAATTTGATTTTAATTGTCTTTTTAACTTAAATGTTTTTCTTATAAAATTGACACTGAAATAATAAAACATTACAGTTGAAAAAATTTATATATATATTTTTACTTGAGTTTAGATGTATATATATATTTTTTACTTGAGTCTAGATAACCTAAGTGTCCCACAAAACACTGTTATTACCTAATCAAATGATTTAGAAAATATCATATAGTGTCCTTTACCTTTAGAGATTAATAATTATGTCAGAATTTTTTAAGGTGAAAGAATATATACTTTTTACTTGAAATAAGAGTTAGAAGAGGTTTTCAACCTACTCCAATGCTTAGTACCCTGCTCTCTTATTTTCAAAAAATGTACTTGAATATCAAAGACACACTAAAAGGTTTATCACATACAGAAAAGTCATCAAATTTTATTAAAAAATGATTAAATCTTCCAGAGGTTTCAAGAATATCACAAGTTTGTGGACTGCAATTCTATTGTAATAATTAATTTTAAATAAGTATCTTTTAAGCCAGGTAAGCAAGAAATGGGAGATGAGAAAATGAGCAAGAAGAAAAATAAACTAAATCTAAATAAGTCATTTTTTAAAAATTAAAAGGAAGGCTTACTGTGTATCTGCATATGTGTTTAATTTCAATTAAATATTTTGTTACATTGATTTTATTAATTTTTTCACATATTTCGGATGATATTCACTCATATTCAAATGGTGACTGCTTTATTTTTTTCTTTTTCATATGAGAATTTTTACCAGTGCTTGATTACATAGATACCACGATGTCCTAAGGAAATTTTTCTTGTTAAGGAAAGAAAATTTCCAGGTGCTTATGAAAGATTCTATGCTCTATATTTCCCTGGGAATAAAAATATCTGCTTATTCACTTTTCTTTAAAGTAAACAGTACTGTTTCAATATTATCTTACATCTTTCAAATATTTTTAAAATATAAGTTATACAAAGAGTGTAGACTAAAGTTATAAACAACAAGTACAGATAATGAGTTTTTCTTTTAAATAGTAGTTTAATGAGCTTGCATGTGACACTCCCAACCTTACCTTCCTCTAGAGTAAACCCATCTCTGAGCAGGTCATGTATTATCTCACACACATGGAGAGTATAATGAAACAAATATTTTTTTAATCTAATAAATTCTAAGTTTCTCTTAAATAGACCACTCCACTATAACCTACTCTATAGAAACATTCAGTACCACTCGACAGAATTAATATATTTCCACACTGTGCTCTCAGAACACTGAACACACAAGTAACCAGTGACAACACCTAAAATAAATAAAACTTTTAAAACTCTAAGGAGTGCTGACTCTAAGGATTATTACTCTAAGGAGTAATCTTAAATTATCCATTTGAGTAGATCACATTTTCAAAAATGGCTACAGAAATATTATTAGTATCATGATCTTCCAGGAAATAGTTGGAATCTGCCTTATATCCTCTCTTGGAAAGAAGTTTGTGTCTTAAGAAATATGTAGAAATGATGCTGTATTACTTCCTAGTCTAGGTTATAAAGAGTGATATGGCTTCCTTCTCTCTTACTTCTCTCTCTCTTTTTCTCTCCCAACACATTTGCAACTGGAAACCATCTACCATGCTGGGAGAAAGCCCAAATTGGCACTTGTTGGCACTCAGAAAGAGAATTCATAAACAGAGGAATGGGGCCTCTAGCCAAGAGCCAGCATCAATCACTAGACATGTGAATGCACAAGGCATCAGATGCCTTCAGCCTCCAGGTATCTACTCTTCCATCTTTGCACCAGCACATCATGGAGTAGAGACAAGGCAATCCCACTACACTCTGTCTGAATTCCTGATTTACAAAAATCTGAGGGAATAATAAATAGTTGTTATATACTACTAAGTTTGGGAAAATTTGTTCAGCAACCAGAGTAACTAAAATAACTTATGTGGATACTAAAAGGCAGGAGACTGACATGTTTTAGATATTTATTAAAAAATAACATGAAAAAGATTTAGAGATGTGTGGAGTCAATGAAGAGAGTTGAGAATAACACATACAATGACTTACAAATATATAGCAGTATTGGTAAAAGAAACAAAATTGTAAAAGACACAACATCCAAATCCAAGTTATTTGTTTCTAAAATAATTTATAATTATTTTCTTAATAAGATTAACCCAAAATTTTTAATTTTATATAGTGAAGAAAAATTTCATTACTCTGTATATTTTCAAAGTTCTGTTTCTTCTCTTTAGTTTATTCTTTGATGCTTTTTTACATATGCAAATACATACTGAGATATCCATCCCTTCTATAAAACCTATATACTCTGTCATAAACATCCTCAAAACTCACCACAAATACATTTTAAAGCAATCACATTGTAAGCACTCTGAATACCTGCAGCATGTCTGTAACATAGTTGGCCAGATAGCCAATAATACCAGCTAGCTTTAGAGTGGCTTTTCTTTGTATCTTTGTAACCCTACAACTTTCTGATCTTAGTTCTATGCCCAGGGTCAGGATACTGTGTCCTGCCAATGCTGTGGTGATGGTACGGATTAATTCTCATTGTGTTCAACTGTAAAAGTACCTTCCTGTGTTATAAGCTGATGATTGGCTTTTCCAATTGGACAGTGTAAGAATGCCACAACACTATCTATGTGTCATTGTAAATATCATTTCTGGCTGAGGGAGCTCAAAAATGTTGTTATTTAGTTTCTTTTGTTGTTGTTGTTGTTGTTGTTTTTAAACTCTCTATCACCCATATGTAGAAACTATGAAAGCAAATTACCCTTTTGTTTTGTTACTATCTACTTGGCTAGAATTTAATCTTCATAGTAGCAGAAAACTTGCCCCATCTTCATTTCTATAATGCTAGGGACAATTTATTATATATATAAAAATGCTTAAAACATATTTCTGAGTAAATGTTTTGTATTTAAATCTTATGATTAAAATTAATATCTGACAGTAATGCTCTTCTTTCAATTCTTCCCCTCAGTTATTCACTGTGCAGTGTTCTTTAACCTGTTCAACATCTAGTTTCTAACTTCACCTTTTTCTCTCAATCTATTAGAATCTATTATATATTGTTATTTTCCTATATAGGCTACTCTTCATGTAAATCACTTCAACTAAGCCTCTGTCTATACTCACAACTGCAGTAGGTAAAACTGCCAGTTCAGGGTAACTTAAATACAGGCTATTTTTACACCCCTTCACCAAGGTAACTGAATCTGAGCAAATAAAAATTTCATTGAATATACAGTGGATTTTTAACATCAGAAATTTTCAGGTTCAGCCTCCGTGGTCTTTTAGAGTTTCCAGACAGTTGTTCTGTTTTCCAAATAAGTTTAATCTACCTTTATTTTCCAGGGCTCTTTCAAACCTTCTTCATTTACTCCACTCTCTAAACCTACTACCTTTCCTCACTCTGAATAGATGATCTCTGATTTACTGAGAATATACAATCTGTCACACTTATAATCATTCCTCCTTGCCATATAGAAATTTACTGCCTTTTACATTACGCCCAAATTCCATCCCTCTGTCCACCCATCTTTTTTCATATATAATAAATTACATTTATCTTTCTCCACTTATGTTCTGAATAAAACTACCATGTAAGTCAGCTACCACTTTACTAAATATAGCCTGACAAAGTATTCCAAGTCTATTTTCTTTTTTAGACAGAGTCTTGCTCTGTTGCCCAGGCTGGAGTGCAATGGCGCTATCTCAGCTCACTGCAACCTCTGCCTCCCTGGTTCAAGCAATTCTCCCACCTCAGCCTCTTGAGTAGCTGGGATTACAAGCATACATCATCACCCAGCTAATTTTTGTATTTTTAGTAGAGACGGGATATCTCCATGTTGGCCAGGCTAGTCTTGAACTCCTGACCTCAGGTCATCTGCCTGCCTCAGCCTCCCAAAATGCTGAGATTACAGGCATAAGCCATTGCACCCAACCCCGTCTTTTATTATCTAATATCTGTTACTACTGGCTCTTCACATTAACATTTAAACACATGTTTTCTTGCATATTTTGTGAAAAAACAGATAATTTCCCTATTATGTACCTTATTCCCAGCCTATATCTCCACATCCTTTAAGAAATTTGTTTTCCACTTGAGTTTTTCCTTTCCACACTTCCAATGAATTCCTAGAAATACTTCACTCTTTCTTTCCTTCATTTCATTACCCAAACACTTCTTCACTGAAATAGTCAAGTACTACAGCAAAAGTAAAAATGACATTATTCTTTTTCTGTTTTAAAACCAGATGACATTTTGGCTTTTACTTTTAATTGTGCCTTGATATGTTCACTTTAATTTATTCCAGTAACAGGATTTCCTGCTACTTTTCTAGCCATTTCTGAATTGAATTAATATGTTTCTTTTTCTTGTTATATGCTCTCAGTTCTTATTGTCCTCTGACAACCTGTTTTTCCTCTTTATTTGCTTAAGTAATATCTATATCCTTCTTTAATTATTATTTAAATGATGATAAATTCTAAATATATATTTTATCCCAGATCTATTATATGAACTCCAGACCCTTATAACCAGTTGCTTAATAGGCATCTTACACTTGGGTTTTCCATAAGCATCTTAATTATTACAAACTCTAAAATGTCTTATAACTTGCATATTTCTTAAATTTTTTTCATGACCCTATGTCTTACATAGTTTAGCAATTAAGAGGACTTCCTATGGCTTTGCTATATCTAAGCCAGACTTAGCTGTAGGAAATTTTGGTAAAAGTGTGCAAAATATATCTTCCACACATGCAGCCAGGAGTCAGGACACAGACTCCTGCTCTAAGGAGCGACTGACCTTGGCCTAAAGTCCCGTCCATAAGATCATTTGATCCCTAATTTGTTACTGTCAAAGAGCATCATCAATCCCTCATGTGCTTTACTATACCCTTGGGATATCTAGCACAACTTCAATGGCATTTTACAAAATACACATCTTTTAGGAGCTTGTTTTCTTAGTCTTATCAAAGATCCAAGAGGAAAAGAATAAAAGTCAGAATCCAAAAAGGAAAATATACATGGAGAGTAAACAAAATTTAACATTTCAATAAATGGTTTTGTTAGGTGTATAAAAACTTAAGCCGCATTGTAATGAATGCATTTTAAATTAACATGGGAAGGCTACAAAAATGTTCTTGTCTGTTTAAAAGATATCCCAATCAGTCACATTTAAGAAACATGACTGTTGGCTACATTCTATTTCTCTCATATGAAAAACCTTTAGGGAAGAGCCATAAACCATAAAAGACATGCTCTAAATCTGAGGAAGCTAATACTTAAGGACACATGGCCCAAACTGCAACTGCAAGGTTTTACTCATCGTACTCCAAGACAATGGTATGCCGTAGCTCTAAGCTCTAAGTCCACAACTGCTCTGAGTGAGTTTAGCATTCTATTGTATATATTCATTGCTCGTCTCCCTCTAAGACTTTCATTGTTAATCTTACTCCCAAGACTGCTGAATTCCCCATGGCTCTCAACCTCCATATTGTAGGAACCAATATTCTTCACTTTTAATCCACTTGCACTTTTATCTTCCTATTTTTTTTTTTTACTTTCTTGTCATTGACCCAGTTTTCAATTCCCCTATTTCTCAACCCTTTACACTTACCTTCTGGAGTTGTCTCTCATATTTATCAAGTACTCTAAACCCTAAGTCTCTTTTTACTTCTACCTTTTTCCTTTAAGAAAAACCAAATGCTTTGTGGAAGACACTTTCCCTTATGACCTTGAAGTGCTGATTCTTCTGTTTCCTTTTACCATATACTTCAGAAATGGCAGGCTGCTCTGCTGCTGCCAGACTCTGTTCCTCTATAAAATCTTTTGTTTTGAGCCTTACTACCATTCTTTAGAACATTCTTTCTCTTTTCCTTTTGACATCATCTACTAATATTCCATGCACTCTTGCTAATTTATTGATGTCCTGGTAACCTAGAGTCTGTGTTTATTTGCTACGTGCAAATAAACACAAATTTCACACTTCCATTAGATAACTTACTCCTCAGTATACCAATGGCTTATTTTCAATAAGTTTTCCTCTATCACCATATTTATGCTCAAACCTGTCCATAGTGGTGAATTTTACACTTTCAAACCAGCATCTCCCTTTTTGACCACAAATGGTTTCTACAAGCTTGCTTTACAGAATCCCGAACACAATCCTTTGACTTCTTTAGGATCTACAGATTATTTAACCTGAATTTTCTCACTACCCATTGGAGAAGACCTGAACGTTCCCATCAGCTTGACTAAAAAGTTTATTTCTCACTGTAGGCACCTGAGCTCCACTCTCTTATTTATTTTGTAAAACTTGTAATTGCATTTTCTTTCTCTGTCCCTTTGAGGTGTAAATATTCTCCCACACTTTTGACAGTTTTACAATACAGGAATGTCTTTCTCTAGGATCTGTGAGATATCCTTTGAATTCTAATCATCAGGAAAGACAGTGGCCCCATTTCCCAGTATCTGTAGGAGTTTAATAAGGCCAATTCACAAACGCAAATGGCCTAACACGTTGACCAACTTCTTGTGTAACATCCTTGAGTATTTTTCCATTAGTTCATCCCAGCACTTAAAAATCTCTCTGGACTTTTGTTTCAGTGGTTTTTCCATTCAATCTCTCTCCCTCATTGCAAGAGTTTTAAATAAAGGCTTCCTTTCTAGTTTAACTTGGCCAGTACAATTTTCCTTTGACATCACTAACATAAATTTGTTTCTCAGTGTTGAACTTCCCCAACATTCCTGTGAATAAAGGCAGAAATTATCAACTTAAAAAAAAGTAAAATAATCTTTTTACTTAAATAAATATATATATATATATATATATATATATATATATATATATATGTGTGTGTGTGTGTGTGTGTGTATATGTAACTATTATCCTGATTCATATCATGCTCTTGTCCAAACTATCATTAGTTCTTACCTAAATTAGAGCAATAGCCTTTATACGGGTCACTTCCATTGTTGTACCTCTCTGACCAAGTCTTCATGTAACCGCCATATTGTTTATCACAATGTATATTTGACTATATTCTTTATCATCTTAAAAATTTTCATAGTCACCCATTTCTCTCAGAATAAAAATTGCAATTTTTACATTTAACTAGAACTTGAAATATTTAGACCCTGCCTATTTTTGTAACTTTATATTTTTCCTGTACCCAATCTTAGTTCATGTATTTTAATCACATTATCATTTTTGCACTGTTAATCAAGCTATCAAAATAATTTCTTAGGAACTTTACAGATAATACTCAACTGCCCAGAAAAGTTTGCTGCATAAAAGTAACCTTCATCCTAATTCTTATTCTTCCTTTGGATCATAGCTTATTTTCTCAGAAGAACTTATAAATAAATGAATGATTGAACTTTGCAAGGGCAGATATAATAGGAGGATGTCACCATTAAAATGAAAGTATAATGAACATTGGGGGAATTTGATGATAAGTGAACAATGGTATGCCACTGAATAACTTTCTCTGAAAAAAAGATAAAAGGTTTTTAGACATTGGTTATCTTGGGGCATTATCAGTAGTTTGGCATAAGGTACTGAATTCAGAAGAATAAAATATTAAAATAAGTAATTGGTGGGGATACAAGTTTTTAAACATGAGTGAAGTATTTTAAGAGATCAGGAAGAAACCAAACAAAACCCAGGTCAGACAGAGAAACTCTCAGCAAGGAATAAAAATCTGTGCTGTGTACACAGATTGTGGATCTCTTTGATTGTATTAGTCTATAAGTTCATTGCTCAAACCACATGAGGAGAGATATATTTTGGATTTAATATTATTTTCCAGATTTTAGAAAAGTATTAGATTATATACATTGGTTATTATGAAACAACCCTGACAAATTCTGACTCAATACTCTATAATCATATGACTTAAATTAAATATATGAGTATTCACACTAATTGGGGTAAATAAAGACTTAAATAGCCTCATTCAGGTTAGGTTTTTATTCAAATACAATTATGACAAACTTCAAAAAAATACATGTATATTTTTAGAGACATTTACATTTTTAATTCACAGGAAATAACATTAGCCTATATTTTCAAGAATCAGAATGTAATGAACAAAAGTGAAAATGAAGAAGATTAAGAGATTCAATAAATAATTAAAAATGTAGATATATAATCCCTAAACTGTACATGGTATGTTAAATTAGACTAGAAATAATTACCTTGATGAAATTTACTTGTAAGTTCAAATGAAAATGTGACAAAGCAAAGTGAAAAAAAACAGTGAGTGGCTAGAGTACATTCTTAGAAATCCAGAGCATTTAATTATGCTATAATATCCTGGTTTAATCATCAGTGTTTCACATACCTAATTTCTAAAATGTAAAACTATCTCTGACATATCTAACGTCTGGAAAAATTATTTCATCTCAAAGTATATGCAATGCAATTTGAAGGTTATAGACTCAAAACAAGAATTTTTAAAATAACTATAAAATATTTGATTCATATATGTTTTACACTTATGTGGAAATCATTAAGCTTTAATGAATTTATATTAAAATAATTATGAACTTTTATTTTCTTGGAGAAACATTACTGTTTATTAAAATATAATATTAAAATGTTTTTCCAAAATAAACATTACTATCAATTTTTAAGTCTTTAAAATGTTGTGAAGTTATAGTAAAACACCACCATGTTTAAGAGATTAATAAACATGACTAGCTTAAGTAATGCTATTAATGTGGTTTTGTATGTAAGAACTTGATTTAAAATTTCAAATTAATTCCTTTATCAGAGGGCATAAAGAGATTTTTATGGGCGCTTCCTTTCATTTTCCAGATAAAATTAATTCCTCTCACCAATTTGTAGTTTAGTTGCTAATTTAATTTCAATTCAAGATTTTGTATGCCTTTTTAAATTTTTGGTCATACACTCTAAGTGCTCTTATTAACTTTACATATTAGAGACCCCTTTTATTCCTGATATACCTCTAAAATAATCCTGAAAACTGTTTTCATCTCTACATTAAATCCTCCATTGCCACAGCACATGACCTTATCTCATGCCACTTGGATTGTTGTGGCATTTTCCCATTGCAATGTTCTTTAATTCCTGCAGGGTTATTTCCATGGAAATAACTAACTACTAAAATGTGTGTTTTATTTATTACTCTATTTATTGAAAATATTTGTCCAAAACCAAAACACTTCAGTTAAAAAATCAAATTTATTAAGCTTTAAAATATTTATAAAAAAATAAAATGTTCTGGCTCAAGCCTGTAATCCCAGCACTTTGGGAGGCCGAGGCGGGTGGATCACGAGGTCAAAATATCGAGACCATCCTGGTCAACATAGTGAAACCCCGTCTCTACTAAAGATACAAAAAATTAGCTGGGCCCGGTGGCGCGTGCCTGTAATCCCAGCTACTCGGGAGGCTGAGGCAGGAGAATTGCCTGTACCCAGGAGGCGGAGGTTGCAGTGAGCCAAGATCGGGCCATTGCACTCCAGCCTGGGTAACAAGAGCGAAAC
>CM052651.1:90816035-90855912 GCA_028533165.1 Leontopithecus rosalia | reverse complement strand
TAAAATAAAATAAATAAAATAAAATAAATAAAATGTTCTAAAAACTGTCTGTATTTCACATTCATTCAGACGATTCTTTTGAAAACAGCACATTCATTGTTAATATTAAGGTGGAAAAACATATCACCACCAGAGAAACTACAGATGCTAAGACATTTATAAGGCAATGTTAAAAACACGCATATGTCAATAATTTTGACAACCTAGAATAAGGGTCAGCAAACCACATCCCATGTGCAAATTCTTCCCATTGACTATTTTGTATATTAGCTCATGGACTACAATCAATAGAGGAATAATATTTGAGATGTGGAAATTACATAAAATTCACATCAGTACTCTTGAATAAAGTTTCATTGTAACATAGCCACACATATCATATATATACATAGCCACACATATCACATATGTGTATATATACATAAATGATAACTACATTCAATCTATAATGGAAGAGTTGAATGACTGCTATACAGACTTTATACCTCATAGTATCACACTGCTCTTCTGTATACTACAGATTTCAATGAAACAGTTGTAACTGTACAGTGTTTCAGGTTCAACTCCAACTAACGGAAATGTAATTCCACAGAAAAATTAATTATTCTCATTCATTGACCTGTATTACCCAGTGTAGTAGATCTGTATTATCTAAACATATACCCTATAATTATTTATTAAATTTATTTTTATTATATGAATAGTTATATATTTATACATATATATATTATTATATAAATATTTGTATATTTATGTTATACTTATATATTATAAACATAAATATATATTTATAATATAAACATTTGTATATTTATGTCATACTTATATATTATAAACATAAATATATATATGTAATATATATATGAATATTTATAAAAATAAAGTTAATAATCTTGATGTTGATTCTTGGCCTACAAAGCTGAAATATTTACTATTTGGTCCTTTAAAGAAAATTTTTCTGACCCCTGCCAAGGATGAACTAGGCAAATTATTTGAAATTTGCATATCTTACCAATAAAGTGTAAAAAGAAATAGAAAAATCTAAGTAATTTTGTATTTATTAAATAAATTGAATTTACAACTTAAAAATTTTCCACAGAGAAAACTGCATTAACAGATGGCTTCACCAAGAAAAATTCCAGCAAACATTTAAGGAAAATACGTAATAATTCTATACAGACTCCAGAAATAGAGAAAGATTATTTCTCAATTCATAAGACTAATATTTCTCTCAACAGACAAAATCATCACAAGAGAGGAAAACTACAGAACTATGATATTCATGAACTTCACCACAAATGGAAATATATTAGCAAAACAAATGCAGGCATATGAAATAAATAATGCATCATGACCAAGTGGGGTTTATTCAAATAAAATAATTCAATTATTTTACTATAAAATAATTCAATGTAATTTACCATATTATAAAATAAAGGGGAGAAATTAGATGCCCATACTAGCAGATGAAAACAATTGACTAATTTAGCACTCATTCACCTTAAAAATTTGGCAAACTAGCAGTGTAAATCAAATTTCTGAATCTCATAAAGAACAACTATATAAAAACTAGAGCTATCATTTTGCTTAATAGTGAAAGAGTAAATGGTGTTCCCTTAAGATGGAGAATAAGCTGCAGAAATCTACTTATGTTCTAATGTGTTCCATAGATCTATATAATTTTCCTTATGTGAATGTCAATACCACACTGCCTTGATTGCTATGTCTTTATCCAGTATGTCTTCAAGTAAGACATGAATCGTCAGAATGAATTATTTTGTAAAAGGTATTTTTTTACATATAAATATTACGATGACACAGTCAATTTCTTATTATAAAATAACCAGTTGAAAAAGTTGTTGGTACTGTGTTAAGTCTTTAGACAGATTTGAAGAGAGCTGGCTTCTTAATATTATTGATTAAGTGGTATTAATGTGGTATCTTTTAATCTATTAATGTGGTATCTCCTAATCTATTAATGTGGTATCTTCTAATCTATTAATGTGGTATATTCTAATCCATTAATGTGGTATCTCTCTCCGTGTATTTAGGCAAGCATTTTAGCATTTTATTTCAAAATATTACACAGTTTTCAGTGAATAGATTTAGCACACCTTTTATTAAAATTATTCTTGAATATTTTATCTTTTGAGTATTGTTTATGGTATGTTTGCTTGACATTTTATTTGACAATTTTTTTAATGCTAGCAGTACATAGAAATAATGATTTCTTTTATAATCTGGTATTTTTCAACCTTGTTAAATTTACTCATTTCTAGTGGCTTTTTATTAAGATACATCAAGATTTTCTAAATGCCCAATTATATACTCTGTGAATAAATCAGGTTTTTTTTTTATCCTGTTTTAATCTGGCTGTTCTCATTTCCTTTGATGCCTGATTGCAAGAGTTAGAACTACCAATATATCAAATGCCACATAATAATGTTATGTTCTACCTATATTACTGCTATTTTTACATCTACGTATAACATACAAAATATCTTACGTTTTTGAGCTGCTAATCTTGTAAATATTTTCTCATTGATCCTAAATATTTTCTCACTGTTTAAAATTTTTACTTCCCATTTTTATGGCAATTCATATAATTAAGAAAAGCCATAAACTTTCCAATTTTATAGGGGTATTTAGCAAAACCCCTCCACACTCAAGCCTCATCTCCAAAAAGTTTTCCTCTCCGTCTAGCTCCCACACAGAATTTATCAATGTTTCTAAAGCATGCATGCACCCTCTCAATTGTGAGTCTTCATCTTTGCTGTTTTCTCTCTATGGAACGTA
Organism: Leontopithecus rosalia; assembly: GCA_028533165.1. Lineage (NCBI taxonomy): Eukaryota > Metazoa > Chordata > Mammalia > Primates > Cebidae > Leontopithecus > Leontopithecus rosalia. Next base: position 90,853,116 of record CM052651.1, on the reverse strand, counting down.
CTTATCACAAGCAAGCCACATAACTCATCCCCTCATTTATTTTAGGTCTAGGCTCCTATCTCCTTTTCAGTGAAACCTACTGAGACTTATGCTAGTTAAACGTATCAATCCGAATCAACAGGCTCCCACTTCTTCCATGCATTATTTTTCTCAATGTCACTTATTAACATTTGGCAAATACTTGTTTCATTTCCAAATTGGAATTTAATATTCTAAGTACAGGAACAATTTATTTGGCTCACTGTGACATTACCATAAATTGTAATCATGTCTGACAAATTATGGGTGGTCAACCAATATTGTGTAGAAAAACTGGGTGAATGATTAATGTATTTATTGTTGCAATGAGAAGTCAAAATATTTAAAGGGAGCTCATTCAGTATATTAGCAAGTGTTGATCGTAGTAATCTAACGGGAAAAATAATTTGAGGATTTATAGAAGTGTGCTTAAAATACATTATTTTGATAAACATTAAATATGCACAGAAATTATGTAAACCCAATGTAACATTGGACATGTACTTTCAAAGTGAAATGACAAGCATGTTTCATGAGTTTATAGAATAAAAATATGAGAAACAAAATAAGTTATTTCTTGGATTCTTTATGAAGCTGACACCTCTCACCTAATATGGGCTGGAGATTTTGACATGTGAGAAAACATAGTCCTTATTTTCTAATATTACAGAACAATCTCTTAACACACATTTCCTAGACCAGAAAGACTTGCTCATTTCTTTCAGTGAATAACTGAATATAATACATCCCACCTTCATTTTTATAACCCAGACTTACTTATTTACACTCCATGAAATGACTGGATTTTTTAAACTGCAGAAAGATTCATTAGAGTGCTCTTGAAATCATTACGTGGTCAGCAGCAGTAGCACAGTAATGATAGAGAGATCCAACTAGAGAGATTTAAAGATAACATTGTTGCATGGAGATGAATCCACCCAACAGGAAGCAATGCAATGTATTGCCCACGAGAGATCAGCCTTGCAGTTTCCTCAAGGTTTGTAGAAGGTAATACAGCAGCCTGTGATGAGACAGCGGAGTGTAAAGGGGTCACCGGAGAACTCCCAACCAGCTTGTGCACTGGGAAAAGTGTGCACTGGGATGGAGCCTCAGGAGTTCCTGCAGTTTGTAGCGAGGAGGAGCTTGGCCCTTCCTCTTCCTGGGTGGAAACTGGGATTCAATATGCAAGATGGGAAGTTCACTGGCAGGATTCTGGTTTTGAGGAGGGTCCCTGTTTTCTTTTTGTTTCCCATTTCTGCCCAATAAATTCCATTTATTTCTCACCCTCCAAAGTGTCTTGCAAGCCTAACCTCTCTCATGGCCATGAAACAAGAACCTGACTCTTAGATGAACTAAGGAAAAGGTTCTACAACAGCTTTTATGCCCAGAAATTGGGGCTTGAGAAGAGGTGAGTGAAATAGGGACTCAAAACTTCTCCCTGTCTCTTCTAAGCCTTTTCATCCTCATATTTCTGAAGGTAGGGAAAACCACGTCCTCACCCCTGTTGCTCCTGGGTGTTGGGGGTCTTGCCATGGCCTTTTCCTCCCTTTTTGGGGGCTGTATCCCTGGTGCAGGAGTCATTTGCATCAGAATAAAAGGTTCTTTCCCCAGGTATCCTTTTTTTCTCCTTCATCCAGACAGCAGTTAACTTTTAAACCAGTTTTCTTTTCCTTTTGGAAGATGTACTTAAGATTGCCAAAATGATGGTCAATTTTCTTTAGGTTATTTTTTGTGAATGATGCTAATATGTTCCAAAATTATATAGGATTTGCGAAATTGTAATGTCTGTGTGTATACTATCAATCATAATTAAGGTTCTTACATTAAGTTATTGTAAACCATGAAGATAACCAAACTTTGTCAATTGCGTTTCTAACATAATTACCATATTCACATTTCTATTCACAGACAATTGTCTTGTTTTAATCCTTTCCAAAAAGGCGGTTTATAATAAACCATAGAACTTTGACAGGTGCTCTCAATACAGGTTTCTGATAACTTTGGAGATTGTGACATTGGAATAAAGGAAAATGTACATGACTGATGAACAGCTGAAATGTTCATGAATATAAAGCAAAACAAATGTTAACTAAATGAACTGAACTCAGGACACTGAAGAAAATCTTTTTGACTTTTACTTGAAATATTCCTTTTTCTCATTTTGTTTTCCCGAATCAAGGAAACATTTTGAATTATTTGTGGCCTTTAATAATTGAGCAAGGTATACTCCTGTGAACAAAATTTGGAGGATATTTGATTCTCTCTGCCTGATTCCTCTAGAATTTGAAAACTATCTCTGAGTATTCTTAACATAAGTAATATAGTTGTTTGAATCAGTGCAATAAGAATCAACTTTTCTTTTTCAACAGGACGCAGTTGGAGAAACTGGTGGTTTTACCAAGGCTTCGACTGGAAGGCTATGCTTCCCTTTAAGGAGTCAATCTCGACTTGCAGAGCCTATGAAAGACTGGCCTCATACCCTTGCCTACACAGGCCCTATACAGATTTCCTGAACTTCAACCAGTAAAGAATGTCACTTTCTGACAGATCCAGGAGCTCCAAGTTTATTGTGGAAACTTAAGAGAAGAGGATCATCCAATTTGCAAGTTTTTGAGGATACAACTGTATGGCTGGGCTTGGCTTTAAAAGTTCTTATCTGAGACTCCTTGTGGAATAGAGTTCCATCAAAGCCAATCCAAAAGGCCTATGTAGAAATATTCTTGCTGCATTTTATGCAAATAATCAGGCCAAATATAAGACTAAAGTCTATTTTGCAAATACAAGACTAAAGTCTATTTAAAATTGTTCACAAAAATTATTGATTTTTGTTTTCATCAAAGTTATTGATGATTTGTCTTCTTAACAAAAATGAGGACTGGAGAGAGAGAAATTATGTTTTAAAAGTTATCATACATTTAACATTACATTCTAAACTCATTAGTAGTTTTTACATTTTTGCTTACATTGTTAGACTAACACTCCTTGTTCCTGTGAACCAACCATCAATCTCTGGCTGCATTTCAGAAAGAACAAAAGGGGATGGGTAAGGTAAAAGTCTGGATCAATATTCTAGTTCTGAGCAATTATGCTGCAAATCCTGCCAGATAATGGGAATAAATAGAATGTCCATAACTCAGAGTTTTCCTTTTTGGGAAAGTAAGGCCAAGGGAGCAGTCCAAAGCCAAGCATCATGCCCCCAAATCCTAGCAAGCCTAACTATAGCCACCAGTTTTCTGCGTGTGTCACAAGACATCCTTTCCTCTTCCTTGTTGGAGGAGGACTCAATTCCACAGTTTCAGCTTATCATTTGACTTATGATAAGGAACCCATGCAACCCTCCCTCCAAGACACATATTTATCTCAAACTAATATCTAAGCTTTGGGTCAAAGCCCTAGGAAGACAGACTGGATCTAAAGGATCCAGGGACAGACAATAACAGATGGTAAAAGGCACAGCACAAGTGAGCATGGCTAATTCTTGCCAATTAAACCAAGCCTCTCATTTTGTGGCTATAGGTCATGCTATATCCATGGCATAAATGAGGCCCAGGGAACTCCGAGGCTACTGTCAGTAGGTGAGATAGAAATATAGGTCAGAGCAGATAATTCCTATTCTCTGGACCCTCCATGCTTCATGGGTGCAAGCCACTTTGGCACCCATGGTGGCACCTGCCAAAGTTTCCAGGACCCAGGTATACAAGGATGGAAGAGGGAAAGAAGACACTCTTTCTTCTCTCCCTCATGTACCCTGGCTAACTCCCAGGAACAGAAGGGAACCAAGGATGCCGTCTCCCCTCTTTCTAGGTGGGTAGCCATTCTTCTTCAGTCTGTAGCCCTTTCAAAGGCCTCCTGAATCTCTGGGACTCCTTTAAAAAGTGGCTGTATTTTTCCTTTCTCCCCCCCCGTCCTCTCTTAGCTATTAGGTAATTGTGTCTCTGTAATACAGGACACTCCCCTCAGATGCATCCTTCAAACTGGAAAAAATTAATTTCCCAAACTTTAAACTGGTTGGTTTAGGATTGGTCTCAGGGGAAGGGAACCCAGAAGCCCAACATGCCAGCAGAAGGGTAAAGTATTTTTTACCAGTTGGGCTTTTGGCCTCTCTCTCCCTGTGCAAACTGATAAAAGACCTTGGAATTTTTTATCTGTCCTTACCCTTCCCCTAATTTCACTTTGATACATGTTTTCTAATAACCCAGTTTGTCTGTTCTTGCCTTCATACCATCAAACTCCAAACAGTCATGCAACCAGAGACTCAGAAGACCCCTTTTGCTGGCACCCTTAGATAGGCCTCTGAGGGAGATTTGACTGTCATTTTCCTGAAACAGTACTCTCTGTCAGCCGGAAGCAGTTAAGATCGATATTTGTACTTATCCTTGTGTTTATTTTAATGGCAGTTAGATGTACTTCTTTAGATTGGGGAAAGAGACAGCCGAGTACTAAGGGGTAACTGAGAACCCCCCACCAGTCTTCACGCTGGAAAGAGTATATACTGGTTCATGCCCTTTGCAGTGAAGAGGAACCTGGCCCCTCCTCTTTCTAGGTAGCACCTGGGATCCAATCTGCCAGGCAGGAAGTTCACTTGCAGGACTCTGGCTTTGCAAAGGGTCCCTGTTTCCCCTTTTTTCCCCCCAACAAATTTCTGTTTTTATTCTCACTTTTCAAATTGTCTGTGAACCTGACCTCAGAAGAAGAACCTGGCTCTCAGCTGAACTAAGGAAAAAGTCCTACAACAGGGATACTTGACTATGCCTGGTGAATTCCCTCCAAGCTCCAAAAAGTTGATGATTTCTGGCTAAGAAGCTGCCCTTTTATCATTCTTCTAAAAGAACTGATGTTAAAAATCTCTTACTTTTCAGTGAAATGTTAACAATAGAAACCCTTTACTATCAGCAAAGACACACATTTTTTCTGTAGTAATGGAAAGGATTTGTGAGGATAGCAGAAAAGTTATTCTAGTATCCTTAAACAGATCCTTTACCTTCTGCTATAAAGGATTTAAGAAAATCTACTTACCAAGTATAATATATAAACCTATAAAAAGAAAAACTCTTAGTGTAATGTGCTGATAGTAAAGTCTATGTAATATATATTTGCCTTGGTAAATATTAAAATAATAGGACAGGTAAAAAATTGAAAGATATAAAACTTAGATTTTTTAAAAAGTTACACGTCAGAGTGAACAATATTAAAGGAAAAATGCAAGAAAAAACAAATCATGAAGTAAAATTTCTTCCCACCATTATTAGATCATTATTTGATTTCTGACACCGAAATTATTGCTCCACCATATACATATATGTGTGTATATCAGTACACACACAAACATACATACATACACATACATACTCACATATATATATATATATATATATATATATATATATATATATATATACTTACACTCACTTTCTTAGTTGATAGAAGGTAAGTTATTTTTTTCTCAAAAACTAGAGTGTTATTTAGCAAGAAAACTGGAGTATTTACTTATTATGTTCAAAGAATCATAGCTATTTCTGAGTCAGGTCCACATGCTGCCATTCGGTGTTGCCAACATTAACATTATTCAGCCCTTTTGGTAATAATAGTTCCAGGATAATTATGTAGACAGAGAACTTCTTTATTATAGGGTTTTCTATAATGTAGAGCCATATAATGTAGAACTATTTAATTCTCTTTTGTCTCATCTTCAATACCTCTTTTCATTGAGAAACTTTAGACAATTCTGGGTTGGAACTGAGTAAAAATCAACTAAAATTAGAAATAAAAGTTTAATTTCAGAGCAGCAAGTGTCTGGTTATTCAAGAAATGAATACTTTTAAGTGAACTTCAGGAGACATATTTTTTAAGCAAAAACACCTGAATGAAATTATCTAGTATTAAAAATATTATTAATGCTATTTTATATAAGTAATATATTTTTTATTTTTACAAAAAAGACCTTTGAAAAATATTAGTATGTTTTTGTAATACCAGTAGGATTTTTTCTAATTTACAGTATTTGTGAACCACTTATTGAATGAAATTATCTAGAATTAAAAATATTATTAATGCAATTTTATATAAGTAATAGATTTTTATTTGTACAAAAAAAGGCCTTTGACATATTATTATATCTTCATAATACCTGTAGGATTTTTTTCTGATTAACTGTATTTGTGAACCATTTATTGAAAACAAGGGAAACTAAAAAAAGAGGGAAAAAATCTTAATGAACAATTGATAAACACGAAAACAGAAATATAAAGGTCAAAATTAGCCTTCCTAGCCAGATACATTAAGATCTTTTATTCTTTACTCAATGTGTTTAAATATTTTTATGTTAAAAAGTCAGAGTGGTACATATTAAAATTTTACAGTGCAGTTTGTCTTCCTCAAGCACAGGTCAGTGAGAAAACTGAGACAGAGAAGCCAGAGTTACTATAAATTAGATTTTGTAAATTAAATAGGACACACTGCATCTTTTGTATTCTAGACTTAAATTTCAAGAAGGAACCTTTCATACACAATATGACAGGCAGAATAAGAACTTCCCATTAAGATGTTGGCATCTGTCCACATCCTAATTCTGGAATGTGTTAATATATTACATCATATGGCAAAGAAGGATTAATGTGACAGGAGGAATTAAGGTTGCTAATCAGATGAATTTAATATGGAGACATTATTTTGGATTATCCAGGTGGGCCTAAAAATCACAAGGATTTTAAAGGCAAAAGAGAAGAGATGTTTCAGTGGTTGAGTGATGCAATGAGAGAAAGACCCCTAGATATTACTGTCTTAGACAAAAAGGCCAGGAGTCAAGGTAATGCAGGCAGTCTCTGAAAGCTGGGAAAGGTAAGAAATCAGTTTCTCCTTCAGAGTCCCTTGGAGAAAAAAAATGCCCTACTAACACATTGATATTTAGCTCCGTGAGATGAGAGATTAATTCATGTGATATTTCTGACCTACAGACTGTAAAATAACAAATTCTTGTTACTAAATGTGTAATAATTTGTTGCAGCAGCAATGGAAAAAGAGTAATTCATCAGAAACATATATATATGAAAGAAAAAATGTGGTGTGAACCAAATTTATATTCTATTTTGAGTGTTGTAGAAATTAATGTATAATAAACTAAAAAATTAAAACTAGTCATTAAGCTGTTTTTTAATGCATTTTTATATCTACACATGTTTTAAGACTCATTTCCTGTGTTAAGTCAGATCACCTCTGAAAACTGAAGATAAAACTAGTATTTCACATTGTTTAGGTTTGCATGAAATTACATAAAACTACTTTTGAGGTATACTATCTAACATTCATTTAATCCAATGTAAAAAATCTTAAGTGAATGGTTTATATTTAACTAATATTTAAATTTCGAATGATTTAGAACATTAACTGATTTTAGAACCTTCAATGGATTTATACTCTCAAAAACCTCACATCTTTTTCACTCTTCCTCCCAGCTAATAGTTCTATGAAAATTAGATACTATTTTGAATTGTAGTATTTTGATTTGTTCTGACAGTTTTTGAACTTTATTTATGTAAATGAAATCCACACAGCATGTACTCTTTTCCTAGAAACTATTCATTAATTCATATATGCCTTAATCATTATGTTGTTGTTTCAAGTAGTTCATTCTTTTTGATTGCTATAAGGTATTTTGATGTATGGATATATTATAATATGGAGGAAATTAAGGTTGCTCATCAGTCAACATGAAAATACAGAGAGTAGTCTAAATTATCCAGGTGGTCCCAATATAATCAATAAGAAGGATCCTTAAATGTGGAAGAGGATGCTACATGCATATACACAATCCTGTTGGGATTATGATAAATGCATCAAATCATTGAAAAATTGACATCCTTTGATCATTTTTCCAATATCTTGGAAAGGTATTGGATACAATATTGTGTCTTCCAATGTATAAAACTTTATTACCCTCATTTACTTAGGGCTTTTAATTTATCTTTAGTATCTCTTATATATTTTCTTATGTCAAGTGTTAATACATAAAGAAGACAACAAAGACAAAAATTCATACTCAGGACTCAGTCACCCTGATATTATAGATTTTTAAATTTGTACCAATGATATTATTTGAAATATCTTTCTGTAATAAGAAAATGGTAACAGAACAAAAAATTTCAATGATCTATTTTATATATTTTGATGCTAAAATAGATGATCAATTGTATCAATTAAACGCAAGGGCCTAATAACACCAAATTTTTTTTTTTTGAGACGGAGTTTCACTTTTGTTACCCAGGCTGGAGTGCAATGGCGCGATCTCGGCTCACCGCAACCTCCGCCTCCTGGGTTCAGGCAATTCTCCTGCCTCAGCCTCCCAACTAGCTGGGATTACAGGCACGCGCCACCATGCTCAGCTAATTTTTTGTATCTTTAGTAGAGACGGGGTTTCACCATGTTGACCAGAATGGTCTCGATATCTTGACCTCGTGATCCACCCGTCTCGGCCTCCCAAAGTGCTGGGATTACAGGCTTGAGCCACCGCGCCCGGCCAATAATACCAAATTTAACCATGTATATACATGGTGGAAGACATACCTTTTTGTGGCATTCTGCTTTACTTATAAAGGAAAATAATTCTGCAATTGTAAATTACACTTTTTCATGTGTACTGTCTTAAAACATGCAATATAATCTATAATTTCTGTGATTGGAATGATTGCTTGGAAAATAGTGTCTGTGTATGAAATTACATTCCTGTGAAATTATATGATAAAAAGTTAAACAGTATGTACTTTTTGCTTTTTGCATCCTCTTTTTGTTCTTCTAACTAAACATCTATATGTATATATAAACTATATATATGTTTATAAATATATATTCAGTATATTTATACATTCTTTTCTAGATAACATTTGGTGAAGATCAATTCATTTTTCAATTGATCTCTCCATTCTCAATAACTAATTTGTCATTGTTGTTTCTGGAGTCAATAACCATTTATTTATTTTTTAGTATGTTCTATTAATTACTATTTTTTCCTTAATTACTATATCAGCTTCTCAAATACATGAAAATGTTTTATTATTTTACGAATGCCTAAACATATTGACAACCTACCAGTTTCAGAGCCCACAGTGTCTTGTTCTAATCTGAAATATAGGTAACTTTCCAAACCTGTTTCTAGGAGTTCCATCCAATATTCTCTTGCTTGGTTTGACACTCAATTCTTTTTAAAAGCAATGTGTATTAGTCTATTTCCATAGTGCTATAAAGAACTACCAGAGACTGAGTAATTCATAAAGAAAAAATTAATTAACTCGCAGTTCCACATGGCTGGGGTGGTCTCAGGAATCTTACAAAATCATGGTGTAAGTTAAAGGGGAAGCAAGACATGTCTTCTCAATGGCAGCAGGGTAGAAGTATCACACAGAGAGAGCGAACATAGAAGTATCACATACTTTCAAACAAGCAGATCTTGTGAGAACTCACTATCACAAGGACAGCAAGAGGGAAGTCGACCCCCATGATTCAATCACCTTCCATCAGGCCCCTCCCCCAACACATGGAAATTATAATTAGAGATGAGATTTGGGTAGCGACACAGAGCCAAACCATATTACAATATTATATATTTTTGGTTCCTCTTCTGTTTTCTGAATCAGATTCTTAGGGACAGCTATACAGGACATACAAATTTGAATCTTTCCACATGATTTTTAAAAGTTTTTAAGTTCAGGTGTAAACGTGCAGGATGTACAGGTTTGTTACAAAGATAAACGTGCTGTGGGGGTTTGTGGTACAGATTATTTCATCACCAAGTATTAAGCCTAGTATCCATTAGTTATTTTTCCTGATCGTTTCCCTTCTCCCATCTTCTATCCTCCAATAGGCCCCATTGTGTGTTGTTCCCACCTATGTGTCCTTGTGTTCTCTTCATTTAGCTCCCACTTATAAGTAAGAACCTTCCTAATTTGGCTTTCTATGCCTTCATCAGTTTGCTAAGGATAATATCTTTCATCTTCATTTGTATTCCTACAAAAGACATAATCTCTTTTTTTATGGTTGCATAGTATTTTTGCTATTGTGAATAGTACTGCAATGAATATTCATGTGTATGTGTTCTGTGGTAGAATGCTTTATATTCCTCTGGATATAAACCTGAGAATGGGATTGCTGAATCAAGTAGTAGATCTGCTTTTAGCTCTTTGAAGAAATCCCATACTGCTTTCCACAATGGTTTAACTAGTTCACACTCCCACCAACAGTGTGTGAGCGTTCCCTGTTCTCTGCAACCCCTTCAGCAACTGTTATTTTATATATTTTTTTAATAGCAGCCATTCTGTTAGTGTGAGATGGTATCTCATTGTGGTTTTGGTTTGCATTTCTCTAATAATCAGTAACTTTGAACTTTTTTTCACATGTTTGTGGGCCACATGTATGTCTTCTTTGAAAAGTGTCTGTTCATGGCCTTTGCACACCTTTTAATGCAGTTTGCTTTTCTCTTGTAAATTTATTTAAGTTCCTTATAGATGCTGGATATTGAACCTTTATTTTTTTGGCGTATCTTCTATCTTTGTTGTTTATTCTGTTATCTTGAACTTACGTGACAATTTCATTTATAAATTATAGTTAGTATGTCCTAAATGTTTAAAGGTGGTATCCTCAAAATCTTTATTATAGCATTATATTCTTGTTTTATAGACTCAAAATATCTTCCCTGAATATTTTCATTATATTAAGTTTTGTTATACTCTCTGCATTACCCCTTTCCTTCTGAACATGTATTTGGCTTTTTTGTTTGTTTTTAATTTTTGTTTGTTCTTTACTTCCTTTCAAGTGCAAGGAGCTACTTAAATGTTAAGTGATCTTCAAATCTCTTTGCTATTTAATATTGAAGCACTGAACAGGTGACTGGGAGCACTGTGTATATAGAATAGTGTGTGAAGGATTTGACAAAAAGTGGGCTTTCATGGTTTGTGTAATTCAGTATTATTTGCAGACACCCAGGTCCCAGATGTGAACATCTATTTTCGAGGTGTGTTTCAGTTTCTGCAAGTTTTGGGGATGAGGAAATGAGCTGTATAGCTTTCTATTTTTGTTAAGAAAGTAAAATAGGGAAGGCCAAAACTTCCATAGTTCCAGTTATAAAATATAATTAAATACAGTTTCAAAGCCCTTGTATTGTGCCTGATATGAATTTAGTGGCCTCTGTTGTCTGAAGTCCTCAGGTTCAATATCTCCTGTGAATAAATCTCTATTTTCCTACTAAGAACACAAAGGCATAGTTATCTGGTTACTTTTTTTTTTTTTTTTTTTGAGACACAGTTTCGCTCTTGTTACCCAGGCTGGAGTGCAATGGTGTGATCTCGGCTCACTGCAACCTCTGCTTCCTGGGTTCAGGCAATTCTCCTGCCTCAGTCTCCTGAGTAGCTGGGATTACAGGCATGCACCACCATGCCCAGATAACTTTTTGTATCTTTAGTAGAGACGGGGTTTCACCATGTTGACCAGGATGGTCTCAATCTCTTGACCTCGTGATCCACCCACTTCAGCTTCCCAAATCTGGTTACGTTTTAGATAATACTTTGTTTACTTCAAGTTCCTGGTTTACTTCAGGGGTTCCATAAGTAAACTGAATATCTATATTAATCTTCTTTCTTACACTAAATTATAACTTGTTTGTCTCTTATACTGAATTCACATTTTTCCTCTGGTTTCCATATTCAAATGGCATTTTAAATATTTTATTCACTTATTTTCCTCTCTTCTTCTCTTTATTTTTGTGGGATAATAACAGCTATATTTTTTCTAATAAAAATTTATTAAAGTTTGTGAACAGTCAGCTATTAAATGTGTACCACATTTTCTTGAAAGTCTTTCTCTATATGTTCCTTACAAAGAAATCTCAACAGTTATTATTTTTCTATTGTATACATGAGATCTCATTAGTCTATTGTCAATTCAAATGCTACACGCTTTAATACAAATGTGTACATTCTGGAGACAACAGATGCTGGAGAGGATGTGGAGAAATAGGAACACTTTTACACTGCTGGTGGGAGTGTAAATTAGTTCAACCATTGTGGAAGACAGTGTGGCAATTCCTCAAGGATCTAGAAATAGAAATTCCATTTGACCCAGCAATCCCATTACTGGGTATATATCCAAAGGACTATAAATCGGTCTACTATGAGGACACATGCGCACGAATGTTCACTGCAGCACTGTTTACAATAGCAAAGACCTGAAACCAACTCAAATACCCATCGATGACAGACTGGACTGGGAAAATGTGGCACATATACACCATGGAATATTATGCAGCAACCAAAAATGATGAGTTCGTGTCCTTTGTAGGGACATGGATGAATCTGGAGAACATCATTCTCAGCAAACTGACACAAGAACAGAAAATGAAATACTGCCTATTCTCACTCATAGGTGGGTGATGAACAATGAGAACACATGGACACAGGGAGGTGAGCACTACACACTGGGGTCTATTGGGGGGAATAGGGGAGGGACAGTGGTAGGGGGAGCTGGGGAGGCATAGCATGGGGAGAAATGCCAGATGTGGGTGAAGGGGAGGAAGACAGCAAATCACACTACCATGTATGTACCTATGCAACTATCTTGCGTGTTCTGCACATGGACCCCAAAACCTAAAATGCAATTAAAATAAATAAATAAATAAAATAAAAACAAAACAAAAACAAATGTGTACATTCTCCAATTTCTTTGCTTTGTTTTGGTTAGTGATGTCACTTTTGTCTCCATTCTCTGCACAAAACATATTTTTGGTAGGTTTTTAATCTTGCCTTGTAGTTAGTCGCAATGCTTTATTAATTCCTTTCTTTCCTTTCTCAGTGCCAGTATCTTATTTCCAATATCTCTTATGTCATGCTTCTTAAAGCACTTAACCTGAGTCTAGTGTCCTTATATGTAAATGAAAACGATAGTAAACAAAAGTAGTAAACGTTACTTTTTATACCAAGCAAATATATATGCTTTACATGCACAACTTAATTTAATATTCACAATGTTCTTGTGATATATTTTTTTTCATTTTGGAGGTCAATCCTGTTCTCTAAGCACTAAGTATATTCATTATCTTGACTTCAGACACTAATAAATAATTTTACCTGGTCTTCATATAAAATGTATATCATTATATCATAATGTAATATAAAATCATACTACATGTACTCACTGAGTATGACTTCTTTCTATGGAAAATAATGTCTCTGATTTTATTACTGTCATTATAGTTATATATTTTTTGCGTTATCTGTTCTTTTATTAATGGACATTTAAGTTTTTCCAGTTTTAAAATGTTATGAGTTGTATTGCTATAAATATTCTTGTACATTTGATTTGATGGATATATCCAGCATTTCTTAGCTATATAAAAATTATATACCTATAATTGGTAGCTCATCTCTAACAATGACCTCTAAATGTACTGTGACTCCTACTATTCAGAACTTTGTATAAATTATAGTTGAATCTGCCCTGACCTTTGTTACTGGCTGGGATAACTGCATGAGTAGTTGTGATTTTTTGAAACTTGTAAGGGTATGTCATCAGCAGCCTCGCAACTTCCTCCTTGATTTTTGGAAAGCTTACTTTTGGGACAGTCCCTCCTGGATCTCAGTGTTCATATCTGTAAGAAGGTCAAAAATGTTGAAGCAGCTGTGATGTGTAGGTGATCTGTTTGAAACACCTGGATGAACTCCTAATTATATACCTATATTAGCTATATAATATTATATACCTATAATTTTTATATAGCTAAGAAATGCTGGATATATCCATCAAATTTGAATACATCCAAATGCTAGATATATTCGTCCTATAATTTTTATATACCTAAGAAATGCTGGATATATTCTGGAATCATCTAAAGACTCAGTGGACCTAGGCAGTAAAAATAACTTAAATCATATGCCATAACTGAATGCTGACTATTAATTAGGAGTTCATCCAGGTGTTTCAAACAGATCACCTACACATCACAGCTGCTTCAACATTTTGACCTTCTTACAGATATGAACACTGAGATCTAGGAGGGACTGTCCTAAAAGTAAGCTTTCCAAAAATCAAGGAGGAAGTTGCGAGGCTGCTGATGACATACCCTTAGAAGTTTCAAAAAATCACAACTACTCATTCAGTTATCCCAGCCAGTAACAAAGGTCAGGGCAGATTCAACTATAATTTATACAAAGTTCTGAATAGTAGGAGTCACAGTACATTTAGAAGCCATTGTTAGAGATGAGCTACCAAACATATATTTACCTTTTGTAAACTGCTGAACAGTTTTTCAAAATAGTTACACTAATAAATGGATGTTGCAGTTCCTCCACACACTAATTAATACTTGAAGTTTTCAGTACACACTTTTAATTTTAGCCATCCTGGTGAATATAAATAGGTCAATATTTGAGGCTATAATCTGCATTTTTAAAATGAGTGTTGCTGAAGAGCTCTAGGTTGTTACTGACCACTTGAAAATGTTCTTATGCTGAGTATCTATATAATTTCGTCTCCTGTTTTATGTTTTAATTATTTTGCTTATTTATTTGTAGGAGTTCTTTATGTATTTGAGATATATATTCCATGTTAAATATATCTTTTGCTCATCTTGTATCCTAGTATGTGGCTTGTTTTGCATCTTCATAATTGTATGTTTTAGAAAAAAAGTTTCTAATTACAATAAAGTTTATAATGTGTTTCCTTTATACCTAGTGTTTTTGTATTATATTTTAGATATTTTGACCAGGCACAGTGGTTCACACCTATAATTTCAGCACTGCACTTTGGGATGCCGAGGTGAGAGGATTGCCTGAGTTCAGGAACATCATACTCAGACTTAATCTCTACAAACAAATAATTTAAAAATTAGAGAGGCATGATTGCACATGCCTATAGTTTCAGCTACTCATGAGGTGAGGTGGAAGGATAGCCTGAGTTCAAGCAGTCAAGGCTTCAATAAGCCCTGATTGCACCACTTTAGCATAGATGACTGAGCAAGTGAATGTGAAAGTGTATGTAGATAGTCTACTTCAAGAAAAGCCAAGAAGATATTTCAGAAAATTTAAATCCTAGAAATATTATGTTTTATGTTTTTATTAAGGCCTATAATCTATCTCAAATTATATTTTTATGTAGCTTTGCAAGGAAATAAGTTTTCAACTATAAAATCTTTGAATGCTCCATTTACTGAAAGAAACATTCTTAAAAAAAAGTAGAGGAATAAAAGGTGGATGCTTCATAGGCAGAGCAGTGATATCCTACAGGTAGTAGCCTGAAAGAGATATTATTTCTCCTTCAAATTTCGTTAGAACTTTCGTTGTAAACCATATAAATACAGGTGTATTTCTGGAGTTGTAATTACATTCTCTTTATCTATTTGTCTGTATACTTTGCATATGTTTTATTACGTTGTATTTTTATACATATTGGTAGTGTTTTAGCCACTAACAAAAATACAGCTGATAAAGTCTAAGTAATCTCCACAAAATTAAGAGTTGGAAAATGATAGAACAAGTCTTTATACCCAATCCTGTATGCCTGTACAATTTGCGTTAGCAATACTTTACAATAAAAATTTATGAGAATGTCACTTTTACATAGAATGGTTGCATGGATCAAACAGAATAATGAGAGTGAATTTTTCTGAGTTAGAAAGCACTAAAAAGAACAAATTTCAAATTATTAATATGTACATGTAGTGCTTTTCACTGGATGAGAAGACAGTTATGAGTTCTGAATGTCTCTGTTAGCTATGTGTCATTGAGTGAGTCACTTACTATTCCTACAATGTAGAATATTTGGCGTCAAAAATTTATTTTGCTTACTTCTTGGAATAAATTTAACCTATATATGTTCTAGCATCTTTTGTAGTTAATTACATTTATGTGACTAACTTTTGGCCAAAGAAATATGATGTGCAACAATAATATACACCCCTCCCAGTTCTGCCCAATAAAATCTTCCCGTGCGTTGTCCTCCATGACCATCTTTTCCCAACCTGCTGGTTAGACATTAACTTACATGATAAATTCAGAAACCACATATTGAAAGCATCAGACTTCTGTCAAACTGCATTCTAAAATGTCTATGTGAGCCAGAAAACATCCTCTCCTATCCCATCCTCCAAGCTGCTATCAAAACACCATAACCAAAAAATGAATATACTTGAATCCTTTAAGGTTCTAAATGTTATGTATTTCAGTAGGTAGAATTGCCCTAACAAATACATCCTAATTTCAGTGTTCTTATATGTAAAGCCGGATAATATTAACTACATAGAAGGCTCTTGTGAAAATTTAAAAACTAATAAGTATAAATAAATTTGTCAATAAAATTATGCAAATATGTATGCAAAGTATATTTCTGGAGTCCATATCATTTCTTCAAACAGATTTAACTTAGAAAAAGTAGGTATTATATAATAAATAATTTTTTTTTACTTAAAGTAACTACATAAAGTCTTATATATGGTAGATGACTTATTTTATTGAATAATTTTATGGTAATAAATCATGTTGATCTAGGGTTAGACATTCTGGCTTCTAAAATTATTATTTAAAATTAATTATTTATATTAAATTGCCAATATATTTGTACTATAATCTGTATAATAATGGCATTTAATTTTGTACTGATAAAGAGATGTTTTTGAATATTTATGATTTTTAAAATTTACTCTTTACCTGTAAATTTGTTCTTTCTTGTACTCATTACAATGTCTTTAAATAATATATTAGAGTACTAGCAAAACAAAAATTACAGAATTAGCACTGTGTTTGCATCACAAAGGGAGAAAACATTTTAATAAGCAAGTACAGTAAATTTTTGGTAAAATATATGTTAAAATGCTATCTTCTGTAAGACTACTTTTATTATATACTATAAATGCTAATATCAGTTACAACTGCATATATAATAAAATAAAGTTCTTAAAATATAAGCATTTGTTTTAATGCCATACCTGGTTCACTAATAAAAATTTTTGTGACAAACTTTTAAAATGGAAGATAATTTCTCTTTTATATTTATATTGGAGCTTTATATTGAGGCTCTTTTCTGAGATAAAAATTACTTATGGAAGAGTTCATGTGTAAATATAGAATTTCAGAAAATATAAGCCATCATACAATTTTTGAATTTAAAATGACTGGTTACAGCTTTTCTACTTTGTGAAATTTCTAAAATGAATAAGAGATTTAGAAGACTAAAGAAGGTGGCATGTATGTTTTTGATGTATTTTTATCATTTATTTTCTTTTTTACTCTATCAGCATCAGAGTCATAAAGTGTTAAAAAATAGCATATAGCAAGTAATCACGTAGCTATTACATCTGTCTGTTCAAGAGTATAATTGGCAGTGGCACCAGCATCTTAAAAGTTGCCTATGGCTCTGTCAAAGATTAATCTGCTGAAGGATAAACTGTCTTTAATACAATTGCTTTTTCATAATCTCTTAGATTTCTGTAATATTACATTATATTACAAATCTTACTTCAAAGAACTCAGAGTGCCTCACAGATGTTGCGTATTAATTCTCAACCTTCCTCCAAGGCCAAATCTACAAAGAATTATGTCTTCCTTTTTTGTGTGTTTGATGGGATTACTTAAAACATACAGCAACCATAATACAGTGTTCATTCTAAATAATGTTAAATCTGTAGTCTTAATTATGTGAGAGACTATACAAAGTAAAAAATAATCATGAGATAATTGTAATAAAGTTTTCATTTTATGAATTAAATAATCACAATTATTAGTGTAACAAAAGTAACAATGCTATTCACAGCAAGAATTAATTTAAGGGTTTACACAGGTCTGAATAATGAAGGTTTTAAAAAGTTATTGCATATTATTTAGATATGTGAATCTTTTAAAGTTAATTATGTATTTTTTCAGAGAGATAATATGTTGTAATGAAAATAAGTTTTCTTTGCTTCTGTGTCAGTTTTCTCCCATATGAGGTACCTTAAATACAACCCAGAAGCTTTGTCCACTCTAAATTATTACTTAGATTAGTCCAAACCCAATCTATAAAATGCAAAATAGAAAAAATATTTATACAGAGATGCAACCATAGCTTCATTTTAAAATTACAGGAAACACAAGCCAATATGTAACAGCTACCATTGATGAGGATCTGTCATGTTCCAGGAAAATAAAATATATAATGTCACTTCACTAAGAACTATAAAGATAATATTTAAAGGATCCATTTATTGAGAAACAAGGCTAAATGACTTCTCTAATTTATATGGTAAGTGAATTAGCTGAAATGTGAACTAAATGTTGCAAAATTTTAAACTTCTGTGTTACTTTAATGATCTCTGTTATCCAGTGAATACCTCATATAGATATATTTGAAAGAAAAAGCCAGAAATATACATAAATTTGCCTTCAAAAGATATGCTGAAATATCTACTATTCTCCACCAGCAGTAGTAGTCACGGATTTGAAGAGATGATCACACCTCTGAGATACACTAGGCTTTACTCAGCACCAAGTTTATGTAGCTTTAATAATAGAGGACAACCAATACAGAATACACAATAGAAGAGCAGGGGTCTCATGACTTTCAGTGCAGTTTCTGAATGTCCTCATGACTCAGCTATGAGACACACATGATCAGAAGAGTTGAAACCAAGTGGATGAGGAACTTCTTAGCCTAAGAAATAATCATATTTGACATCCCTTCAAGCTTCATGCCTTCTGGTTACATAGCCCCATCAGAAGTACAAGACTAGCCCCACTCTCTACTGAAGGGACATCCCATCAGTTTTTGGTTACTCATTATTTCCAGGTGGTTAATAAACAATCTCAACAATCAGATGGCTACTGGGAAAACTCAATCGGATGATCTTTATTTTGTATCTGGTATATTTCTATACATCACTTGAATATGTTTTGTAAGATTTAAACCAAGGGTCAAATTCTCAAATATCCTTATTG
Organism: Leontopithecus rosalia; assembly: GCA_028533165.1. Lineage (NCBI taxonomy): Eukaryota > Metazoa > Chordata > Mammalia > Primates > Cebidae > Leontopithecus > Leontopithecus rosalia. The sequence continues at coordinate 90,834,157 of CM052651.1, read as the reverse complement.
TCAGAGGAAAGACTTACCAGACAGCTATTCAACCATTTCTTTCCAGTTTCTACCAAGCTTATGTATTTGACCTAATTGGAAATACGTAAAGCTGATTCCTTATTGTCAAAGGCTCCCATAAATGTCATTTCTGTTTTCCTATATAATGTTAAACATTTATAATCTTTATATAAAATCTAGTCACCTAAATGTGTTTCTTTGTTTGTTGTTTTTGTTTTTGTTTTGAGACAGAGTATGACTCTCTCTTCCAGGCTGGAGTTCAGTGGCATGATCTCGACTGACTGTGACCTCTGCCTCCTCAGTTCAAGTGATTCTTAAGCCTCAGATTCCAAGTACCTGGAATTACAGGCATGGGCCACCACGCCAGGCTAATTTTTGTATTTCCGGTAGAGATGAGGTTTCACAGGACTGGCCATAAAATCTATTCATATATATCTATTCCTCTCTGTTTGGACTAAAAAATGTTCTTAGGGTAAAGATCTGACCTTAAGAAATTTTCTGTTCCCAATATAGCCTAGTTTAATGTAAAAGAAGAAAAATAAACTAGGAGAATAGGGGCCTATTTTCTGATACTATTCACTAAATGTAGGAACTAAAGACCTGTGATTTTTAATCTATAAAACAAATGGGATTAACTAGATAATATCAAGTGCTTTTTGTACATTAAATATACTATTTATCTCTGAACCTACCAAAACGTCCGACACAGGTGTAAAATTACTTGGGTGGAAATTTTGGAATGCATTCTTTATGGGTGTATACATTTTTCTTGCTTATAGGAAGAAATAAAATGTTTGGGCACTAGAAAGACAGCTGTGCTGGCTTGTATCCTTGTTATCTATTATTCACATGCTGAGTCCCTGTAAGAACACTGTACATCCCTGACCACTGCCATACAACCCATAGGTCTTTCTTTGGAAGGAGTAAAATTTATTTTTTCTATTGTTAGGCTTGGCCCCGTGAATTTGTTTGCAGTAAAAAAAAATTTGAGTGGAAGTAATATATGACAGTTCTGAAGAGACCCTTTAAGAGTCATTACATATTTTTGTAATTTATTTAAATTTTTCCATAAGCTATAAAGAGGTCATGTCTCCAGTATGGTTAATCCCATTGAAAATACACAGTGCAGAAGCACAGCAAACTTGCAGTTTAAATGTAATGAGAGAGAAACAAAAACCTTTGTTTTGAAAGCAACTGAGATTAGAGTTGTCATCAATTATAGGTCATTCATCAATTCCAGATTATTCAATAAAAAATCTCAAAAACTAAATTTATACATAGCAACAGCTCAGTAATATGCATCTTAAAGGAGATTCAGAGTTATATGTATCTCATGTCATAGAAATTCTAACATTGTATAATTTAACCTCCCCAAAATATACATACTTGCATCTGGACACGATAATGTAACTCAGCCTGACATGAGAACATAGAAATAACATTATCATTAGAGAGTTTAATGAATCAGATGAAAGTAAGAAGCTTCAGTGGATTGCAGTTAAATTAATAAAACTTTCTGATTTGGATTTAGTTACTTTTGAAATACTACTAACTAGATGGTTAAAATTGAAAGGTTGAAATAGACAAATTAATTTAACAATTTCCTTACTTCAGTAACTCCTTCCAATTGTCCCGCAAAAAATTTTTAGCATTGTTATTGTTAGTAATTGATGATAAGAATTCATTAATAATAGATTATAATAAAGGAATCAATTACATATTGTTCAATCAATCTCAGAATCATTTCTCTGACTCCAAAATGTACTCAGATGAAACATAGATAATAACATTAAGCACATCTAGTCAATAATTTTCAATGGTGCATATAATTTTAAGTGTTTTTTTCTCTATTGTCTGGAATCATATATGATGAAAATACTATTTGTAGATAGTATCTACAAATACAGATCTTATTGTAGTTATTATATTGGAAATAGTCACTTTATCAGCTTATCTATAAAGATAAGTATAAAAGAAATATGGATACCCTCACAAGCAGCAATTTGAACTGAGTATTGGAATGGTTATAGGTTAATCCCTCTTCCAGCAAAGTCAGGGCTTGCCACACAGGGGTCTCATCACCCATTTTCCTCCATACATCAGTAAGCACGTGGACAGCAAGGAGACAGTAATAGTCAGAAAACTGCAATTCTGTTTTTGAACAGGTTTTCCCAAATTCCAGCCCATGCTGATCCCTTAACATCAATTCTGTGACCACACTCAATTTCTTATTTTTATCCATGCTGTGGTACAAGCCAAGTAACCTCATCAGCTGCACCATAAACAAATATTGCTGCAGAGCTCTGATGTCAGCAGACAGTGCCAACTAATCCTCTATTGGTGTCGACAAAGGAACAACTCCAAGTAACTGATTAATAAATTTTGTACACTGTGTAGCAGGTAAGAGGTCAACAAACACCTTGAGGTCTGTAAAACAACAAGGTTTATCACCAAACTTTTTAAAATACTGGAAAATTAATTCCGGATCACTCAGTTTGCACTGTTCATTACAACCTTAACTTCGTAAATGCCTAATTAGCTTCATTTTAGTTAGATGTGGTCCTCGGAGTTGGCAAGAACTGTTAGATTCTTCCGTTATTCAATCTTCTATAAGCTTCACAGCTTATTCTACAGAATAATGTACTTCTCCTTCTAAAGAGTGTTCACCTTCAGCAGGAGGAGTCCAGGCATCATCAATCACTCGAAAGACAGAATCGAAATAAGTCAGATAGAACTGTCAGTCATCTGAGTTTTTTTTAGTAAGAGACGACATTTATGAGCTGGATACCAGTGGTTTAGAGGATAAAATAGAGATCCAGGAATTAATAGAAAATAGTCTTAATTCTTTACTAGACCAGTTAAAAGATGTTTTCAGTAAATGCAAAGTGACCTCTTACAAGTTAAAGATGGTGACTTGAAAACACATCCTACTCTTTTAGAAAATCTGGTCTTCGTTGTTGAGACTATTTCTATTATCCTTTGGGTATCCAGTTACTGTGAGAGTGTCCTGCAACTATACAAACTAAATTTACAGAAAAGGAAAAAGCAGAAAAAAGAAACCAGCGTCATCATGCCACTCTTTACCAGTTTCCAAGACTATGTTACTGGGCTTCAGACTTTAATTTCCAATGTTGTGGGTCATATTAAAAGGCTTGAAACACATATAATTGCACTGAAACTTGAACTTATTTTAGAAGACATTTCTCTCTTACTGGAAGAGAGAAATTTTTCAAAGACTATATGAGGGAAGGTTCAGAGCAGTTATCTGCATTCACTTCAGGAAATGGGGGACCTGCAGAAAAAATGACTTGAGACCACAAAGAAACCAAAAATTTAAGAAAGTATCAACCATGGGTACTGATGACTCTGCAACAGGAAATGACACCATCTTCCCAGGCCAATGCAACATCTGGTTGACCATGATTTTAATCCAGAACTTCCTCCTAAAATGCGTGAAGGACTTTGATCGTGAATTTTTTTAGGTGTTAAATATATACAACTGACTAAATTATTGTATATAAAGAAATAAATATGAATATATTAATGTTTTTAAACTCTAAATAAAACTTTACACTTAATAGTCTTTCTAAATAGAAATAAATTGTTTTTAATACTTACAATTTGTCAATATAGTATGATTTTTAAAGTATAATATAATCTTTCATCCATCTGCTGTCATATCAAAGTATATTCTTCAGACTCTTCAAATACATTTCTAGCTTTTTTTCTTGCCTTTAGTACATGAAAAAGACAAATGCCTGATTATTTATTAATATTTCAGTAGGCAGAACAATTCCTCCCCTCAAAGATGTCTATATGTCTATGCCTCTGTTTAGCCTGAAAATTTTTCTGAGGGAAAGATCTTACCCTTTTAATGCCCAGACTCTTGAATATGTTAGGTTAGATGACAAAGGGAAATTAAGGTTACATTAAATTTGCTAATCAAATGACCTTAAGGTACATAGATTATCCTTGATTATCCAGGTGGGTCCATAAAATTACAAGGAAACTTAAAAGTAGAAGAGGGAATCAAGAGAGAGAGCCAAGGCTACATGGGAAGAACATATCCTGATGTTACTGGCTGTGAAGATGAAAGAAACAAGGCATGCAATGAGAAAAATGGGAGGCCTCTAGAACCAGAGAAAGACAGGGAAATGGATCCTAGAGCCTCCTTTCAGAAAGGAATGCTGACATCTTGTTATTAGTCCAGTGAGATCCATGTCAGACATCTGATCTACAGAACCACAAGATAAATTTGTGTCTTGTAATAAATTACAACAAATTTGCCAGTAAATTTGTTGTAATTTATTATAGGAACTTCAGTAAATTAATGCAATTATCTGATAAATCTCATCACAGTTTTTGACCAGTACAGCATTTTTCTATGTTCAAATTACACTGGGAATGAAAATAAAAACAAGAAAAAGAAAATAGAAAACTTGAATTAATAAAATTGAGATTAATCACATTGTATCTCTAACAAACATGCCTCTCTTCCCTTTTTTATTATTAGACTTTATTCACCTACATTTGGCCATTCACTATTGTAAATAAATTGTATAATTTAAACAAGCTCCTTAAATATAATTTATTTGGTAAAATGCTACCAAATTTTCTTTTTTAAAAAAACTTTGTATTCCATTGTTTTATATTTTCTCAGAAATACTTACCAGCTTTCCATTCACTAAGTAATAAAATTCACATACTTTATATGCTACTTCATATATCTGATATCTATATTTACCTTTATGATATCTCTTACGTTATTATAAAATAAATTTTTGTTTCAATTGATTTGGTCTGCTCGCTAACATCCAACTAATATACATTTTTCATATTGGTTACTTTTTTCAATTCTCCAACTCTGCTCAAAATATACTGTTGCCTGTGGTTCCTGTGGCCATTCATTTACATGTTCAACAAGCATGTATCAAGGATCTATTACATATTAATTAAATAGAGCAAATTCAAGAAAAGAAAGATAAAAAGAGTATATAGGGTATTATTTTATAAAGCAAGACAGAAAAAGTATTAATTTCAATACAATGTGATATGCAAACCTAAAAACTTACGTATATGAGTGATGGAGACAGGAGGCAGGAAGATACTAAGTAGAAAAGGGTAGGGTTCTTGGTGAGGGCTCCACCCTCAAGCCTGGAACAGCTGCCCAATGGGACAACTTGCTATCTCTGTTTTCCCGTTTGAATGTTGCCTTTTTGACCTGCCTACCCACATCCTGTACCTAGAAAAACCCCAGGCTCCACTGGCAGAGCAGTAAAGAAGGACAAAAGATAAGCAGCTAGACATAGGAGAGAAGCAGGTTGACTTCAGAGGGATGGCGTGATGGTGGGACTTCGGAGAAGAGCCCAGCCGAGGACAGACTCCCTTTTCCAGCTCCCCTTCCTACTGAAAGCCACTTTCATTGGCAAAAAAAAATCCTCCATATTCACCACCCCTCAATTTGTTCATGTGACCTGATTCTTCCTGGACGTGGAAGAAGAGCTCAGGAGGTGCAGACACAAGTTTAACACTTAAGCTGTCCACAGAATGCAAAGCTAAAAGAACACTGTAACACATGCCCTCAGGGGCTCCAACGGTAGTGGGTAACCCCCTAGATGCTGCTGCGGGAGTGCATGGGAGTTCTGCTCCAGCCGGTGCCCAGAAGCACTGGTCCCAACTCTTGCACCCACCTGCTCCTGTGTTGAGAGCTGCAAGCTGAGTACAGGAGGCACTCCTGTCACAAGTCCCAAGAAGGGGTCAAGGAAAATTTCTTGTTTCAGGAGCCCAGATGGAGGGGTAGAAAAATCAAATTGTGGAGGTACTTTCACAATTAATTGATATTTGAATAAGCTAATACAATTAGATAAATATAATAGCATAAGTAGGAAACAGGAAGAGTGTTCCAGACTGAGAGATTTATATCACTATTATTGTATGGGAAACAAAACACAGACAAAGTGTTGGAAAACATTTTAAAATAAAAACTAAAAATATTTTTAAAAATTATTTCAATAAGCTCTTTTGTAGTCTCCTGAGAAATTTGAAGTAAATAATAAATCACTTGGGAAATATGGAAATATTTTAAGTAAAATAATCCCATTATTCTTTTAATATTTTATCATTTACTATGGCAGTAGTACAGAAATTAGAATGTTTAAAGGGATAGCCATGACGGATATCTGGAGGCTGTTTTTGAGACTGTTTATCTCAAGGAAAGGAAAATACAATTTGCATACTTCTTTATTAATGACTTTGAAAGCAGTAATGAATATAAACAATATGTTCAGATATTTGCAACATATGTATTGTTATATTAAAATATCTGTTATTTCTATTGGTGACAAAGCAATTAGTTACTCATACTATCACAGTGATTTGCAGAAGGCAACCGTAACTTTAAAAATGCTAAATTTTGTTTGATATAAGTGAAAATAAAAATGACTTTTTTTCTATTCATGTTCAGGCATTTTCCAAATTATATGCATAAACCTCAGGTTAAGTATCCTTTGATTCTAGTCCAGGTCTAGTGGTCAGGATTCACTATCCTTCAATGCCAGCCAGAAACAAATACAATACTTCTCTGGAGAATATAATATTTTCAGGCATCAACTTATATAGGTAATTTTTATATTAATAGTCTGAATATTCAAACAAAAATAATCAGAGGACATTCCAATGAAAAATGGTAAACTGCACATTCTCTTCATGAGTACGTAAAATTGCCAAGATAGACTATATTGTAGGCAGTAAAATAACCTAAACTAGTTTTAAAATAAATAATGCGAAGCATGTTCTTAGGCCATAGTTTTGTTAACTATAAATCAGTAACAGAACATAGAAAGAAATTCCCAAATAATAGAAAATTAAGCAATACGCTTTTAAGTAGCCCGTGGATCAAATGGGAGGATTCAAATTAAATTGAAAATATTTTAACCCAACATAAATGAAAACCGATTACCAAGTTCATAAGATGCAGCTACGGCAGAGATTTAAGTGAAATTTACTGCATGAAAACACTTATGTCAGAAAAAATAACCACTTTGAAGGAAGAGAAAATTAAACCCAAAGAGAGAAGAGGGAAAAAAATAAGAGCAGTTATCACAGAAATCAATAAAAATAAAAGCAAAAACAATACAGTAAATCATTGAAAGCAACATCCAGATATTCATAATATTTAGTCACAGAAATCCAGGAAAAGAAAGAAATAAGACAAAAACATGAATGTCAGGATGAAAGAGGTTATATCACTACTAATCTCACAGACATTAAAAGAATGATAAAGGAATACTAGTAACAATTCTCTACACATGAGCTTGACAATTTAGCTACAATAAACCAACTCCTCTATAAATGCAAAAAGCACTAAAATTCACTAAGAAGGAGCAAAGAATCTGACTACTTTTAAATCTATTGGAATTGAAGTTTTAGCTTGAGAAAATGAAAAATAATAATCCAGTCTCAGATGACTGCATTGCCAAATTCTTCTAAATAAGAAATAAATAATAAAATGTTAAACAATATCTTCTAGGCTATAGAGTAAGAGAAGTTATCCTAGCATAAATAGCAGATTAATGCACTAGAAGAAAACTACAGACCAATACACTTCATGAAATACATGCAAGAATTCTCAAAATATTAGCACAATAAACTCATTTTTACTTTAATAGATTTATAATAGACAAATGTTGAAACGTAGATATGTGTATATAAGTGTATGTTTGTGTGTATATATTTACTATTTCTTTCCCTTAAGAACCAAAACAGCAGTGACATCCTACTCAGGAGAAATAACTCTAGGTCTCAGATCTTGGTTTCTAAATTCTATTCTCTAACAAAAAGTATCAAGATTCCTTAAGAAAATTGCTGATTCAAATAATAGGAAAAGGAACAGCCAAGGTGAGCCTGGAATAATTTGCAGTGTAATAAAATAAGGAGGTTATTAAACAGCTAAATCAATTTAAAAGGTTTTATGGCATGTCAAAAGGACCAAAGATCCAACCTTTAAGAACTACTAATGGCCAAAGCCAAAACAATTAGAAAAATGAAATAAATAACCATAATTTTTATTATAACTTAAAGAATGAAGAAAATATCCATATATTCATGAATATGAATTCAAACTAATATAGATATATGATTGAACAAAGAAAATGAAAAAATGCAAATCTTCATTACAGAGAAATGCTAAATAAAAGTTGTTGACAGAATGAAGTCATAGAAAATCACCATTAGCACACCTCAGTAATGATTACTGCAGGTAACAACTATTTATAAATAATAAAATGAAAGCCTAATATTAAGGAGAAACATGATTTTGCATATCTCTGAATGATCTTTCTCAAAATCTATTAATTGCTGTGGTAGTTTATCATGTATCTAAAAATTTATTAATCCCACTAAAGTTGAACCTTAAATTTCTTCTTTTTAATGTTGGCTGGACTTAGTGAATTGTTCTAACAATACAATGGTAAAAGTGAAAAATAGTAACTTCAGAGTTGGAAAACCTAGGTGACACCACATCTTAACCTATTGAGTTTAACATAACTAGTGATAAGACTTGTTGAAATGTATCCTCTGATACGATGTGTTGAGAAGAGCACATAGTCTTTGTGTTATTATTTTAATCATAAGAAAACATCAAAGAAACTCAAATGAGAAGACTTCTTCTGCAAAATTGGACCCCTATTCTTCAAAATTATCAAAGTAAAAACAAAACGAGAAACTCGCACAGATAAAAGAAAGTTGAATAGATGTCACAATTTAATTATATGTGATCTTATTGAATGTATCCTGGGACAAAAATGGGAAGTCAATAGAAAGACTGGAGAATTCTGCATAATATGTATAATTAACAGTATTTACCAATGCTTATTTTTCAGTTTTGACAAATGTACTGTGTTTATGTAAGCTATTAACATTTGAGAAAGCTGGACAAAGAGTGTACAGGATTTTTCTGCACTAACTTTGCAATTATTTTATGCATCTAACATTATTTCAAAATAAAAATGTTTAAAAAGAAGAACCACAAAAGTAACCAGAGATGAAATGAGTCAAAATTACCTAACGGAACAACAGACAATGAGAAGAGACATGGATGGAATCCAGATAATGCCATCATCCTATACAGACTTTAAACTAAGTATGGTTAAGTAAGTATGCTCAAAAAAATTTTTTTAATATCAACAATAGACTGCAAACTATCGAAGTATGAAATGTTGGTTATAGAAATTGAAACTACAAAAACAGGAATTAAAATCACTAAACACAATAATGCTGATTTTTTGAAAAGAACTCTTGTCTAATCCTATTTTATTTGATTTTCCAGAGTATTTTAAACTGTTGGCTTATTGGTTCTTTTTTTTTTACTGGTTCCTAGCAATTTTCTCCTTGACATCCATTTTTTTCAGCTCAGTCTCTTAAATCTGTTTCTACTAAAATTCTCCTATTATATGATTTAAGCTCTATATACCCAAGATTTCTAAAAAATATGTTTTATCTCACCCTACACAATTTCCAATCAGTTGCTCTTTAAGGTGTATAGTATTATATTTATTACAAATTGGCAACCATTTACTTCTCAGAATTTTTTTTACCTTTTTTTAATCATTTGTTTTTCCAAAAAGAAAGCTGTTTCCAGACTTGTGTTTCTTTGAAAACTTAAAACTTTCAATGCTGTGATTTGCACAACATAGCCACTCAAAATATATTGACCAATACAATTTTGCAAGGAGCCTAACTATAGTTTAGTGCCAAATCATTACAGTCCAAGAACAAGTGTAAACATTCCTAGTACTTATGTCGATATCAGGTTTTCAAAATTAATCTTTAATAATCTCTTTCACTATAATAAAATCATTTAAATTGTTAATGTTTTAGAAATGACCTACTTGGAATATCAAAATGTCAGTTTTTAATATTCTGTTATGTAAAGCAGATTTTTTTTATTTTTTCTTCTAAATCTTGAAGCAACATAGATTTTTTCTTATATTATTACATTTTGCCACTTTAATTATTGAAAGTGACCAGAGATTAAAATGACTATGAAAATTAAATGCTTTTTTCTACAATAAATATTGAATACTTAATGACCATTTTTTGCTGTAATAGGTACTTTGGAAATGAAACCCAGTTGTTCAGCACTTGTAGTCTACTTATCCTCTAACTTGCTAGACACAGTCACTAGACATGTACCTAAGCAGCAAAAGAACTAATATTCCTGATGAAGGCAATAAATAAGGCAATCTGTGTTCCAACCACAGAGTGTTTATAAGCAGAATGAAAAAACCAATCAAGCTAACTACCCTGTGCAATGATTAAAATGAGATTAAAATATGTGTTCACTTTCTAAGTAGAAATGCAATGCAGATATATAAATAATCGGAGCATAGGAAGTTTTATAGTTTCTGTTTAACTATTTGTTTAATGTAAATGTCTATTCAAATGTTTGATTAAAATATTTGGCAAGAAGGCATTGAGAGTGGTTGGAAATGGGAGGAAGTTGGGAACCCTGAACTGGGTTGCTGAGCACCAGGACCCATTCCTAGGAAAGAGGTGGAGTATAAAAGGCATGGAGTGATCCACTCTCACCATGGACCTCAAGGGTACTAGCTGTGGAAACTTTAAGAGCCCCACAGGCATTTGAACTGGTAGGGAGAATTGTCCAGAGACTTGGCAAAGACAGAATTTATGCATGCACAGAGAACAGAGGGAATAACTGCAGTGAAGCATGGCCATGAGTATCCATCCCACAAGACTCATCATACTCATCTAGGTGGCTGTATTTAGCCACTCTTGCATTGTTATAAAGGTATACCTGAGGCTGAGTAATTTATAAAGTAAACAAGTTTAATTGGCTATCACAGTTCTTTAAGCTGTACAGGAAGTATAACATCGGCATCTGCTCAGCTTCTGGGGAGGCCTCAGAGAGCTTTTTCTCATGGCAGAAGGTGAAGCAGGAGTAGGCACATCACATGATGAAAGCAGGAGCAGGAGATGGTGGAAGAAGAGGTGCCCCACTTTACAAGCAGATCTCATGTGAACTCACTATCATGAGGACAGCACCAAGTCATGAAGAATCCACCCTGGTGACCCAAACATCTCCCACCAGGCCTCACCTCCAGCACCGGGAATTACTATTCAACATGATATTTGGGTGGGTACCAATATCCAAAATACATCAGCAGCTTTAGCTTTTCTTGGTTTCTGGATCTGAACAGAGCAGGGATATCTTGTCCATGCCACGGGGTGCGTCTGATCTGAGCACTCCTGTCTGCCAGTCTGCTCCAGGGTAACTGACTGACCAAACTTGCTTTTAGCATATCCTTGGCTGCTCAGCCAAGTCACTTGCCAGCAGGCATGTCTGTAACTATTTTACAGGCAGACCATACCTAATAGAGAGCTTCTGTGATGGGTTCCTTCTGGCATGCACCACCTACAGTCTCCTCCTGTGATACTTACTCCACCCCATCCACCACCAGTGCTTACGCATGTGCATGACTGCCACAACCCCAGTGAGCACATGCAGACAGGACTCACAGTTGGCACACACATGTGTGGGACCCACCACCTCCCAGTCACTGGCACATATTCCTATGTAAGATACCAGTTACCCTACCACCATTCTACCAAAGTGTGATTGCTGGCAACCCACCCCATCAGTACTATTGCCAGTGGACTGGGAATATCTCAGCCCTTCTAGTGCAAGAGATGCTTAACCTTGAGTGGCCAGAAAAAAAAGAACCACAGACTGCACCCAACCCTGCAAGGTCAGAGCACACAGTACATAAGTGCTGAGCTGATTCTTGGCCCCTAAAATAATCCAGAAATAAAGACAATCAACTAAACCCAAATTATACCACAGTCAGGACCTCAAAGGCATCAAATAATATAAAAGGGAAAAAAAGCCCATACAAAGGAGAGCAAATTCAAATGTTAAAGAAACATCAGCCCACACAAATGAGAAAGAACCAGCACAAAAACTCTGGCAACTCTAAAGTCAGTATCTTCTTACCTCTAAATGGCCATACTAGATCCCCAGCAATTGAAATGTCTGAAATGTCAGACATAGAATTCAGCAACTGTATGACAGCAAAGATCATTGAGATTCAAAAGAAAGTTGAAACCCAATTCGAGGACTCTAAGAAATCTAGTAAAATAACACAAGCACTAAAAACAAATAGCCATTTTAAGAAACAACCAAACTTATTTGCTATAGTTGAAAAACTCACTACAAGTCATTCCTAACACAACTAGAAGTAAACACAGCAAGATAGATCAAGCTGAAGAATCTCAGAGCTCGAAAACCAGCTATTCAAGTCAACTTAATTAGATAAAAATAAATAAAAAGACTTTAAAAATTAAACAAAACCTCCAAGAAATATACGGTTATGGAAAGAGACCAAACCTATAACTCATTGGCATCCTGGAAATGAAGTGAGAGAGAATAAGGGACTTGGAAAACATATTTAAGAATATTGTCCATGAAAGTGTCCTGAACTTCTCTAGAGAGGCTGACATACAAAACTTAGGAAATTCAGAGAAATCCAGTGAGACGTTATGTGAGACAACAATCTCAAAAGTAGATAGTTAGCAGATTATCCAAGGTAAACATGAAAGAAAAAATATAAAAGACAGCTAGAATGGGAATAGGTCACATACAAAGGAAAATTATTAGGCTACCATGGGATCTTTTAGCAGAAAACTTACAGTCTAAAAAAGATCAGGTGCCTTTCTTCAGCATCCTTAAAAAAACTTCCAACCAATATTTCATATCCATCCATACTAACCTTTATAAGCAAAAGAGAAATAAAATCCCTTTAAAACAAGCAAACACTGAGGGAATTTATTACCACCAGGCCTTCCTACAAAAAGTACTTAAGAGGGTGCTAAACATGGAGATAAAACATTGTTACCTGTTACCACAAAAACATACTTAGTCCAGTCACACTATAAAGTAACTGTACAATCATGTCTACATAACAACCAGCTAACAATATGATGAGAGAATCAAATTCTCACATATCAATATTAACCTTGAATGTAAATAGGCTAAATGCCTTATCTATGAGGCACAGAGTGGCAAGTTGGATAAATAAGCAAGACCCAACTATAAGTTGCCTTTAAACGAGCCATCCCATATTCAAGGACATTCATATGCCCAAAGTAAAGGGATGAACAAAGAGATACAAGAAAATGGCAAACTGAAGAGAGCAGGGGTTGCCATTCTAATTTCATACAAAAGAGACTTTAAACCAATGATTATCAAAAAGCAAAAAGAAGGGTATTACTAATGATAGCAGGTTTAATTCAACAAGATTTATCTGTTCTGAATAGATACGCAGACAATACTAGACATCCGTATACATAAAACAAACTTTTAGAGCCCTATGAAGACATTATATAATGACATAGTGATAGTAAGTGACTATAACACTCCATTGTCAGCGTTAGAACATCAAGGCGAAAAACTAACAAGATATTTGAACCTAAACTCGACACTTCACCAAATGGATATAACAGAAATCTACAGAAAATTCCACCCAACAACCACAGAATATAGGTTCTTCTCATCTGCCCCTAGAATATATTCTAAGGTGCACCATATGCTTGGCCATAAAGCAATTCTTAACAAATTTAAAAGAAATCAACCACACTTTTGGACCACAGTAAAATAAAACAGAAATTAATACAAGAAGATCTCTCACAACCATACCATTTGTGTAAATTAAACAGTTTGCTCCTGAATGACTTTTGGTACAACAATAAAATTAAGGCAGAAATCAAGAAATTCTTTGAATCTGTTGAAAACAAAGGTACAATACAACAGACTCTGAGACACAGATAAAGCATTGCTAAGAGGAAAGTTTATAGCACTAAATGGCCACATTAAGAAACTAGACAGATCTCAAATTAACAACCTAAAATTACACCCAGAGGAAACTGAAAAGAAAAATTAAACACTAAAAGTAGCAGAAAAGCTGAACTGAATGAAACTGAGATGCAAAAATCTGTACAAAAATATCTATGAAATCAAAAGTTAGTTAATTGAAAGAATAAATAAGATTGTTGTGAGCCACCACTGTAATCCCAGCACTTTGGGAGGCTTAGGCGGGTGGATCAGGAGGTCAAGAGATTGAGACCATCCTGGTCAGCATGGTGAAACCCCATCTCTACTAAAAATACAAAAACTTAGCTGGGCACAGTGGCGCATGCCTGTAATCCCAGCTACTCAGGAGGCTGAGGCAGAATTGCCTGAACCCAGGAGGCGGAGGTTGTGGTGAGCCAAGATCGCGCCATTGCACTCCAGCCTGGGTAACAAGAATGGAACTCTGTCTCAAAAAGAGAAAAAAAAAAGTTTGTTTGACTACTAACTAGACTTAAAAAAATTCAAATGATTACCGCCACAAATAAAAAAGTTGACATTGCCACCCAACCCCACAGAAATTAAAAAAAAAAACCTCTCAGGATACTATTATGAACTCTATACACACACATTGGAAACCTAGAAGAAATGAATAAACTCCTGGAAGCATACAACCTCCCAAGGTTGAACTAGGAGGAAATTAATACCTGAAGAGAACAATAACAAGTTTCAAAGCTGAATCAGTTATAAAAATCCTACCAATCCAAAAAAGTGTGGCACCAGATAGATTTATGGGTGAATTCTACCAGATATGTAAACAGGAGCTGATATCAATCACACTGAAACTATTTCAAAAATTTGAGGAGGAGGGACCCCTCCCTAGCTCATTCTGTGAGGCCAGCACAATTCTGGTACCAAAACCTAGAGAAACACAATTGAAAGAGCAAAATAAAGCATCAATATCCCTGATGAACACAGATGCAAAAGTCTTCAATAAAAGTTTAGCAAATATAATTCAGCGGCATATCAACAAACAAATCGACCAACGATCAAATGGGTTTTCTTCCTGGGATGTAAGGTTAGTCCAGCATATGCAAATTAATAAATGTGATTCATCACATAAACAGAACTAAAAACAAAAACCACATAATCATCAAAATAGATGACAAAAGGACTTTTGACAACATTTAACATCCCTTTATGTTAAAAACCATCAACAAAAATTCATAAGTGAAGGAAAAATAAAATCCTTTGTGAACAAGCAAGTACTCAGAGATTTTGTCACCACCAGGCCTGCTTTACAAGAGCTTCTGAAAGATGCACTACACATAGAAAGGAACAACCACTACCAGCCACTCCAAAAACATACCAAATGGTAAAGAGCATCAACAAAATGAAGGATCTGCATCAACTAATGGGAAAACAGCCAGACAGCATCAAAATGGCAGTATCAAATTCACACATAACAATATTAACCCTAAATGTAAATGGGCTAAATGCACCAATCAAAAGACACAGACTGACAAATTGGATAAAAAGCCAAAACCCATTGGTGTGCTGTGTTCAGGAAACGCATCTCACATGCAAGGATACACAAAGGCTCAAAATAAAGGGATGGGGGAAGATTTACCAAGCAAATGGAGAGCAAAAAAATTCAGGAGTTGCAATTCTCATCTCTGATAAAATAGACTTTAAAGCAACAAAGATCGAAAGACACAAAGAAGGATATTACATAATGGTAAAAGGATTGATACAACGAGAAGAGCTAATGATCCTAAATATGTACGGACCCAATACAGGAGCACCCAGATACATAAGGCAAGTTCTTCTTGACTCACAAGGAGGCTTAGACTCCCACACAATAACAGTGGGAGATTAAACACTCCACTGTCAACATTAGAGAGATCAACCAGACAGAAAATTAACAAGGATATCTAGGTCTTGAACTCAGACCCTGGAACAAGAAAACCTGTCAGACATTTACAGAACTCTCCACCCCAAATCACAGAATATACATTCTTCTCAGCACCACATCACACCTGCTGTAATATTGAACACATAATTGGAAGCAAATCACTCCTCAGCAAATGCAAAACAATGAAAATCATAACAAATAGTCTCTCAGACCACAGTGCAATCAAGTTAGAACTCAGAATACAGAAATTAAGAACAACACAGCTTCATGGAAACTGAACAACTGGCTCTTGAATGTTGACTGGATAAACAATGAAATGAAGGCAGAAATAAAGAAGTTGTTTGAAACCAACGAGAATGAAGACACAACATACCAGATTCCCTGGGACACATTTGAAGCAGTCTCTAGAGGAAAATATATAGCAATAAGTGCCCACATGAGAAGAGTAGAGAGATGCAAAATGACACTCTATTGCCAAAATTAAAAGAGCTAGAGGAGCAAGATCAAAAAAACTTAAAACCCAGCAGAAGACAAAAAATAACTAAGATCAGAGCAGAACTGAAGGAGATAGAGACATGAGAAACCCTTCAAAAAAACTGATAAATCCAGGAGCTGGTTTTTTGAAAAGATCAACAAAATAGACAGACCACTAGCCAGATTAATAAAAAACAAAAAAGAGAATAACCAAATAGATGCAATAAAAAATGATAAAGGGGAAATCACCACAGATTCCGCAGAAATTCAAACCATCATCAGAGAATATTACAAACAACTCTATGCACATAAACTAGTAAACCTGGAAGAAATGGATAAATTCCTGAACACATGCATCCTCCCAAGCCTAAACCAGGAAGAAGTCAAAACCATGAATAGATCAATAACAAGATCTGAAGCAATTAAGAGCCTACCATACAAAAAAATCCCAGGTCCAGATGGGTTCACAGCCAAATTCTACTAGACACACAAAGAGGAACTGTTACTGTACCTCCTGAAACTATTCCAAATAATCCAAAAAAAGGGAATACTTCCCAAATCATTTTATGAGACCAACATTTTTCTGATACCAAATCCTGTCAGAGACTCAACAAGAAAAGAAAACTTCAGGCCAATATCCATGATGAACATAGATGCAAAAATCTTAAATAAAATACTGGCAAGCCAATTGCAACAGCACATCAAAAAGCTTATCCACCATGATCAAGTAGGATTTATCCTGGGGATGCAAGGCTGGTTCAACATACGCAAATCTACAAATGTAATTCACCACATAAACAGAACCAAAAACAAAAACCACATGATTACCTCAATTGATGCAGAGAAGGCCTTTGACAAAATTCAACAGCCCTTTATGCTAAAAACCCTCAATAAACTCGGTATTGACAGAATGTATCTCAAAGTAATAAAAGCTATTTACGACAAACCAACAGCCAATATCATACTGAATGGGCAAAAACTGGAAGCATTCCCTTTGAAATCTGGCACTAGACAAGGTTGCCCTCTCTCACCACTCCTATTCAATATAGTACTGGAAGTTCTAGCTAGAGCAATCAGGCAAGAAAAGAAATAAAGGGTATTCAAATAGGAAAGGAGGAAGCCAAGTTGTCTCTATACAGACGACATGATAGTATATCTAGAAGACCCCATAGTCTCAGCCCAAAAACTCCTGAGACTGATAAGCAACTTCAGCAAAGTCTCAGGATACAAAAGCAATGTGCAAAAATCACAAGCATTCCTATACACCAATAACAGATTTAAAGAGAGCCAAATCAAGAATTAACTGCCATTCACAATTCCTACACAGAGAATAAAATACCTAGGAATACAACTAATAAGGAACGTAAAGGACATCTTCAAGGAGAACTACAAAGCACTGCTCAACAAATTAAGAGAGGACACAAACAGATGGAGAAACATTCCATGTTCATGGTTAGGAAGAATTAATATCGTGAAAATGGCCATACTGCACAAAGTAATTTACAGATTCAATGCTATCCCCATCAAGCTACCAATAACCTTCTTCACAGAGCTGGAAAAAACCACCTGGAACTTCATATGGAACCAAAAGAGAGCCCGCATAGCCAAGTCAATCCTAAGCAAAAAGAACACAGCAGGAGGCATCACACTACCAGACTTCAAACTATACTACAAGGCTACAGTAATCAAAACAGCATGGTACTGATACCAAAACAGAGAAATAGACCAATGGAACAGAACAGAGGCATCAGTGGCAACGCAACATATCTACAACCAATGAATCTTGGATAAACCTGACAAAAACAAGCAATAAGGAAAGGATTCCCTGTTTAATAAATGGTTTTGGGAAAACTGGCTAGCCATGTGCAGAAA
>CM052651.1:90775952-90815535 GCA_028533165.1 Leontopithecus rosalia | reverse complement strand
AGAATATCACATTTGTGGCCAGGCACTGTGGCTCACTTTGGGAGAACGAGGTGGGTAGATCACCTGAGGTCAGGAGTTTGAGACAAGCCTGTCCAACATGGCAAAACGCAGTCTCTACTAAAAATATAAAAAAGTTAGCTGGGTGTGGTGTTGGGTACCTGTAATCCCAGCTACTCGGGAGGCTGAAGCAAGAGAATCGCTTGAACCCAGGAGGTGGAGATTGCAGTGAGTAGAGATCATGCCATTGTACTCCAGCTGGGCAACAAGAGTGAAAACTCTTACTCAAAAAAAAAAAATGTGCAAAGAATTTCCTCATATTCTCTATCCTACTTTGCCTAATATTAGTATCCTATCCCACATAGTAAAAATTATCAACATTTGTACAATATTATTTAAACTATATACCTTACATACGATGCTGTTAATCAGCCTTACTCACTCATAACTTCTTCCTACTTCCCAACTGGGAAGATACAGTAGGGAACCACATAGCCCTCTTTAAAATCTATGGAGCTGAAAATTTAGGAAATTAATTTGTATTTAACAATAAACATTGTTAGATTTGGTTTTAAATTAAAGGTAAAAAAATCATTTAGAGAATACAATGTAGCTGCTATAAATATAGACATTATTTGTCTTCAATTTTTACTAATTAATATATTATATACTGCCTTACAGTTTAATATGTGTTTTACAGAGTTTTATACTCATAACCATTTTGCAGATAATGAATATGTTAAAAGGTTATTTGCAGTATTTCTAAATCAAAATCCACACATAAAATTATAACACACTTTGTTCTTGCCTTTTTTCTCTTCCTGAGAAAGACTTCAAAGGATCAGAATTAATGCATTAAATAAAGGACTGTCAGTTCTGTATGCATTATGCTGTATTACTTTTGTTGATTATTATTTGTTTTAGTAACTAAAAGAAACAAAGTTTCATCACTTACATTTTTAAAGATAGTGGTCAGCCATCTATATCCTACTAAATAGTATATATTTTCCTAGTAAATTACATTAATCAAAAAGTTATATGATATGCTCTGTAAGATGAGTTGTCTCTTGCAGTATATTTGCTTACTGTATGTTTTTATATAACCAAATTAAATCAATAAAAGATTAATTATTTTGAAAATTTTGACAAATACTAACTAGAAGCAAAAGAATTTTCTGGAGAAAGCATCAAATTAAAAAAAATATAGATCATTATATGTACACATTCAAATTTTGAAAGGCCTTTGGAGTCACAGATATGTTAATATATAACTAATGCTATTAGTAATTTCCTCTTAAGTGTTCCCTCTTGGATATAATGTGTTAGCAGGCTTCCTAATGTTAACATCATGTAAACATCTATTTTTTCTCGAATAATATTACTACATTTTTATATCTATATGCTTTAATTGTCAAAAGAGCAGCTTTATGCATTAAGTTAGCCAGAAATCCAATTGTTTATTATTTTTAATGCATTAGTTATTATAATTGTTTTATTATTAATTTAGCAAATGTTTATATTTCCTTATGCCCATTATTATTACAAGTGGATTAAAATGTTAACTGATTTTATCTTCATGACAAACCTGTGTGGTTGATAGTACAATTACCCTCATTTTATTGATGCAACAATTAAGATACAGAGAGATTAAATAATTTATACAGGGTTATTCAACTAGTGAGAATTAGCTTTGAGATTTAAATCCAGAGCCTTTGCTTTTAACCATTTCTTATCCCCACTTATTTAAATTGCCATGTTAATCTTATATAAAATTTAATTTCATATTTGACATAACTCTGACCACTGCAGTTATGTAATCCATCTGTATGTAAGCTTCTGTTAATTTCATATTATTTTAATTACTGAAATATCATTGTTAATCTTTATATCTAATGAGATACATTACTATGACTCTACCTTTCAACATCAATTTAATATAGACTCATGGTCTATTTTCCATGCATATATAATCTAGTAGCTGATTTCCACATTGGTTCACACTTGCTGATGTATAAAGGAATATAGAGTTATTTCTTTTCTGGTTCACCATTCTTTGTGCCTTCAAACACAATCTGGTGGATTTTCCTTTATTATGTCTTGGCAACATTTCTGAAAGGATCCACAGCTTTCTGGTCATTGAGAGACTTTCTCTTTTAAAAACACATCTTTGAGTATTTCAAATCCAACTCCATTTTATTAAAAAAATCTAATCTTCCATGAGAGTTAAAAGTTCTTCCCCACCACATTCCCGCTTCCTCATCTTGCCAATTTTGCCCTCATCTACAACACTGGTATTCTAAGTTGGGAACTGGCTTGTATCTGTTTTCTAGTTTACTTCCCACAAAGTCTTCTGTTCTGTTCCTACAGAACTATAGACAGCAAAGGGGGATTGGGAAAAAATGACACATTTGAAGTGGTTTGTGCTGTTTAATTCTTCTTTCGGTGCCCTCTGTGTTCCAGATGCCCACATGATGGTTCATTCCTGGGTACACTGATGGAAATCACATATGCTGCCTACTCATTTCCCTCCATGCGCACTCACAAATGATATCCACAAACCGTGTCTTTGCCTAATATTAGTGAAGCTACCTCCAAATGATCCTCCAGTTTCTCACCTTTAACACAATTACAACTCTCATTGTCTGGGTGGAAATTTTCTTGAAATTCATACTTTGTGGCAATACTTTAGCCCGTTTAAACATTTAGAAATGTTTAAAGAATATTTCTCTATGTTCTTCAAGGTCTATAAGATCTACTGTAGAATTTATTTGTTTTTCTATATTCTACATGTATTGATCCATATTCTAAATACATATTTGTTCTATATATATATTCTGAAACACACATACACTCTAAAACAAATATTCTGAAATGTATGTTTCTATATATGTATTCTAAATATATACATTGAATATATATAAATAAAGATATATATGTATGTATATATACACACACATATATATAGCTTCTGAGGTTTTGTACAATCTCAGTGCTCCATAACAGCACATTATATTTCTGCTTATTATGTGTACCTCAGCACTACATAATTAACACATCATATTTCTCCACTGAAAGATTAATAGAACCTTCAGAGCCATTTAGATACTGGATATGGGGGAAAAAGATTATTAAAAGAATCCTTTTGGTATACAGTTGACTCTTTAACAACAGTGGATTGAATGGCATATCTAATATGGAACAATAGAATCCACTTATGTGTGGATTCTCAGCTGCCTCTGTCACACCTGAGATGACAAAACCAGCTCTTCTTCTTCCTCTATTTCCTCAGCCTATGCTGTGGGAAGATAATGAGTAGGAAGACCTTTATGATAATTCACTTTCACTAATGAACAGTAAACATATTTTCTCTTTCTTACAATTTTCTTAATAACATTTTCTTTTTCCTAGCCTACTTTATTGTAAAAGTGCAGTATGTAATACAGATTACATACAAAATATGGACTAGTCTATTATTTATTTTATTAGCATGGCTTCTGGTCAACAGTCATCTATTGAGTAGTTAAGTTTTGAGGGAGTGAAAAGTTATATACAGATTTTATTTCTGTGGAAGGCTGGTGCTTCTAATCTTGGCATTTTTCAAGAGTCAACTGTATTTTTATATTATGAGGTGATTTAGAGTAGATTGGCCTTTTTAAAAGAAATTGATCCAAAGATATGGGCTACACTGTTTTTTCCTCCAGTCAGATTTTTCTAAATTAGCTTCCATTAAAATGTCATTCTTTACATAAACAGTGCTTATCAGTAACTTTTGAACCACATAATTTAAAGAAGCATATTTGCTTAAAAATATTTCAACACAATATCTAAAAGCCAGCCCTAATGAGACTTTATGATATTAAAACCTTATTTGAAAAGAATGACCCAACCCAAGTATGTATAAGGGGAAAATTCATTTTCTAATTTTAATATCAAGCCTTTGTCCATTAGCCAAAATTCATATGTATTGCTCTTTAATTCAAATCTTGACTGTAACTCACTCACCAAATTTTGTTTTCTTGATGATCTTCAAAGTTTAATAAGAAATATTAATAACTTAACAAATTGACTTCTTCCCTTATGCAGATATTTTAAGTTTGTACATCCAAATGATTTTTGACCTTTAAAGGTAAATGGATTCCAACCATCTGCAGTCTATACATCTGACAAAGGGCTAATATCTAGAATCCACAAGGAACTTAAATTTACAAGAATAAAACAAACAACCCCATCCAAAAGTGGGTAAGGTTTATGAACACTTTTCAAAAGAAGACATTTATGCAGCCAACAAACATGAAATTAAGCTCATCGTGACTGGTCATTAGAAAAATACAAATAAAAACTACAGTTCCCATCTCATGCCAGTTAGAATGGCAATCATTAAAAAGTCAGGAAACCATCCAAAAACAATCCAAGATGGCTGATTGCTAACATCTTGGGATTGCAGCTCCCAGTGAAAGCGCAGAGAACAAGAGGACGCCACACTTTCAGACAAATTTTTGTTGCTCACAGAGCAGAAGATTCCCAGTGGAGGAGCCCCACAGGTCACCAGCGCAACTCTTGTGTCCGGCGCAGTGGTTTTGCCGGCACCTCAGTGTGGCAGCTCTTGGTGCAGAGTAAACAGGACTGGTTCCCCTTCTTACTGACGTTTGGAGCTCTGGGAAGGCAGAGTCACCTATTATGGACTCAAGAAGGAAGCCAGACTGGAGATGCCCAGGCAGAAAAGCACCATCAGTCTTAACACCACTGTTTTAGCTGGCACAATGGGATGCTCATATTTTGGCTCTGGGAATTAACAACTTGGACATCCACTCAGAGACCTAATTTGAAAGTTGGTAATTACAAAGACGACAGCTGGATAAATTTACACTGATGGGAAGAAACCAGCGTAAAAAGGCTGAGAATACTCAAAATCAGAATGCCTCTCCCTCTAAAGAGGATCACAGTTCCTCATCAACAAGGGAACAAGTCTTGATGGAGAACGAGTGCATCCCATTAACAGAATCAGGCTTCGGAAGATGGATAATGAGAAACTTCTGTGAGTTAAAAGAACATGTTGTAGCCAAATCTAAAGAAACTAAGAACTTTGAAAAAAGGTTTGATGAAATCCTAATGAGAATAGACAATTTAGAGAGGAATGTAAGTTAATTAATGGAACTGAAGAATACAATATGGGAACGCTGACAAGTATGCACAGGTTTAAACACTCGAATTAATCAAGCAGAAAAAGGATATCAGAGGTTGAATACCAACTTAATGAAATAAAAACGAGAAGACAAGATTAGAGAAAAAAGGATAAAAAGGAATGAGCAAAGTCTCCAAGAAATGTGGGACTGTATGAAAAGACCTAATTTACATTTGATAGGTGTACCTGAATGCGATGCAGAGAATAAATCCAAGCTGGAAAATATTCTTCAGGATATTATTCAGGAAAATTTTCCTGACCTAGCAGAGCAGGACAATATTCAACCCCAGGTAATGCAGAGAACACCACAAAGATATTCCTCAAGATGAGTAACCCCAAGACACATAATCATTAGATTCATGAGGGTTGAAATGAAGGAGAAAATACTAAGGGCAGCCAGAGAGAAAGGTCAGGTTACACACAAAGAGCCTATTAGACTTACAGCAGATCTCTCAGCAGAAACCCTACAAGCCAGAAGAGAGTGGTGGCCAATATTCAACATCCTTAAAGAACAGAACTTTCAGCCCAGAATTTCATATCCTGTCAAACTAAGCTTCACAATTGAAGGAAAAAGAAAATCTTTTATGAACAAGCAAGTATTCAGAGATTTTATTACCACCAGGCCTGCTTTACAAGAGCTTCTGAAAGAAGCATTACACATAGAAAGAAACAACCAGTATTAGCCTTTCTAAAAATATACCAAAAAGTAAAGAGCATCAACACAAAGAATTTACATCAACGAATGGATAAAATAGCCAGTTAACATCAAATGGCAGTAAACCTAAATTTAAGTTGACTAAATCCCCCAATCAAAAGATACAGCCAATACCTAATGGTATGCTACATCCAGACCCATTTCACATGTAAGGATACACGAAGACTCAAAACAAAGGGATGGAGAAAGATTTACCAACCAAATGGAGAGCAAAAATAAATAAATAAATAAAAAGCAGGAGTTGCAATTCTCGCATCTGATAAAATAGATTTTAAAGCAACAAAGATATAGTGGTAAAAGGATCAATGCAACAATAAGAGCTAACGATTCTAATGCCCAGATACATAGAGACTTAGACTCCATGAGACAGAAAATTAATAAGGATATCCAGGACTTGAACTCAGATCCGGAACAAGTAAACTTAATAAATATTTATAGAGCTTCCACTTTAAATACACAAAATATACATTTTTGTTAATACTACATCACACCTACTCATAGGTTTAAATGAAATATTGATTGGTTATTATTAATACCCATTTTTTAGAATAAAGCAACATTTCCATTCTCTCTCCCTCTTTTTCTTCCTCTTTCTTCCTCTCCTTCACTCCCTTTCTTCTTCTTTCCTTCTCTCAAAAAATAAAAAAATACAATAAAAGTCACAAATCAATACATTCCAAATGATCTCTTATCCTGGCCTGCAACCCCTTTAAAAAAAAAAAAAGATTGTGCCACTGCCCCTCCAGCCTGGGCGACAGAGGAAGACTCTGTCTCAAAAAAAAAAAGTGCAGAGAGTTCCCATATCCCCCTTCAGGCTCCCCATTTATCCTATTATTAACCTTTTTCAATTGGTGTGGTGCATTTGTTACAACTGATGAGCCAGTATCAGTATATTATTAACATAGTCCATATTGATACATTATAATTAACAAAGTTCATAAATTACATTAGAATTTACTCTTTGCATTGTACATTCTAAGGGTTTACACACAGGTATGACATATATATATATATATATATATATATAGAGAGAGAGAGAGAGAGAGAGAGAGAGAGAGAGAGACAGGAAACAACAGATGCTAGAGTGGATGAGGGGGCAAGAGGAAAAATGAGAACACTTTTACACTGTTGGTGGAAGTGTAAATTCATTCAACCATTGTGGAAGGCAGTGTAGCAATTCCTCAAGGATCTATAACCAGAAGTACCTTCTAACCCAGCAATCCCATTACTATCATTCTACTATGAAGGCACATGAACATGTATGTTTATTGCAGCACTATTCGTAATACCAAAGACTTGGAATCAACCCAAATGCCCATCAATGATAGACTGGATTAAATATATGGCATATATACACCATGGAATATTATGCAGTCATAAAAAAAGAATGAGTTTGTGTCCTTTTCAGGGACATGAATGAAGCTAGAAACCATCATTCTCAGCAAGCTAACACAGGAACAGAAAACCAAACACCACATGTTCTCACTCATAAGTGGAAGTTGAACAATGAGAACATATGGGCATAGGGAAGGGAACATCACACACCAGGGCCTTTTGGGGGTTGGGGGACAAAAGGAGTAATAGCATTAGGAGAAATACCTAATGTAGATGACAGGTCGATGGGTGCAGCTAACCTCTATGGCACATGTATACCTATGCAACAAACCTGCAAGTTCTGCATATGTATCCCAGAACTTACAACATAATACAAAAAAAGAGTATTTTCTATCCATGTTTTGTAGTTTTCCTTGTAGAAGTTTTAATATTCTTAATTGTATTTATCCCTTAGTGTTTTTTGTAGCTATTGTAAATATGACTGGCTTCTTGTTTTCTTTTCAGCTTTTATTGTCTGTGTATAGAAATACTATTGCTTTTAGTATGTTGACTTTGTATACTGCAATTTTACTAAATTTGTTTATCACTTCTAACACTTTCGGATAGAATATTTCTTTATATAAAAACATATGCCTGTAAACAGGACAATTTGACTCCCTCTGTTACTACTCATTTAGATGCACTTTTTTTCCTTGCCCAATTGCTCTTGCTAGGACTTCCAATACTACATTGAACAAAAGTTGTGAAAGTGGACATCTGTCATGTTACAGTTCTTAGAGGAAAACCTTTCAATGTTTCCCACATTGACTCTATTGTTAGCTGTGGATTGATCAATGTAGCCTTCATTATGTTAAGGTAAATTTCTTTTCTCCTAGTTTAACTAGAGATTTTATAATAAGGGGAAGCTAAATTTAATCAAATGCAATTTCTGCATTCTATTGGCCTTCATGTAACATCCTGAAACTTAAAACTACTTGAAGAAAATATAAAGAAAATTCTCCAGGACATTGGTTTGAAAAAGGATTTTAAGAATAAGACCTCAAAAGCACAGACAACAAAAGCAAAAATAAACCAATGGCATCATATTAAACTCAGAATTATCTGTACAGTCAAGAAAATAGCATGAAAGGCAACCTACAGAATAGGAGAATATAGCTTCAAACTATTCATCTAACAGGCAATTAATATCCAGAATATACAACGAGCTCAAACATTTCAACAGTAAAAGAACAAAAAAAAATCTGATTAATACATGGGAAAATGATCTGAACAGATGTTTCTCTAAAGACGACCTACAAATGGCCAACAAATATATGAAATAATACTCAACATCACTAGTCATCAGCAAAATGCAAATAAAAACTGAGATGGTGTATCATCTTACTCCAGTTAGCATGGCTATGCTAAAAAAGATGAGAAATCACGTGTGGCAAGGATGCCAAGAAGAGGGAGCTCTTAAACACCATCAATGGGAATGCAAGCAAGCACAGCCACTATGGAGATCAGTATGGAGCTTCCTCAAAACACTGCAAATAAAACTACCAAAAAATCCAGCAATCCTACTACTGAGTGCTTATTCAAAGGAAAGGAAATCAGTACATTTCAGAGACCTCTGTACTGCCAAGTTTACTACAGCACTGTTTACAATAGCCAAGGTATGGAATCAAGCTATGTGTTTAACAGATGAATAGAGAAAAAGTTTTATATATATACACACACAAACACACACAGACACACACACACACACACACACACACACACACACAAACATTGGAATACTATTTAGCAATATAAAATAATGAAATTCAGTCATTCACGGGAATATAGATAATACCGGAAGTCGTTATGCTAAGTGAAGTAAGCCAAGAACAGAAAGTTGAACACGTGCTCTCACTCAAGTGTAAGCTAAAAAATGTTGATCATATAGAAATAAAAAGTAGAGCCAGGTGCTGTGGCTTCACACCTATAATCCCAGCACTTTGGAAGCTTAAGGTGGGCAGATGATCTAGGTCAGGAGTTCAAGACTAGCCTGGCCAACATGGTGAAATCTTGTCTCTACTAAAAATACAAAAATTAGCTAGGCCTGGTAGCGAGCACCTGTAATCCCAACTGCTCGGGAGGCTGAGGCAGGAGAATCACTTGAACCCAGGAGACAGAGTTTGCAGTGAGCCAAGATTGTACCACTGCCCTACAGCTGAGGCAACAGAGCGAGACTCTATGTCAAAAAAAATAAAAAATTAAAAAAAGAAGTAAAAAGTAGAACAGAGGAGACGAGAGAGTGGGGAGGATGGGGAATGGGGTATAGGGAGAGATTTGTTGAAAGATACAAATCTTTCAGCTACAATTACAGATACAATTACAACTAGATAAGAGGAATAAGTTCTAGTGGTGCTTATATATACACATATTATGTACATAAAATTTATATAATAAGTTATATGGTACTATAGGATGATTATAGTTAGTAATACATAATTTCAAATAGCTAGAGGGATATTGAATATCCTCAACACAAATAAATGGTAAATTTTCCAGATGATGGATATGCTAATTTCCTCAATCTATTGCACTATATTTACTGAAACATCACTATATACCTCATTAATACGTACAATGCTATGTCAATAAAGACATAAAAGAAAAAAAATGGAAAAGAATATTATCTTGATGTGGCCTAAGGTATATAAATCCAGCTAAACTGTTTGAATATATTCTACCATAGTCCTCAAATACCTGTCTTTATTTCATGCTTACTTTAACTTTGAGCCAACCCTTTTTCTTGGCTTTTATTGAGGCTTTTGAGCTTTTTATTTTAGTGACCTGTAGAATTGCTAAAGGGAGACACAGAGACATAATGCACTATAGGAAAAGAGCCACACATTTGCAGTAAAAACGTTTGTTTCTCTACTATGCAACTTATTGGCCAATGTAACTTATGCAGCATATTTTTCTAAAAAATCAATTTTCTTGATAATATATGACACAATTTACAGATAAAGAAATTACAAGTCTTCTGCAAAAATACCTGAGATATTAAATATAAAAGCATTTTAATTGTAAAATTTTAAACTACATAGGAATCTTTTAATAGAATAGGCTTCCTGATGAATTTTTTGCAAAACTTTTTTAAATTCAATTTTATTTTGGTAAGAGCACTTAACTAAAGATCTCTGCTTTTTTTTACATGTGTACTCCAGTATTGTAGACTATTGGTACAATGTTATAAAGAAGATCTCTAGAGCTTATTTGTCTTATTTTTAACTCTAAAGCCATTGGTAAGTCAATTCCCATTTCTTTTTTAAGTTTAGTTTTTGGAAGTACACAAGTATATACATTTTATGGTGTATATTAGATATTTATAATTTGCATTTGGGTCTAGGCATGCAACATATAATAATCACATCATAGGAAATTTAATGTCCATCCCCTCAATAATTTACTCTTTCTGTTACAAACAATCCAATAATATTATTTTTATAATTTTGAATTTTACAATCAAATTGTTGTTGACTATACTTGCGCGGTTATGCTATCAAATACTAGGTCTCATTCATTCAATATTCTTATATGCATTAGTCGCCCCCACCTTTCTTCCACCCACTCCTACAAGCATTCCCAGGCTCCTATTATCATTAACCATCCTTCCATTTTCTATCTCCATGAGTTCAATCATTTTGATTTTAAACCCCACAAATAAGTGAGGACATGCAATATTTGTCTTTCTGTGCCTGGCTTATTTTGTTGAACATAATGACCCTCAGTTTCATCCATGTGTTGCAAATGAGAGCATCTCATCCTTTTCTATGGCTAAATATTACTCCATTGTGTATAAGTACAATATTTTCTTAATTCATTCATCTGTTGATGGACACATAAAATTGTTTGCAAATATTGGCTATTGCAAACAGTACTATTATACTGATTTCCTTTCTTTTGGGTATATACCCAGCAGTGGGATTGTTGGATTTTATGCTAGCTCTAATTTTAATTGTTTTAGGAACCTCCAAACTTTTCACCAGAGTGATTGGAGAAATTTACATTCCCACCAACAGTGACAAGGCCTCTCCAGCATTTGTTATTGCCTGTCTGTGGATATAAGCCATTTAAAAGACTCTGATGCATTCTTCAACATGTCAATAGCATTTTTCAACTCTGTAAGTTTGTTTAATTCATCTTAATTATTTCAATCTCTTTGTTAAACTTATCTGATAGAATTCTGAATTTCTTCTCTATGTTGTATTAAATTTCTTTGAGTTTCCGCAAAACAGCTACTTGAATTTTCTGTCTGAAAGGTCATATAGCTGTGTTTCTCCAGACTTGGTTCCTGGTGCCTTATTTAGTGAATTTAGTGAGGTCACATTTTCCTGGATGGCACTGATGCTTGTAAATGTTCATTGGTGTCCATTTATTGTAGTCTTCACTGTCTGGGCTTGTTGTTGCATGTCTTTCTTGGGAAAACATTCTAGATATTTGAAGGAACTTGAGTCCAAAGATCAATCATGCTGTAGTTTTTGCAGACTCATAGAGGTGCCACCGTGGTGGTCTTGGATAAGTTCCAGAATAATTCTCCAGATTACCAGGCAGAGACTCTTGCTCTTTTCTCTTTCTCCCAAACACATGGAGTCTCTCTCTCTCTCTCTCTCTCTCTCTCTCTCTCTCTCTCTCTCTCTCTGTGTGTGTGTGTGTGTATGTGTGCGTTTGTGTGTGTGTGTGTGTGTGTGTGTGTGGTTTGACTAGGAATTGACGTCCTTGTGTCCTAGATTGTCTTTCAAGTTACCTAGGACCCCAGAGCACTTCAGCCTGTGGTGGTAAGGCTTGCCGTGAAATTCAAGTTCCAACTGTTTCCCCCATCTAGGTCTATCGTCGGCTGTGACAGGACAGCACTCCTTTCAATGTAAGATCCCACAGTGGCTGAACTCTCCTTTTCCAAACTGTACAGATTCTCCCTCCGCATTGCATGACTGCTGCCAGGGCATGAAAAAGGGATGGAATTGGTAATTCAAGACTATCTCCTCTGCCCTCCTCATGTTCTCTTTCCATGATATGAAATTCAATCCAGATACTGTGATTGTTCACCTAATTTTGTTGTTGTTGTTGTTTTTGTGACAGTGCCTTTCTCTGTGCAGAGAGTTGTTAAAAGTTTGTGTTCCAGTGTTCCATTCGGGGGCCAGGGGCCACGAACAAAAGATGTTCGTGGTAACTTGCTCTGCCTCCTCTCCATTTCTTATGTGTCTACAGTTTGTTGAAAATATCGTACATGGATAAAATTGGATGTTAAGTGTAAATGATAATTAAGTCTTTTGGTAAACTACTTCATATTAAATTCATAGAAAGATAGTATGCATGTTAATTTCCATTGTTTTAGGAATATGAAGGTCACTGGCACAAGAATAAAAAAAAATTAGGTGAGCAATCACAGTATCTGGCTTGAATTTCATATCATGGAATTTCATATCTGGTTTGAATTTCATGTCGTTTTTACATTTAACATCCAATACTAAAACAATGGAAATTAACATGTAACAATCTCATTTGAAATGACATTTATTAATAATTTGTAGTTAAAATAATGCACTTTTGGATAATTTCATTTGAAATGTGAAGCAATATGCAATAAATTGTGGAAATTCATGTGCATATTTTTCTTACAACTTTTAAAACATTTTACTCTTTACAATGCTAACATTTTAAGACAACCCTAGTAATTGCTGTCATCTAATACATTCTGAGTAAAGACTTTTTACCATGTTATTATTTTTATTTAATAGTAATTGACAACAAGTGTGTATTTTTTAAGTGGATGAGGTTTTGGTCCGTGTATTCCTTGTAGAGAGATTCAATTAAGCTAATTAATTTACCTATCATCTCATCTACTTAACATTCTTTGTGGTAAAAATGTTAAAAATGCTATTCTTTTGGCAAATTTGAATGGCAACTCTTTTCATTTGAAGAAATTAATCTTCACTTTAATATAAGCAAAGTGTCATGCGTCTAATTAAAATTTGATTGTGCTATATCCCTGAGCTAAGACAAAATAAAGAGTGCATCTCTTTAAACTAAAAGATTATGATTTACTATTGTAGTGACACTTTTTCCTATTATGTTTTCTAATTTTTGTGTGAGAAAGTAAAAACACATCTTAAAATTCAAAAGAAATTTATATGGCAGTAAATATAATTTCAACATTTTGCACAAGTATTTTAAGCTAGACAAGAATATAGATTTATTTAAAAGGAAATAAATATTTAGAAAAATAAGATATACATTTATGAATTTTATACATTTATAATACACAAAAATTAATTTTATATAGGTATTAAATATCTTTAAATATAGAAAAAGGTAAGAGGAAGAATATTGGATTTTTGTTAACACCCCAAATTAACCTAGATTAAATGCTGATTCTAAATGTGTCTAAATAATATTTTCCTATACTGCTTGCTTTTAGTCTCCATAAACCAAAGGCAATTCCATAATTAATTCAAAGAATAGTAACATAGCCTGTCAAAATAGTTTAGAAGGTAAAAGCATTTAAAATTGTAAAGCAAACTTACTAACTTGTAACAAATGATAGTCGGCATCATGAATATTTTAAACGATAATTTTAAAATAGTCACTAAAATAATATTAAGATAATGGATATGTTGTAACTTCACTTGTAGAAAATAAATTTAATTTGTCCCTGACCTGTATCCTATCACATTTCCAAAAACTTAATAATTTGTGTTAATAAGGCAAAAGTGTAGAAAATAACACATAGTGAAAATTAATCATTTAAACATAATGGATGATATTTAATATTATATGAAACAATAAATCATTTGGATAGTCTTTTCTACTGGAAACTATACTTCAAGCACATATTTTGAAATACAGATATTTTATCAAGATGCCATCAATGGAAAAGTCTCTCAATGTTGCAACCACTGTTTAATGGCTAGGTAGGAAATTTGTCTTTAAAGCAACTCCTTTGTGCCTGACATTTGACTACATAAAATAGATTTTAAAATAATCTATACAATGGAATAATGATCAACTTCAATATTATTTTGGTTTTGTTTGTGCATACACACAAACCATTTTATTTATTCTTTTAAAAATTAGACTACCTATCAGTTATATTACAAAAGGATTTACATTTAGATCAAATCTTAATTTTAAACTTCTTGGATATTCCTTCACTTTATGGAAAGTTCAGGCTGCCTTTATTGATACATAAATATGTGAATAAGATGCACAAATTGTTTTATTGATCAAAGAGGAACTGCATTTTATATATATATATAAAAAATGTTTATATATATATAAAATGTTTATATATATATATATATATATATAATGGCATATATATATATGATGGCAATGATCAAAGGAATGCACTCTGTGACAAGGTAGGACATTTTTATGTGATTTAATTGTGTCCTGTAAACCTACAGAGGAGCATGTGAGAATTTCCTTGTCTGGGAAAGCAGCAACATATATAATCTTAAGAATTTTTACAAATGGCTCCAATATGCATACAATGAATATCGATATCCATAATGAATCATTGTTCTAAATCACTGGTTTCCCAGACTTTAGTGAGAGTCAGAACTTATAGGGACATGTTACAACACAGATTTATGGGGCCAACCCAAGGTTTTCAGTATTTATGTAGCAAAGCCTGAGAAGTCACGTTTTCAGATATTGCTAATGCTTCTAGTTGCCAGGGCCCACACTTTGCGAACCCTTGCCCTAAAAGATCCTGTTACCTCCAGGCATAGGCATTATGAAAGACATTTACAGCAGTGGGAAAAATTTTTCTCTCCATACATAATTAGAATTTGCAACTGATATTAGACACATAGGTATGCCTTTTTATATACTAGAAAAATAAAAGACTGACTTTTTTTTCTTTTTTTAAACTTATTATCTGTGATACAGCAGACATGAAGATACATAAGCCAGGATCTTTCTTTCAACCTGGTTTAACTTGGTACAACCTAGCAGGGTTATAGAGAGATGAAATATGGTAAGCCCATGACAGAAATGTTCAAGAAATACAGAACTGAAAAGCATGCCAACAGAGATGAAACTGGAGACCATTATTTTAAGTGAAACAACTCATAAACAGAGAGTCAAACACTGCATGTTCGCCCTTAAAGGTGGGAGATAAGTAATGTGTACATATGGACATGGAGTGTGGAATGATGGAGAGCAGAGACTCGGAAGAGTGGGAAGGAGGAGAGAGATGAGGGATGAGAGTTTGCTTGCTGGGTACGAGGTACACTGTTCAGGTGATAGTTGCTTTAAAAGCCCAGACTATGCAATGTATCAATGTAACAGAACTGAACCAATTCTGACAACATGGAGATCTGAGTTAGAACAAACTTTCTGGAAGAGGTAACTAAAGGATTATATCTTATAAAATGCATGTAAGTTACCCAGCTGTCATAGTGAAATTTTTTGACAATGAAGCACAATGAAATATTGTTTATTTTATCTTCCTGAAATTTGTGAAATAAATAAGATTAAAAGAAGTTTTCTATTATAATCTGCTCAAAAGAATGCTTGACCCTAGTCTATGCCCTGTTATTTTTTCCTTAGTATACTCTTGCCACATTCTGAATAAAAGTGTTTTGTTTGGTTTGGTTTTGTGTGTTTTGAGTTGTAGTTACATTTGTATTTTCAGACTGAAATGATTCCCACTTCATGAAATGTTTAAGTTTCCTTGACTCAAATTGTGAAAAAGAACATCTTTAAAAGTTTCAAATAAATTTATTTGTGTTATTTTACAATTATGAAAAGCAATATAAATATAAACAGACAAGTTCACTTACACTTCCTACAGTAAGAATGATGAATCACAGGGAGGATGAACATCGAGCCAGGTCCTTATTGTTCTGTGCTTGACCACCAGAAAAATTAGTCTAAGGGTGACACTGGCCTGGGCTTTTGTAGAGAAAAATCATCTCCTATGACAAGAATGTTCTGCCCCTTCTGTCTTTTATTCTCTATGCTCTTAGGAGCTCAGAAAATTTTTGTATAAGGGAGTAGGAAGCACAGGAGAGACCTGACCCCATTATTCATTTATCTCTTACCAGGTCCCTCCCATAACATGTGGGAATTATGGGAGCTACAAGATGAAATTTGGGTGGGGACACAAAGCCAAACCGTATTGGTCACATAGGCATAGAACACCTGGATGACTAACCTTAACTACTCAGTTTTTAGCCCCCAGGTTTCTGAGCCTGTTAATGGCAGGGACTGCTGCAATGGTAATATGCTCTGGAGACGTTTTTCCCATTGTTTTAGTGATTAATATTTAGCTCCTCATTACTTATGAAAAATATCTTCAGCTGGCTCCATTTCTCCTCAGAAAATGGGATTTTCTCTTCCATTATGTTGTCAGGCTGCAAATTTTCTGAACTTATTCTCTGTTTCTCTTTTAAAACTGAATGTCTTTAACAGCACCCAGGTCACATCTTGAATTCTTTGCTGCTTATAAATTTCTTCCAACAGATATCCTATATTATGCATCTGAATTTCAAATTTCCACAGATCTCTAGGGCAGGGGCAAAATGCCACCAGTGTCTTTGCTAAACCATATCAAGAGTCACCATTACTTCAATTCCCAAAAAGTTCCTCATCTCCATCTGAAGCCACCTCATCTGGATTTTATTGTCCATATTACTATCAGCAGTTTTGTCAGAGCCATTCAACAATTCTCTAGGGAGTTCCAAACTTTCCCACATTTTTCTGCTTCATCTAAGCCCTCCAAACTTTCCAACTTCTGCCTGCAACCCAGTTCCAAAGTCACTTCCATATTTTTGGGTATCACTACAGCAGTGCCCCACTCTACTGGTACCTATTTACTGTATTAGTTTGTTTTCACATTGCTAATAAAGACATACCCAAGACTGGGCAATTTATGAAAGAAAGAGATTTGTTGGACTCACAGATACACATGGCTAGGAAGGCCTCACAATCATGGTGGAAGGTGAAAGACGTTTTTCACATGCAGCAGCAAGAGAGAGAGAGCTTGCTCAGGAAACTCTCCTTTTTAAAACTATCAGAACTGGTGACACTCATTTACTATCACAAGAACAGTGTGGGAAAGACCTGCCCCGATAATTCATCGGGTGTCTCCCACCTCACATGGGAATTATGGGAGCTACAAGATTAGATTTGGGTGGGGACACCTAGCCAAACCATATCAGTCACCTAGCCATAGAACACCTGAAAACTGATCTTAACTACTCAATTTTTAGTCACCACCCACACGCCCCACACAGAGGTCAAACTGATAGAGTGTCCCAGGGTCCCAGAAGAACAAACACTAGCATTCAGCATAAATGACATTGTTAGCATAAATTACCTGGCATGGTCCAAGTCCACAGATTTACAATATTTATTAGGCAGGATATTCCAAGGGTTCACTGGTTGTCTCCTAGGAGCTGATAAAAATCCAGTCATTCCCTTTTAATGTGCAGAGTTTAAACACCCAAGCTTACTTCATGCACATATAACCCTTTGGGCATGTACTTGCTTTAGGGTTTATAAACTCTAAATATAAACTTGCCTTAGGGTTTATAAACTCATAGTCTACCTTAAGGTAATAATATACAATTTTGACTACAGCCTTAGCAAGATATAAAACCATAAAACAATCTACCTAAAATTAAGCAATTGTCAGAACCAGACTGACAATACTAAATATGGTAAAGATTAATTGGAGTAGTAAAACTGTAACATAAGCATGTAAAAAGTTAAAATTAAATTGGATAATTATTTACCATTATTTTTTAGATTAAACATAGTTATAGTTTATAATTTCGTCATCCCCTTTTAGATGTATATCTTAATAAACATACATATGCATATACATAAACTATATGCTCATAGCAACATTATTTATTGCAGCAAAACTATCCTTCAAAAAGAGAATGAATAATAACAAAAGATTATTCCAAGGCTGTTAAAATAAGCCATGCAATATGTATCAACAATCATGAATTGCATGTATAATATTTGATGCAAATTAGTTGAAAAATATTTAATTATCTTTAGAGATTAATATATACAAATATGTACATATATGTATTGAATATACATGGAAAAATAATGCAATGAACAATTCAATACTATAATTGTTCTGGGGAGAAATGTTAGCAGAACTAAATTCAAGAGGTATGAAAATGAAAACTCAGGAGTACTAATATATTCTCCCCTCTTAGGTTGGAAGCTGGGTTTGTTTAGAGGTTTGGTGATAAAAATAAAAGAAATCTAAAGAAATAAAAGTATCATTGAAAAAAGATACTACCAAAGAATCACAAAAATGATGGTTTTATTCTAGAAAAAGTAGAAAGTGGTAACTAACCCCTCAGAAAGCAATAAGAAAGTCAGCCAGAGAATTAGAGAATTCTCCTTTCCTTCATATCCCTACCTGAGACCACCAACTATTATTGGTTTAGGACAATAAAAAAAATAATAAATATCCTGGTGAGGTGGTCAAAGTATTAATAACACAACCATGTAACAAATAATTAAATGGTTGCAGATATAAAAATTACATGAAACAAAAGTTCAAAATTCAGAATCAGACAAAGAAAGTGAGAATATAAGTTGAAACAACAGTTTTTAGAGCTCAGAACAGTGACTAAGAAAATATTAAATCACTTTAGTAATGAAGAAATTAAAGATGACAAAAGGAAAATAACTATAATACTGAAAAGCACAAAAACAAATAAAGGATAAAGAGGAGATGAAGAATTAAATAAGTAGGCCAAAAGTATGTAATTAAAAATAAAGAAAAGGTTAAAAGAGTTTAGGAAAAATTATAAATATTTGGAAGTTCTAACATAGAAAACAATGGAGTATCTGAAGAAGAAAATCATAGCAATGAACAGAACTACCAATTACTACTACTACTACTACTAATTTAAAAAATTTGCTAGGAATTTACTACTAATTCAAGAAAACATTTTACGAATAAGCAAAGACATGCATCTATAAAAATATCAAACAAAAAGGGTCAATCCTGATACATAAATATTAAACTATGAGAATTGAATATATTTTTTTAAATTTTTATTGCATTTTAGGTTTTGGGGTACATGTGCAGAACATGCAAGATAGTTGCATAGGTACACACGTGGCAGCGTGTTTTGCATTTTTTAAATAATAAAATAAAATACCCTAGGCATACAGGTGATCCAATTCCTAGATAAGGTGTAGAAAATTATGGTGGCAGTGTGTATCTCATGAGTAACATATAAAAATTACAGCAGTTTTGCAATACATGCAAAAAAACTCAAATGTGCAATATGTGAGCTAAGGATTAAAGACCCAGATAAAATTTTTTCAATTGTCTCAGTTTTAAAAATAACAATTAAATATCCAGGAACACAGGGAATAATGTACCTATGAGCTATTGTTTAGAATCTAACCTAGTGTCTAGATTTTGGACTCTTGGCATTCTAGGATTAATAACCAATGGTGAGATCTGGAACACATAAGGTTAGAAAGTGAGCATGAAATATTTATTGTGTTAGAGAAAGTAAGAAAACAAGGGTAGTGAGGATAGAAAGGGAAAAACAAGGCACAGAACCCAGTTTGAATAAGCTCATATTTGCAAAAGTTAGAGTTTGAGCATTTAGAAGAATAATGCCTTTAATTAATTTTTAGAAATAAAACTTGGAAATTCTGTGCTTCCATGCAGATATGCAAAAAGCAAAGGAAAGAAAAACTTTTCTGATATCATCTGTAGTGATTATGATACAAGCTCCTTATTCTGAAAATAGGTAATTAAAAGAAATAAATTAAGCTTTTATTCTCAATCCCAGTTGATGGAGGCAGCTTTTCTTATGGAAGAATGCCAGCTAATTAACACATAAAAATAGCAAAAATAGCATAATTTTTTTAAATGTCCATTTTGCAGTCTCTGATAAAACAATTTACTCAGGCCAGGAGTATCAATAGAAACCATTAGAGATTCACATGGTTTGTTTGCCCTTCACAAGGTGAAATGTGTACCTTAAAATTGTAAGATAGGTTAGTTACCATTCCAACCAAGTAACGGGATAGCATTACTAACAAATGGTCTGCCCAACACCTCATGTGTTTTCAGAGGGTTCATCACCTGTGAAAGGTTCATAGCAAATAATGTTTCACCTGAGTCTAACCATTATTTTAAACCTACCTTCCATTTTCTTGGAAATAACAAAAGATGGAGAAATCCATTTAACACCTCAAGACACAATCAAACAAATCTAGACAGTGTGACATTCTACAAGAGAGCAGCACTTGTCTCTTCAAAAAGTAGTCCCATGTAGAAAATGTAAGGGAGTGGTCATTTCTAGATTAAAGGAGGCTAAATATTCAGTATGCAAGGCGTGAACATTGAGAAAAGCTTAGGCATTTTTGAGGCAATTATGAAAATTTGAATATGGACTGAATATTAACCATTTTTGAGATTGTTAATAATTGTCTTTGCTTAAATGGAGTGATTAATATTTATAAAATGTATTTTTAGTAGATGCATGCTGAATTTTTGCTTCATCTTTATGTAGCAAATGTGGCAATATGTTTAAAAATATTCTATCTAGCTGACATGCATTTAGATGTTTATTAACTAACCACTCAGGTTGTCTATATTTTTGAAACTTTTTCTTTTAAAATGTTGAAAAAATTTCCTCCTTCCATGTTTTCTGTCTTCATAGATCCTCCACACATTGCTGTTAGAATTATCTCACTAGAGATTCAATTAAGCTATTTATTTCTCTAGGCTTAATTTAAGTAATATCTCTTCTGAGATGCTTTAACTCTCATAAGTAATCAATTATGAATGTGTGTGTGTGTGTGCGTGCTCCCATAATTGTTTTATCTTAACAATTGCAAGTCCACAATCTATTCAGGGCAGTTTTTAAATTATTTCCTCTTAGCTCTAATATATTTTGGTATGCAACTGAACTTCTAAGATTTAGTCTTTCTAAAGATAAATATTTAAGATCTATAATATCCCAGGTTATAAAATGTTTAAAATTTTCTAAGTTATTACATTATTTAATATAATGTGCCTAGGTTCAATTTGTTAAGCAAATATGTTGTATATAAAAAAATGATAAGCACACTGGAATAAACATATTCAAAATATTTTTCTTAAACACTTTGACATATTTTTTGAACATGGAGTGAAATAACAATATCCCTAAATTTTAAAATATTATAATTATCAGATCAAATACTAAATGTCGATTTTATAATGCTCAATGAAAAAAATCTCAAAGGTGTAATACATTATTTAAGATGAGAAATATCTACATCAATTTGCTATCAAAGAGCATGATACACAGACACATATTCAGACAATGTATTAATATGAAGATTGACACTAAGAATTTTAAGTTATTTTAAAACCTTTTTTTGACATCACTGTACATTTTTATTTTAGGTTTGGGGTTTCATGTGAAGGTTACACAGGTAAACACATGTCACAGGGTTCTGTTGTACATGTTATTTCATCATCCAGGTAGTAAGCCCAGTATCTAATAGTTATCTTTTCTAGTTATCTTTTCTGCTCCTCTCCCTCTTTCCAGCCTCCCCACTCAGTAGACCCCAGTGTCTGTTGTTTCTTTCTTTTTGTTCATAAGTTCTTATGATTTATCTCTCATTTGTAAGTGACAATATACGTATTTGGTTTTCTGTTCCTGAGTTAGTTTGCCTCCAGCTCCATCCATGTTCCCACAAAAAGCATGATCTCATTTTTTAATGACTGCATAGTATTCCATGGTGTATATGTGCAACATTTTCTTAATCCAATCTGTTAGATGGGCATTTAGGTTAATTCCATGCCTTTGCTATTGAGAATAGTGCTGCAATAAACATTTGTGTGCCTGCATCTTTATGGTAGAATAATCTATATTACACTGGGTATATATCCAGTAATGGGGTTGTTGGGTCAAATGGTTAGTTCTACTTTTAGCTTTTTGAGAGATTGCCATACTGTTTTCCACCACAGTTGAACTAATTTACACTCTCATCAACATTGTGTGTTCTCCCTTCTCTGCAACCTCACCAACATCTGTTATTCTTTGACTTTTTACACAATGTCTAAATTTGTGCTAAAACCATAAATATCTTGAAAACTCTTTTTGCAATGATTTTCTTTTCTGGGTTGTTTTCACAATAGGGTATTATAGGTAAGAGATAATTCCCCTGAATAAGGAGAAATTCTCAAAATATAAGCTGCACAAATATGATTCTGCTTGTGAGTCATTGAATCTATTGCTGCTAGCTTTCTAAATTGTTTTGATTACTGACATTTTAATACTGTACTTTGTTGAGTGAAAATTTAGGTAATGAGGTTAATGAGAAGTTTTGTGTTTACTTAGTTTTCACTGATGTTATAGTTTGGGTGACAGATCAATTCACTTATACAAATCTAAAACATAAAGCAGACACTACCTTATATACTCTATTGTTTTCCCTTCTGTTTTTGTTGTCTCACTTTGTTTTTTTTTAAATATACCTCTTGTCATGCTTGTATTTAAGTAAGCTCCCAGGCACAGTTGCAACCATACAAGACTCCTTAAAATGAAAGAAAACACATTCCTCTTGGTGACCTTCCTGGCCTTAGCTTAGAATTAGACAACTTACTCTCTTTCTTAGACCCATGACAGAGCCAATGCCATCATGGAAAGCTGCCACATCCATATGTATTAGACAAGGCATAAATCACTGGCTGCTGTGTAATGCTTTTCTAGTAGATAGAGCTTGCTGACTGCTTATGTTTTATCTCAGGAAGCAAACAAAAGGCTTAAGAATTCTTCTATTTGTTCTGAGGTCTTAGTTTACTCTGCCAAGTAGAACTACAAAAGGCTTTATATTTCTACATATTTTTTGATGATGATTTTTCATAGAAAATAATTTATGTTGCTTCCTTCCTGATATGTTCCCTCTTACTCAAAAGAAATACACATAGAAATAATAGTTATAGTTAAAATAAACAGACACTCAAATAGGCTCCCAGAATCTAGTCTTTCCTTTATAGGGTAACTCTCTATCAGGATTCTGTAATTATACAACGTAAATAAAACTACTTTCCAAATTTATAGTGAAACAAACGAGAAGGCAGTCAGGCATTTTTCTCCTGTTAAATTATATTATTCCACAATTGAGGAATAGCAGCATACCTATACTGAAAATTCTTATGGTATCAACCTCAATGACAGTAAAACTATAACCTTTTCTATAATGTTTTCTATTTTACAATGTATGTGATCAAATCTGTGATATATGTAAATATTTAATTTTGCATTTACAAAATTAAATATGTAACCATTTAATTTTACATTTGCTAAAACTAGGACTTAGAGACCTCTTAAGTCAAGTAATTTCTCAATGTTAAGAAAACTATTAATTGACAGATAATTCTTTTATCTTCCAGATGCCACTTTTATAGAGGCAATATATATAACAATTTGGATTCTGAAATCAGACTGTCAGGTTTTTTTTTCTTTTTGTTTTTGTTTTCTTTTTACAAATTCTAACAATTAGTAGCTGTGTAACTTTTGACAGTTTACTTAAACTTTCTGTGCCTCAGTTTTCTCATATCTCCTGAGATAAATAAAAACTGCTCTGCATAGACGATAGAATCAGTAAAATGAAAGTAGTTGTGTATTCTGGTAGTGGGACTGTGTGCTGTTTGATTTTCCTTGATTTGATTTGCCTTTGTTTTCTGATGTAGTTTTGTTATTATTGTTGCGGAATTTTACCTCACTCTCTCTAGTCACCAGTGTTATACCACAGAAGCCACTGCCCAGATTTGTACTTTGCTCCATGTTTTTCAAGGCAACAGGCATTTGAGCAGTTGGAGCCATTGTGAAAGGAGTGAAGGAAGGGCATATCTTCAGGGACTCCCATGGTCCAGAGGGAGTAGGAGTGGAACCTGGCATGTACTAATTATATATTATGTGTCCAAACTACCTCACACAAGTGTTTTTTTTTCCTTTAAATTCCAATATCCCCAGAACAAAAGGAAAATAATGGAAATAAAAAAGATGTTTTCTTGCAGTTGTATATGGTTCTGTTTGTCTAACCAATCTTGTATTTGTCTATAAAGCATAAATGTATATTGCTTTCTTTATTTGAATACATCAGAGGCATATACATAGATGGGAATGCCATGTTATGGCAAAACTGGTACAATTAAATTCTGCTAAAGTAGAGAGGAGTAGACTTTACTATTTCTCATACTTGGCAACTGGGTAGGCAAGAGGATTTGCTCTTCTCTAACCTCCAGCCTTTTATTTACTTTACATTAAGCCTACACTAAGAGCATCCTCGGGGTGTCTTAACCACATCCTTGAGGCCCTCCTATATTCTCTGTCTTCTGTCCACCAGCCATTCTCAAAGCAAATAACATGCAATTTAGTTTAGTTTAGTTTTTTTATTATTATTTTAATGGCAGCACACCATACGAGTAATGAATTTCTATGTCAGATATTATTTCCATGTAACAAATTACCACAAAACATGGCATTGTAAAACAACCATTTATTTTGCCCCTGATTTTGTGAGACAGGGATTTAGAAGGACTAAGCTAGGCAGGCAGTTCTCAGTTGGGGTCTCTCTTGTAGTCACTTGTCAGCTGGGGCTCTAGTCATCGAAACTTTCCTGTGGGCTGGACCATCAAGATGGCTCACTCACATGGCCAGCAGGATATAAGCTGAGAGCTCAGCTGAGACTGTTGATAAGAGCATCAGATCATTGCCTCCCCAGCTTGGTGTGTCAGATTTCTTACACAGCCTGTTTGGGATCCAAGTAGCAAATCAGGCAGAAGTTGCCTTACCTTTCATGACTTAGCCTCCCAAGTTACACAGCATCAACTCTGTCACATATTATAGGTTACAAATGTGACACAAGCCCTCCTAGAATCAAAGGAAAGGAATACGATTCTCATCTCTTGAGGAGAGAGTGGCAAACTCAAAATGTAAAAAAGACTACATGGGATTGGGAGTGTCACTATGACCATATTGTGTAAAATATAATCTGTGAAAATATAGAATACTCTTTTAGTCTTTAAAAAGTTAGTACTTTTAAATTCTGTTCTCCTGCCTTAAAAATGTATTTTAAACGGCCGGGCGCGGTGGCTCACGCCTGTAATCCCAGCACTTTGGGAGGCCGAGGAGTGTGGATCACGAGGTCAAGAGATTGAGACCATCCTGGTCAACATGGTGAAACTCCGTCTCTACTAAAAAATACAAAAATTAGCTGGGCATGGTGGCGCGTGCCTGTAATCCCAGCTACTTCGGAGGCTGAGGCAGGAGAATTGTCTGAACCCAGGAGGTGGAGGTTGCAGTGAGCCAAGATCGAGCCATTGCACTCCAGCCCGGGTAGCAAGAGAGAAACTACGTCTCAAAAAAAAAAAAGTATTTTAAACTTTTATAGACCAGTGACATGTTTAAATGTACAAGATATAAATGATTCTCCATGTATGTGTAAATATTTTTATTTTATTATAGCAAATAATTATGTTGGCAAGCAGTAAGTTTGAAAATGAAGAAAGCTTATGAAAATATTATGACAATAATGAGTATAATGGCTCTTAAAATTTGATAATAAAATATAATATAGAAGTCATTTCACCACAACTTTCTTGATATATTTTTTAAGCCTTACATTTTTTCTTATAATCAAACACCAGGATAACAAGGGAGTCTTTCTAGAAATCTCTTCATCCATATTGCACTAATTACCTCAAGATCAAGATTATTCATGGGCTGGGTAAATGGTTTTAGAAGATATTAATATTATGAAACCACATGGTCACTGCAAGAGATAGGATATTTTAAATTAATATGACCTATTCTCAACAAATTAATAGGGAGATGCAAAAGATTTCAGTGGTAAACACTTATATACTTAGGAATTTTACAAGATAGTAAACAGAGCTGTGGTGTGTAAAATTAGAAATATGGGTCAGAATGTTACTACATGCTATGGAGCTTTCAAAATTAATAAACAACTACATTTTCCTAGATGGCACAGATACATTTTTGACATGATGAAAATTTATCTAGCTTACAATGAATTTTAAATGGAAATCATAATAAAATATTATGCTCTAACTGTTTAAAACCATGTGTTATTTCAATGGTTTAAAAATTTCATGCTTCGAACAAAAATATAAACAAGCTCTAGGTGAACAGGTTGGC
The DNA here is from genome assembly GCA_028533165.1 of Leontopithecus rosalia. Lineage (NCBI taxonomy): Eukaryota > Metazoa > Chordata > Mammalia > Primates > Cebidae > Leontopithecus > Leontopithecus rosalia. The sequence goes on along the minus strand of CM052651.1, from coordinate 90,789,110 downwards.
ACTTTGTATAAATTTTGACTTTATCTTAAATAATATGGAAAAAACATAACAACAACAGCAAAAGGTAGGTTTATCTTTTATGATGGTTGAAATCCACAGTGAGAAACAGCTAATTTAGTACACAAAAGATTGGAGCTTGGTAAAATGAAGGGCTAAGAACAGACACCAAAGGATTAAAAAAATAAAATAAAAGCTGGAGAGTTTCAAACTAAACTCTCTTGGTACCTCTTTGGGAGTATTTAAAACATAGACTCAGCAGCAGATGTGTATTAATAAGTTTTTTTAATACATTTTCTTCATCGCTAGATGAGTATAAGCAAAAATGATGGCAAGAAAAGGAAAAATGACGTGAGATTCTAGGTAATAATGAGTATTAAAAATATAAAACAAGCAATAAAAGAGATGAGATGAAAATGAGAGCTATGGTTAGTTATACTTTCAAATAAAACTGTGTTTCTTTAATATTCTAGCATCTTTCATCAGTTGTTTATTCAAGAGTTAAACAAACGATATTATCTAAATGTTCAAGATTATTATTTTTATACATTTCAAGCACAGGTAAGTAAGTTGAACATAATCATATTAGATTAGATATCCCTAGTTTCCACTTCTCTTCTATTTATCCCAATTACTTGTATATGATATAACTATTCAATTCATAACAAACTTTCAAACCAAGGGGAGCAACTAAAACTACTTATTTATAATTTCTACCAAAATCATACATTAGGTACTTAGAAAATTCTATCCTGTTTCTATGTTATAGATAATTCTGTTATTGTTTATTTATTTGTTTATAGAGAGGGGTCTCACTCTATCATCCATGCTGGAGTGCAGTGGCATGATCACAGCTCGCTGTAACCTTAAACTTCTGGGTTCAAGGAATCCACCTGCCTCAACTGCCCTAGTAGCAGCGAGTATAGACATCCATGTTAACATGTGCCTATAATTTTTTAATGTTTTTGCAGAGATGGGTCTTGCGATGTTGCCAGGCTAGTGTCAAACTCTTGGCCTCAAGCAATCTTCCTACTCAACGCTTTTTAAAAATAGATGTATTTGTACATATATCTATGCTGTACATGCAATATTTAGTTACATTCATTGAAGGTGTAATTATCAAGTCATGGTATTCAGGGTATCCATCATCTTCAGTATTTTTCATTGCCATATGTTGGAAACATTTCAAGTCCTCTATTCTCCCTGTTTGGAAATAAATGATAAGTTGTCGTTAACTATATCACTGATATGGTTTGGCTGTGTTCCCACTTCCATTTCTTTCCATGCCTTAGTTGTTCCCTGTCACTTCTCTGTTGTATTTCAGTGTTTTTTTCCTTAGGTATTCTATTAAAGTTTGATTATTTACTTGCTATTTGGACTCTTATTTGTGTAGGAGGTGAGTGCCAGATGCCTCTCGTCAGCCATCTTGAAGCCCCCTCTAATTCTGTTATTTACATAGACTACTTACACATTATTTACCACCACAGTAATAAATAATTTTATCACTTTTATAACAGATTATTTTTAAGTATAACAAACTCTGGAGCTTGGGGAAAAATGCTAAAGCAATAGTTTTATTAACTAGTTTCAATAAAGTCAGATTTTATATAATAATCGTTATGGTGTACAATCAATGCTGAATACAATTGCAGATTTATCTAGGTATGTATAAAACACTTTTTACATCTTATCAATTTGTATTTCCTGTAAGAGTTGCCTTAATAATATGTACCTAAATCCAACAGACTTCCTAGCTATTTAAAGAACTTGGTCCTTTCCCTTCTTTGAATTGAGGCTCTTTAGAAATAAGGATGAGGGAAAACAATGGATCAAAGTAATTGCACTTGCCTCAAGCAGATCAGTCAGCCTTCTTATCCTTTTTAGCGTCCTCTTGTTTTAATTCCACAGCAGATTCCCTTTCTGAGTAAGGAAAGGTTTCTGGCCCTGACATGACCTTTCAGTTCCAAAACTTAACTATGTTATCAGCTTCCCAAACTCTAGCAGCCAACAATTTAAAAAGCAAACAAACAAAAAATACCTTACTCTTGTAATATCCAGTAATTATTGATGATTGAATATGTGGAGTAGCCCAATAAATTAGCAATTTCCTTTTTTCCTCCATATTTTACCACCATATTCTCTCTCCCTGTTATGTAAGGACAGATAGACTGGTAAAGTTCAATCTTTTCTGTGGTTATTATCTGAGGAATGTAGCATATTCCTACTATTGTCACTGAATCATCACTTACTAATTCTAATGGCAAATGTGTGTGTGTGTGTGTGCATGCATGTATGTGTGGACGCATGTATGTGTTTGCGGGGAGGGGCAAATTAGATTATAATTAGATAGACATAAAGAAAATAAACTCTAAAACATTGTGTACGTCCAGGGAATGTGTATTGTTGAAAAATTCATTCCACCCCACTCTCTACCACTGTGATTTTGATTAAGCTCCAATGGCTTAGTCACTGATAAGCAGCAATGTAGATGCACGAGTGCAGTTTTGGACCTCCAGGAGTGAGGACATGCTCAACCTTACACTGCATCCATAACTGTTCTTCCCTTCTTGTATTCTCAATTACATTTGGCCAGCTCCTTTCATGATGTACAAATAATATTTTATCACATTTCCTGTTGTCCTTCACCAAAGCTTGGCTGCTACTGGCCCTCTCCAGTTTTTCTGTTTGTACATAAAATCAACTTTCAAATGAAAACATTTGAGTAGATGCCCATTTAGGAATTTCAAGTACACTGTCAAGAACTTCTTGTCTGCTCAGAACAGATGGGTGTTACCTGATCTACCATTGGCAAATAAAAGTATGTACTTCAGCCAAAATAAAGGAAAGTCATCAAAGTATACTAGATCCTTGAAAGCTTCTTTTTTCCTCCCCTTGGAAAAAAGTTAGTTATATCTGGATTTAAATCTAAAAAAAGTAGATAAAATTGATTTTTAATTATTAAACATAGACTAGTAAGTTTAAAAATATCTGTTGTTCACACTAGATAAACACCTCCTTAGGGACAAGGGAAAACGTTCTCTCTCCATTTTTATTAACCAAAGTATTTTTCCATGTTTTTTTCAATTATTTAAGGAAGATTTTATTGGACGTGTTGCTAAAAGTTACACTCTTCCATGTGAATGAAAGCTCTATAGTTGCTTACAAAAAACAATTAAGCCAATCAGGTTAATATTTTTCCGTAATTACCATGATAAAGGTATACAGAGTGTTCCATGTAGTCCCAAGAAGATTCAACAAATCCATGTGTGACTAAATCTACGTGTGGGTACAGGGGACAATATTTTCTGGGAGAGACAATACATAAAATAAGTTTTAAAAGGTAATAAGAGGCAAGTGAATAAAGTATGCAAAAGAGTATGGAAGGGAGATAGCCTCCCAATTCAGGAAAGTGTTAAAACACCAGAAGGAACTGGTATGTTTGAGGAAGTAAAAGTAGAGAGGCGAGGTTGAGCTTGAGAGGGAGAACAGCAGGAAGGACCTTGTTCTTTATTCTGAAGCATATGGGACCACAGAAGGATGTCTTTTACATGATCGTATTTGAATTTTATAAATACCCCTTTTTTCAGTAGTGTAGAAAATTCATAGGAGTGGAGCAAGACTGGAGGCTCAGGTATAAGTTATACTTTGTTAAATATATCATATTGATGGTTTAGGTTATTGCATCCCATGTAGTTTTAAATTGGCCCAGATTGTGCATTTTCTTATCAAAGTATTATTATTAAAACAAGCCAAAATTGGTTTGATAATTGGTACTTTAAGCTATAACATAGCCTTGTCTGGTAATATGGAAGATCCATGTTGCAGTGAAGAGTGCTCACATAGACACGTGGTGAAATCTGACCAATCTCTATTTCCCCTACTCTTGTAAGAATCAATGTAATAAGAACCTACCTTATTACATTGAACAGAGAGCAGGGCATTCACTAATAAAATCAAAAAGAAAAATGACCACAATATGAACAAGTAGCAAGAACTCATTTTCTGTTGGTGGTGGTAAAAGAAGCATCAGTTTCCAATTGGCACAGCAATATGTTGTTCCAGAGTGGCCGGTGACTTGACCTACAGGTGGTATAAGGCCCGCAGCTCACCAGGCCAGGATTTGATTAAATCACCTGGGGATGTGGAAAGGTATTTTAGGACCACATCAAATATGTGTACAAATGCAGAGTTAAGTTTCCTATTTGCACTACAAAATGTCTCAAGTTATAGGAAGAGAGTTTTCATGAAGTCCTATTTTTAATTGGGTAAATATATGTTGTACAGTAAAATAGAATAGGTTTGGTAAGTCCTATGGTTTTCAATCTTGAATTTGGGAGACTATTCAAAAGAAGGATTCAGGAAACTTATTTGTTTCATTTCATAAAAATATTATGATAAAAAGAACTTTGTTGACCAAAAAAATTGTACCTGTGCAAATGTTTACACATTTAAAGAGAAAATCTTAAATTGAGATTACCTTCTATTTAGCAGCATTTGCTTTGAGCTTAGTTGAAGTTCCATTAAAAAACAAAATGAAGTATGTTAATGCCTTAGTTTGGATGCCCTCAAAATAGTGTTCTTGTTCTTGTGAAAGGGATTGACTAAGGGCAGGCTCTCAGGAGAAGAGTGTAGGAAGCAGGGAAAATCACAGGAGGGAAGAAGGTGAAACAAGAATGTTTTCTTGGCATGGAGATTAACCACAGGAAAGCTCTGGAGCACAAATTACACCAATAACTGAAACCATCTCACTCCATAGAGCTAGAGTTTTGTACTTCTTTGATGGAGAAGGTAATATTCTCCAGCAAGAATAAGTGCTATTCTCCAGGAAGATGAGGGAGCTCTGAGAGTTGTGTATTCATTACATTTGAATCTTTGTAGAATATCACTTAAACTGTATACATGCTGCTGCATTTAAAAATGTATCAAATCTTCAAATGTAGCTTAAAAATCATGAAAATACCTTCATATTCTTAACTCATTCATCACTTTAAATTAACCAATTATTTTTTCTATTGTAATTGCAGAAATATTCAGGTACCCTTTAAACATTGAGTGCTGATTTTCAGATTTTCAGAGTACAGTTTAAAACTTTGAAAAATAGGGGTTACACTGGAAGTGATGAAACAACCTTAATTATAGCACTGGGAAAAGTAGTGCTCTAACAGCTAAACAGTGGATTTTACTTCAAGTGAAGAAACAATAAAATTGTAAATCATGAAATGCAAGTGGAGGGATGAGACATATGTCTCATGCATTCAGCCTTGACTATAGTGACAACAGAAACAGTTGGATTCTTTTTTTATAAAGACATAATAACTTTAATGAACATAAAATACTATATAGCACAAAATGAAATATACAGTGTTTGGACTATATTCAGATAGTGAAAATTCTAGGACTAACTCACCATGGAAAGTCCCTCTATTTTGCTTTCATGCCTACATGTTGAATTCCTTTTTATGCTGGCATGGAGGATCCTGGTGTGCTCTTCTTTCTGTCTTTCTCTGGAAGTCATTGCCTGTGCTAATTTCTGTCCCTTACTTGACTCATACCAGATGTACAACCAAGTTACGCCAAATGTGCCAGCAGTGACTTCCAGTCAAGTACCAGCCCAAGTTTTCATAACAATTGGTCTCCAGTCCTAGCGGTTATTTCACTTCACAAAAAAAGCTTATTAAAAATTTTTAAAACAACATTTTATCAGATAACAGCATTACATAGTTTGGTTTTACATTCGCAACAGCCCAGGCATATTTTATTATTTACATTAGTGAAAAACTTACATTTAATTGTACACTGACATTTTGTAATTGATATTTGCAGATTTAGTAAATAGATTTAATGTGTATAACTAACAACAGGAAGGGGAGGAAAAGGAGGATGATTAGAGAACGAACGATGGGTACAAAGCTACAGTTAGATAGGAAAAAAAGTTCTGGTGGTCTATTACATAGTAGGATGATTAGAATTAACAATAATGTAGTCTTTATTGCAAAATACCTAGAAAAGATGTTTGGAGGTTTGTTGGTTAGTTTTTGTTTTTGTTTTGAGACACAGTCTCCTCTGTTGTGCAGGCTGGTCTGTAGTGGTGCGATCTCAGCTCACTGCAGACTCGACTTCTCATGCTAAAGCAATCCTCTCACCTCAGCCTCCCAGGTAGCTGGGACTACAGGTGGGTGCCACCATGCCCAACTAACTTTTTAAAAATTGTTTGTAGAGACAAGGTCATAGACTGGTCTCAAACTCCTGGACACAAGTACTCCCCCTGCTTTGGTCTCCCACAATGCTGGAATTACAGGTGTGAGCCACCCACTGTGCCTGAACCCAGAGAGAGGTTTTTGACTATTGGCTTCACAAAGAAATAATAAATGTTTAAGGTGATGGAAATTCTAATTACTCTGATTTGATCACTACGTATTATATGTATCAAAACCATAAATATGTGCAACTATTATGTCATAAATATAATTAATTATATAAAATTACAAAAACTAATTTGAGATGCCTTTGAATGGTACTTCTCTGTGCCTAACTCTGACATTTTTCAAAAGTCACCTCGGTCAGTAGCTTAATATTTTTTTTTTTCATTTCACACTTCCTTTCCTATTTATGATGAGGTAAAATTTGATAACCAATAACTGAACCAACTATTTTTGTGTCGCATTATTTATTTATCATCTCGTTTGCAAACTGATGCTTGACCTCTACCTAATCAAAACCATGGGCATGGTAACTTGGCTTTTTTTAAATTCCTGCCATTTATTTATGCACATATATTTTCTGAAACGTTTTTAAGTCAATGCTTTATTTTGTCATATCAGGTTACAAACATTTAATTAACATTTCTTTATATTTTAGGTATTCTATCTTATTAAAGTATTATAATTAGTCTTTTAAATTTTAGCACATTGTATTCTAAGTCAAATAACTTTGTTGGGTATAAAAAGCTATCATGATTAGTGGCCATTAAAAATAGATCATAAGTGTTTAAAAGAAATCTTCATTTCTTATTTCTTTTCCTTGGCACATGAGTTTCCCAGGAGTGTATATCTAGGCCCATTTCAAGCAGCTCAGGTCACTGTGATTCAGTTATTTTTAATTATTTTTTCAAAAGTGATACAAATTTAAAACACCAAATAATTTAATCATTCATAATCCATAGCAAAACAAACAATGAAAGCATTTTCACATTTAAAATTATTTACTTTTCTTTGAGTACTAAGTTAAATTCTTTTTCTAAAAGGAATAATTGCTTACTAAATAAGGATCAAAGGCCTTTTGAGAAATAGGTGAGAAAAACTATTTGTCCATTGAGGTCACTGTGGTTACAAGCCATGAAGAGCTAAAATAATGATACAAAACGAATATAATCTGTTATATTCAATGTCAAAAGTAGATTAAAATGCATGCATAAGTGCAAGATATAGCTCTTGGTCATGGCATACATTATTTTATCCTTAAAATCAGTGCTTTAAAAATATCTATTACATACAGGTTAGCTATCACACTCTAACACCATTCTGTTACATCCTACAATTTAGTGAAACAGATTTGAAATGGAGTGATGTACCTGAGATTTCCTATTTTTCTCCTTTATTTTTGCTGTTTGAGTTTTGTTTTGTTTTGTTTTGTTTTGTTTAGACGGAGTTCCACTCTTGTTGCCCAGGCTTGAGTACAACCGCACGATCTCGGCTCAACACAACCCCTGCTTCGCAGGTTCAAGCGATTCTCCTGAGAATTGCTAGGATTATAGGGTTGGTCTTGGGTTGGTCTTGAACTCCCAACCTTAGATTATCTGCCCATCTAGGCCTCCTAAAGTACTGGGATTACAGGGATAAGCCAACCCACCTGGCCAAGGTTTTTCATTTAAATTACATTGTCATTTATGTACCTATGCAACAATCTTGCATGTTCTTCACAAGTACCCCAAAACCTAAAAAGCATTAAAATATATATATTAAATAAATTACATGGCATTTTGTTTTTAACATATAAATATTAATAAAACCTCAATACATTACTTATAGATTATGCAAGTATATAAATATTGTATATAAATTGCTATATGTACATTGTAAATATATTAAATATATGTCATAAATATGAGTGTAAACATATACATAAATATATGTATGTATATATAAGCACATATATACATACATATATTTTACATACACACCACACATCTCACACAAATCTTATTTTAAACCACACAAATATCGACTAAGTCCCTTCATTCATCACAAACAATGGAATTCAATTTTATTTTTATAGTTTTAATTTTCCCAATACTTACTAAATTTCTTTTCTTTTTTTTTTTTTTTGAGACAGAGTCGCACTGTGCCACTTCGGCTGGAATGAAGTGGCATGATCTCGGCTCACTGCAACCTCCACCTCCCAAGTTCAAGCTATTCTCCTGCTTAGTAGCTGAGATTACAGGCATGGGCTACCATGCACAGCTAATTTTTGTATTTTTAGTAGAGACAGGATTTTATCATGTTGGGCAGGGTGATCTTGAACTCCTGACCTCAGTAGATCTGCCCTCCTCGGCCTCCCAAAGTGCTGAGATTACAGACTTGAGCCACCATGCCCGGGCCTTCTTTTTATATAATAAGAGGAGTAGTTACACATCAATACACTAATAAAAGTCATTTGATGGCCTTTACTGAAATTCCATCTGATTAACAATCTTTTTTTTTTCATTTTTATTTCTGAATAGTATTTCATTGTGTATGCATTTTCTTTATTCATTCATCTGTTTATGGACACTCAGATTTTTTCCATTTGTTGGCTATTGTGAATAGTGCTGCAATAAGCATGGGGATGCAGATGTCTCTTCAATATATTGATTTCATGTCCTTGGATAAATACCCTATATTAGGATTTCTGGATAATATGGTAGTTCTATTTTTAGTTTTGTGAGAAACTTCCAGATTATTTTCCATGATGACTGTATTAATTTAAATTCTCAAAATAATGTATAAAAGTAGCTTTTCAATGAATCCTTACTAGCATTTGTTATTTTATTTTATTTATTTTATTTTGAAAGTAGCCATTCTAATTAGGATGAGAGGACATCTCATTGTGGTTTTAATTTGCATTTTTCTGATGATTAGTGATGTTGAGCATTTTTTCTCCCTATTTTTTTTTCAACTTTTATTTTAAGTTCAGGAGAACGTATGTAGGATGTGCAGGTTTGCTATACAGGTAAATGTGTATCATGGTGGTTTCCTGCACAGATTATCCCATCACCTAATTATTAAGGCCAGCATCTATTCACTACTCTTCCTGATGCTCTCCTTCTTCACCACCTACTTCCAACAGGCCCCAGTGCATGTTGTTCCCCACCATGTGTTCATGTGCTCTCATCATTCTGCTCCCACTTATAAATGAGAATATGTGGCATTTGCTTTTCTGTTCCTGTGTTAGTTCACTGAGGATAATAGCTTCCGACTCCATTCATATCCCTTCAAAGGACATGATCTCATTTATTTTTATGGCTGCATACTATTTCGTGGTGTATATGTACCACCTTTTCTTTATCCAGTCTATCACTGATGAGCATTTGGGTTGATTCCATGACTTAGATATTGTGAATAGTGCTGCAATGAACATACACATGCATGTATTTTTATAATAGAATTATATATATATATATATATATATATATATATATATATATATATCCTGGATATAAAATGATTTATATCCAGTAATGGGACTGCTGGGTCAAATGGTATTCCTGCCTCTAAGTCCTTGAGAAATTGCTGCACTATTTTCCACAAAGGTTGAACTAATTTGTACTCCCATCAATAGCGCAAAGCATGTTTTTCTTCCAAAATACTCCAACATTTGTTTTTTTTTTTTTGATTATTTAATAATTTCCATTTTGACTGGTATGTGATGGTATTTCACTGTGGTTTTGATTTGCATTTCTCTAATGAACAATGATGTTGAGCTTTTTTCATATGTTTCTTGGGCATATATGTGTCTTCATTTGGGAAGTGTCTGTTCATGTTTTTTCTTGTAAATTTGTTTGGTTCCTTGCAGATTCTGAATTTTAGATTTTTGTCAGATGGATAGATTGCAAAACTTTTCTCCCATTCTATAGGTTGCCTGTTCACTCTGATGGAAAAATAAAGGTGATAATTTCTTTTGCTGTGCAGAAGCTCTTTAGTTTAATTAGATCACATTTGTCAATTTTTGCTTTTGTTGCAATTGCATTTTTGTTATGAAATCTTTTCCCATGCCCATTTCCTGAATGGTATTGTCTAGCTTTTCTTCTAGGGGTCTTACAGTCTTGGGTTTTACATTTAAGTCTTTAATCTATCTTGAATTAATTTTTGCATATGGTATAAGGAAAAAGTCCATATTCAATTTTTTGCATATTGCTACAGGTCTCACAGCACTATTTATTAAATAGAGAATGCTTTCCCCTTTGCTTGCATTTGTCAGATTTCTCCAAGATCAAATGGTTGTAGTTGTGAGAACTTATTTCTGAGTTCTCTGTTTTGTTCCATTCACCTATGTGTCTGTTCTTGTACCATTACTTTGCTGTTTTGGTTACCATAGCTTTATAGTATAGTTTGGAGTCAGGTACCATAATACTTCCAGCTTTCTTCTTTTTGCTTAGGATTATCTTGGTTATTCGGCCTCTTTTTTGGTTCCACATGGATTTTAGAGTAGTTTCTTCTAATTCTGTGAAGAATGTCAATGGTAGTTTAATGGGAATATAATTAAATCTATAAATTAATTTGGGAATTATGGCCATTTATACAATATTCTTTCTTCATATACATGAGAATATAATGTTTTTACATTTGTCTCTGTTACCTCTGATTTATTTGAGCCATGGTTTGTAATTCTCCTAGAAGAGGTTCTTTACTTACCTTTTTAGTTCTAATCCTTGGTATTTTATTCTTTTTGTAGCAATTTTGAATGGGAATTCATTTATAATTTGGCTCTCTGCTTGCCTGTTGTTGGTGTATAAGAATGCTGACAATTTTTGCACATTGATTTTTGTATCTTCAGATTTTGCTGAAGTTGCTTATCAGTTTGAGAAGCTTTTGGGCTGGGACAATGGGGTTTTCTAGATATGGGATCATGTCATCTGCAAAAAAAGGATAATTTGGCTTCCTTATTTCCTATTTGAATACTCTTTATTTCTTTCTTCTGCCTGTTTGTCCAGGCCAGAGCAGCCAATGTGTTGAATAGCAGTGGTGAGAGAGAGCATCCTTGTTTTTTGCTGGTTTTCAAGGGGAATGCTTCCAGCTTTTGCCCATTCAGTACGATATTGGCTGTGGGTTTGCCATATATGGCTATTATTTTGGGGTATATTTCTTCAATATCTTGTTTACTGAGAGTTTTCAACATGAAGTGATATTAAATTTTATCAAAATCCTTTTTTGCACTATTGACATAATTATTTTTTCTTTAATGCTTTTTATGTGATGAATCACATTTATTGATTTGCAGATATCATACCAATGTTGCATCCTAGGAATGAAGCCAACTTGGTCATGGTAGATAAGCTTTTCGCTGTGCTGCTGAATTAGGTGTGACAGTATTTTCTTGAAAATTTTTGCACTTGTGTTCATCAAGGATATTGGCCTAAAGTTTGCATTTTTTTGTTGTATCTCTGCCTGATTTTTGTATCCCGATGATGCCAGTCTCATAGAATGTGTTAGAGAGAAGTCTCTCCTTTTCAATTATATGAAATAATTTCAGTAGAAATTGTACCAGCTCTTCTTTGTACTTCTGGTAGAATTCAGTTGTGAATCTCCTGTGAATTGTAAAAAAATGACAGGAAAACTGACTCCAAAAATCCAGTAAGATTCTGAAATGAAGGGTGAATATCTGCAAGAAGGTAGAGAGAGGACACACTGTGCTCCCTTTATGTTTTGCTAGGTAGGGTCTCTTTCAGTTCCTGTGTTATATAAACGGCATTCAGAAGTTCTTCTGTACTCTATCGAGGAATGTATGAAATCTAAGGATGATGTTAGTCAAGCTCACTGGGGATTTTGCTGAAGTAAGAGTGAAGATACACTGAAACTAAAAGCTGTAGGACAGATGATCTGGGTCAGACTTTATGGGAATATAAAATGCTAGAATAGCCAAGGTGAGGTAATATGGCTCCTCTGGGACAACAGATTACAGATTTCAGCAGCCATCAACTTTGCCTGCAGAATGCCCAAGAATAGGTTCTGCCCAATATCTTCACTGAAAACACTAGCCAGTATACATTCCCCAAAACGTGATTATGCAAATTTTCATGTACAGATACTATATTGGAAAGAATCAGAGGAAAGATTTGAATATGAAATAATGAAATGTCATAAACAGTTTGGACTGCATAGGCTGATGATACGAATTATTTGGCTATTCTAAGTTTATCAGTTCTCACAGTACTATACGAGCAGTGTGTGTGTGTGTGTGTGTGTGTGTGTGTGTGTGTGTTGAGGGTGTCTGCCTGTGTACGTGACTATGAGTGTATTCAATAGTATACTTTCCAATAATTTGAGAGAGGAGGCCACAGGGGAAGTTCAAATAAATTAGGTAAGAGTTAAGCTAAGTTTTATTTGCCAAATGCATATAATATGAGTAAATTTGCAACCACATCATAGAACTTTACAAATTTCAATTGAAACAAAAATTCTCAAACAAAAATGTAAAATGTAAAATTAGATCTCAATTCTAAAATGAGATCTAATCCAAGATGGCTGATCACTGACAGCTCGGGATTGTAGCTCCCAGTGAAAACCCAGAGAACAAGAGGACGCCACACTTTCGGGCGAATTTTCGTCACTCACGGACCAGAAGATTCCCAGTGGAGGGGCCCCACGGGTCGCCAGAGTGACTCTTGTGGCCGGCGCAGCAGTTTTGCCAGCATCTCGGTGCGGCAGCTCTTCGTGTAGAGTGGACGGGCTTGGTTCCCCTACTGACTAATGCTTGGAGCTCCGGGAAGGCAGAGACGCTTGTTACGGACTCAATAAGAAAGCCAGACTGGAGATTCCCAGGCAGAGGAGCACCATCAGCCTTATTACTGTTATTTTGGCCAGTGCAGTGGGTCGCTCGGATTCCAGCACTGGGAATCAATAAACTGGGCGTCCACTCAGAAACCTAATTAGAAAGGTGGTAACTGTAAAGACGACAGATGGATAA
>CM052651.1:90681348-90775452 GCA_028533165.1 Leontopithecus rosalia | reverse complement strand
GCGGAGGTTGCGGTGAGCCGAGATCGCGCCATTGCACTCCAGCCTGGGTAACAAGAGCGAAACTCCGTCTCAAAAAAAAAAAAAAAAAAAGAAATTCCTTTATGTTTTCTGAAATATTTGACTTCTACGCATGTACCAACACTCAAGCCTAGTTTTAGTTTTATTGGCAGAAATAAATAAGAGAATATCCCAAAATTATCACATGGAAAATTTATTTTTTAGCCTAGAAGTTGACTAAGATGTTACAGATAAAGGATATATGATTTGACAGGTACTTGTTAAGAAAAATAATACATGATATTAAATGTGATATGATATTTTGGTGACCATGAATATCCACTTCTCAGACATCCTGCTACAGGAAACCCAGATGACCTGACGGGAGGAAAGAGACTGTGCACTACAGAAGCGGCAAGGATTGGCTGCATTTAGTAACAGAAGCCAGGAGAGTATCCTGGGGTTGGATTTTTAGGCTGTTAGATTGATAGGAAATGGAATTAGAATTTAAGAGTAAATAGGTAAGACATCCATTTAGGGATGCTTGACATGGGATTAAACACTCTGGAAATAATGCCAGGAGCAGTGGCTCTATCTTAGAAACCTGAAGAAAATGATGATGAATACTGAGCAAAATAAAAATACCTGAAGTTCCCTGGAAGATGCTACAGGACAGAGTAAGGGGGAGTGAATATACGTTAGTAGACATATTTGTGGAGCCAGAAGCCACGCCAGGGATAATGTTCCATGGAATAACCAGGAGGACATGCCACTCACAAAGCCATTGGAAATGTGCTGGCAAGAGTACAAACAAAACCACTAATAATCCAATCACGTCTCCTCTCTGCAGGACAGTGACGAATTAGGAGAGGTATTCACAGATTTGGACTACTTAATATAGAGGGATGATGGGGACCTGAAGTAATAGAAGCCCTATGGCAGCACTTAATCACCAGAAGCCAGGAGGCTACGGTTTCCATGATAAATAATGGCAGGTTCAGAGGGACAATCAAGGAAGCTGAATCTTATGATTACTACAGTTTGGTAACCCTAAGAGAGAAATAAATGGGCAGAGAGCAAGGGGACTTCTTAAAATTCATAACCAGCAGACAGAAATAAAGGTGCAGGAGACTGTGAGCAATCATTCAACAAAATGTTATGAATAACTTGCTCAGTTCTCAGATTTGAACCAATTTTTAGATCAAAATCCATTGATGGCAGAGGTGGCTGGAAACCAGAAAAAAAGAACCCTGAAACACCAGAACAACTATATAAAGTACTGATGCCATTTCTTTTCCAAAGGGACCTATGAAAATTGAATGACCCTATGAACTAAAGAAAGATGAATATCCAGACATTTTAAGGCCTGTTGGAAACAATTGATATCTAGAAATCCAATCTACCACCATGATCTACTTGTCAGAGTGAAGATTTACAGAGACCAAATAATAAATTAATTCTGGCTGGAATCTAACTCACTTGTTGTATGGACTGACTCTGGGGTCATTTTCCCACTCCTGGGTATATAATTAGAACTGATATATCTTGAAGTTAAGTAACCACCATATTTTTTTTGATCTTTGAGAATAAGCTTAATGGGAATAAGCTCAGTGGGAAAACCAAGAGGAAACCTCTGAGATTAAATCATAATCAATATTACCTTCTAGAGGGATAGCTGGAAAAAATTAGTGCCAACATAAGAAACTTAAAGTAAGCAGGAGCAGTGGTCCCTGTCATATCATGATTTGATTTACCATTACATCTCTGCAGAAACAGAGTGGATCCTGGAGAATCACTATAATGCAGTCTCATTGTTAGAGAAGATTACTAGACATAGTGCATACATAGGTACCTGCCATATAGCCATGGGTTTTGCAAATACATTATTTTTTATTTCACTTACAAAAGAGAATCAGAAGAAGTTTTACTTCATACAGAGTAGAAAATAATAGCCATTTACTGTTTTGCCTGAGGGATATGCTAATCATTTTATCTTACATCACAATAGAGTCTGAGGAGATTTGTACCGCCTAAATGTCTCATGTAAAAGCATGCTTTATATTATACAGCCATTACCTTCAGAGCATCATGTTGATGTAATAGATGATGCCTGAAAACCTTGTTAAAACATATACATCCAAAAGACACACAATAAATCAACAAAGTTTTAGGAGCATTCCGTGAAGTCTTAGGGTCTAGTATGGAGGAGCATGTAAAGATATCTTCCTTAATGTAAAAAACAGATCCACACGTGGCACATCCTCTACCACAAAGAAGGTACTCCAGAAAAGCCATGGTGAGCACATGAAAAGAGTGGCCACAGAGGTGGATTATATATAGGCCTGAGAGCTTGGACTCCAAATTACCAATACCAGATTAGTTACTATGGCCAATAAACATCCAAATTGTTAGCAACAGAGATCAGTATTAAATCTTCAAACAAAACTATCAACTTGTAACTTTGAGGTAAATTGTTTATGCTGAGCCACTTCTATCTTAGAAGGCAAAAAATTTATAGGAATGGATAACTCTTTATAGGAATGGATAACTCTTCTCAGTATAGATATTTATTCCTGCATTCAGAGCCTTAGACAGCATGGAACTCATGGAATGACAGATCCACAGGATTTAGCATAGCATCTAAATAGGCCTCTCACTTCACAGCAGAGGAGAGTAGGCATGGCCATGGGACCTATCAGTGTACCACTCAGAAGCAGCCATACACGTGGAAATCTGGAATGACCTGCTCAAGACATGGCTAAAGTGTTAATTTTGAGCAAATTCTCTGAAAGAAAGAAATGCCACCCTTCCATATACTGAATATTCATTAAATCAGAGATCTCTAAATTATGTCATGCTCCCAATAAAAATAACATATTGGTCCAGAAGTGAAAGGCTAAAACAGGAGTAACCTCTTTTTCTATCACCTTCAATAACTCATATGGAAATTTGTCAGAAATTTCCATCCCCAATTTTAGCTCTTCAGGCTTAGGTATCCCCACATCTCCCAAACAAGACAGACTCTCTCCAGGGCATACAAAGGCCACATTGGCAGCCAACAAGATGTGGATTTCTCATATCCTAATCCCAGCAGACTTTACTTAATAGATACAGAGAAAAAATATATGTGGAGCCCAGGAGATTGATTATTGTGTCTCCTAGCACTCAATTGCCCTGTTTTATCTGTAAATGAACTGGAATAGCACCTTCAGCATGAGAAGGGTAAGATTTGCCTCATACTACTCTGGAATGTTGGTGTGAATCACATCATCAGATGATAGATGAAGGTGAGGTTAATTTTAAGATGCATAGTGGAGGAGCATGAAAATGAGTACCAGTGGCACCCCAAGGCCACCCCAAGGCCAACTATAGTATCAGGATCCACAGTTCTTCACACTAACCTCTCTCTTTTAAGTTTACACTTGGAAGAGGGGCACGTGGTAGCAATGGAGGGCGATTTTTCAAACCCACATGAAAAAGAAGATTTTGAAACACAAGAGGTGAAATACAGTGACAACAGAAATGTACCGCTCAGATTTACTGCTTTGGGGCACATACTTGACTAATAGCTTCAGCTATCATCCTGCTAATTTACCTCTGTATTCATGCCAAGGACACACTTCTCTTAGGCAGCTCCGAGCCAGTAACAGAGCTTGGCAGAGGAAATAGTTCTGGCCCCTTCCTATGGAAAGTGAAACTCCTTTCATGGGCAATTGGGGTACATATAATTCTTAGAAATTGTATTAAATTTTGGAAAATCTCTATCAAGTATTTTCAGACATAAACTGTTACAGATAAACCTTCCATCATACAAGTGTTAGAGTTGTGTTCCCTGCAAACCGAGGAGTCCTTCTAAATTATGTATTTAGAAAGAAGAAAAAATATGGAAATATAGCATGTATATGATTTTAATGCGATATTACTGAATGGCAGAAAAAGTAAGCAATTTTAATTAATCATCAGTAAGAACTAAATCCTCACACCAATGAAGTTATTTATCTGATGATTGGAAGAATATTCCAAAGATTAGCTTCTGGTTCAGTATATCTCAAATCCCATTTCTCTTCCACAACTACATACTGCTGCTGCCAAACAGCAAAAACTACATTAATATGAGACTACCACTGGCCCTGTGACTTTGTGTCACATTGTAGGTATGCTGGCAAATGTGTAGACCAAAGAAATATTTCTGAAAGTTATTTCTACGAGAGAATAGCTAACAATTTTTTTAAAATTGGAATATAGAAATGTCTGTAGCAATATAATCCCACTAAAATTAACTGTATCATCAACTTAAATTCTCTTCAGTCAAACCCCACTGATATTCTAGCCTCTACAATATATGCCAGCATAGTAAGAAGTGTGACAGACTTTTTAATGGTCACCATTCTAACTGATGTGAGATGGTATCTCATTGTGGTTTTAATTTGCATTTCTCTAATGACCACTGATAATAAGCTTTTTCTCATATTTTTTTTGGCTGTATAAATGTCTTCTTTTGAGAAGTGCCTGTTCATGTAATTCATCCACTTTTTGATGGAGTTGTTTGTTTTTTTCTCATAAATTTGTTTAAGTTCCTTGTAGATTCTGAATATTACCTTTGTCAGATGGAGACATTTCAAAAAATTTCTCCCAATTTGTAGGTTTCCTGTTCACTCTGATTATATTCACTTCTTTTGCTGTGCAGAAGGTCTTTCGTTTAATTAAATCCAATTTGTCAATTTTGGCTTTTGTTGCCATTGTTTCTGGTGTTTTAATCATGAAGTCTTTGCCTATGCCTATGTTCTGAATGGCATTACCTACGTTTTCTTCCAGGGTTTTTGTGGTTTTAAGTTTTGCATTTAAATCTTTAGTTCGTCTTGAGTTAATTTTTGTGTAAGGTTTAAGGAAGGGGTCCAGTTTCAGTTTTCTGCCTGTTGCTAGCCAGTCTTCTCAGAACCATTTATTAAATAGAGAATTCTTTCCTCATTGCTTGTTATTCTCAGGTTTGTCGAAGATAAAATGATTATAGATGTGTGGTGTTATTTCTGGAGAGGATGTGGATAAATAGGAATGCTTTTACACTGTTGGTGGGAGTGTACATTAGTTCAACCATTGTAGAAGACAATGTGGCAATTCCTCAAGAATGTAGAACCAGAAATATCCATTGACCCAGCAATCCCATTACTGGGTATATACCCAAAGGATTATAAATCATTCCACTATAAAGACACATGCCCACATGTTTTTATTGCAGCTGTGTTCACAATAAGTAAGATTTGGAATCAGCCCAAATGCCCATCAATGACAGACTGGCTAAAGAAAATGTGGCACATATACACCATAGAATAATATGCAGCCATAAAAAGAATGAGTTTATGTCCTTTGCAGGGACATGCATGAAGCTGGAAATCATCATTCTCACCAAACTAACACAGGAACAGAAAACCAAACACCACATGTTCTCACTCATAAGTGGGAGTTGAACAATGAGAACACATGGACACAGGAAGGGGAACATCACACACCAGGGCCTGTTGGAGGGTGGGGGGTAAAGCGAGGGAGAGCATTAGGACAAATACCTCATGCATTAGGGGCTTAAAACCTAGAGGACAGGTTGATGGGTGTAGCAAACCACCATGGCACATGTATACCTATGTAACAAACCAGAACATTCTGCACGTGTATCCCAGAACTTAAAGTATAATTTAAAAAAAGAAGTGTGACAGAAGAGTGGTTTGAGTAGAAAAGAGCAACCATAACTAATTTAAATTAAAATACTTAAGCAAATTTTAAGAAAACATGAAATAGAAACAATACATAATCTTGTGAATACAGTTCTGCTAAGACTACCTCCTAAGCTCTTGGAAAGGGTCTAGAAAATAATGTGGTTCTAAAGTTTGTATCTTAATTTAATCTTAATTTTTTTCTTTGCCAACAACAGATTGACTCATTTACTTCTACTTTTGTATTGCCTGCCTCCATTAATAAGATGAGCTCAGGCTCAAGGTGGAACCTTCAAACTCATGCTTTACTTCTACCTATTCTGTTTTTTCTTTCATCCAGGTGGTCAGAGAATTATTTTTGTCTATCTCGAGCATGTTGTAGACTCTATTTTTTTCATTATTTTTTTAAATTTACCTTATTCCTCGTCCCTTCTCTTGCTTAAAATGGTAGAAAATTTCCAGACTCTCACTGATCTCTCATACTGATGCTAGAGTCACCTATCGTCAAGGGAGAGTTGCTCATATCCTTCCAACACAAAACACTAAAAAAGAATAAAGTTCAAATTACTCAGCAAGGAATGTAAAGACAATATAAAATTTTCTTTATTTATTTCTCCAGCTACTTTACCAAATATGGCATGGTAGAGCTTTTCAAATATCTATACCTTACATTTATTCATTTATTACACAGAATATTTTTTTGATGAAAACTCCCAGACATCTCTCAAGAGCTAGGTCTTGTGTCATCATCTGCTTCATGAAGATGGATCATTTTTCTTCTCTCAAGTCACAAAGTTACTTTGCTTTTTTCAATGTAATGGTATTTTTATGATATTGCTTTATACTATGATTTAATATTTTTGTTACGTGAACTCTAAATTTAGAGATTGTGCCTTGTTCCCATTTTGTTTGAAGTAACTAGTAAAAACTTTATTAAATACTTATTTTACAAATGACATCATTTAATTACATTCAATAACACACTGAATGTCATTTAATTTTTCTAGTGCTTGAGTCATCTTGCCAATCTGATTCTAAATATTTTGTGTGTGGAAAAGTTTCAGATCAAGTAAGCCTTTGTATTCCCAAGTTTTGAACATATGGCTATTTTGCTTTTGTTTTTCATCAATAAAAAGAAACAAACACACAAATAGGTATAATAAGACAAATGTTAACAAGATCTAAATATTCGAAAGGATGAATAATGTGCATAATGTGCACTTAATAGACTTTGCTATTAATTACCCTATATATCTAGGTACCTTAGAATGTAATAAATTATCATTATTCATCTTGCTATAAGACAAATGTTTAAAATTACTCTAATTGTCATATTTTATATGAAAAAATAAACCTAAGCTCATTAGTCAAAAGGGAGTTAGGCAAAAGAGATTGACTTTTTTATCATTGTATTTTCACTAGCCAATATGGAAACATTTTCAGTTCTTTCATGATATTTTAATGATATCAATAAAAAATCTTTAAATATAATGGATGTTATTTAAGATAATAATAAATGAATATAGGCGGTAGTCACTGAGAGACAACAAATAGCGAATAAGTACATTGAGGAAGATAATGACATACATTTGAAAGGTTAAAAATGGTAGAACCATCAGTATTCTAGAATGGATTAGATGTAGTACTAACATTGACCAAAATGTAAAAAGGCAAATGTCACATTCAAGATATTCCTTTCTGAAGTTATACATTACTATTTAGAATAGAGTGTAATTTGGCAAAAAAAAATTAATGACATCTTTAAAAGGATGATCAAAATAAAATGAATAATAGTTCCTTCTCAATGGAGTAATAGTGATGTGACCCATTTCGCCTCTGCTTCTTTTCCAGTTCTGTTCTTTTTACTGTAAGGACTGCATTGTCTTTTATGGTTCTCATACCACTTCATGGCTGTAGACACACCGGTATTGTTTGATAGAGATACATCTATTCCTCTCATCTTTACTTGTGTAAATTATTACAGTGTCTTTTGTGTGTGTGTGTGTGTGTGTGTGTGTGTGTGTGTTTACTAACTTTGGGGCCCACATCTTCAGATTTAAATCAAACCTCTACTAATAACTTTGTTTTCTTTTTCTTTCTTTTTTTCAAGAAAGGAGAGAAGGAAAGAAAGAAAAAAAAGGAGTGAAGGAGAGGAAGAAAGAGGAAGAAAAAGAGGGAGAGAGAAAGGGAATGTGGCTTTGTTCTAAAAATGGGTATTGAAAACCTCTTTTATGCCAATAATTGTGCTTAATAATGGCCGAACAATATTTCTTTTTTTTTCTTTTCTTTTTATTGCATTTAAGGTTTTGGGGTACATGTACAGAACATGTAAGATAGTTGCATAGGTACACACATGGCAGTGTGTTTTGCTGCCTTCTGCCCCTTCACCCACATTTGGCATTTCTCCCCATGCTATCCCTCCCCCGCCCCCCCCCACTGTCCCTCCCCTCATCACTGGTCATTAGAGAGATGCAAATCAATATTTCATTTAAACCTATGAGTAGGTGTGATGTGGTACTGACAAAAGTGTATATTTTGTGTATTTAAAGTAGAGAGCTCTATAAATGTTTATTAAGTTTACTTGTTCCGGATCTGAGTTCAAGTCCTGGATATCCTTATTAATTTCCTATCTCATTGATCTATCTAATATTGATTTTGATATCTCCCACTATTATTGTGTGGGAGTCTAGGGAGTCTAAGTCTCTTTATAGGTCTTATGTATCTGGGTGTTAGGATCATTAGCTCTTATTATTGCATTGATCCTTTTACCACTATATCTTTGTTGCTTTAAAATCTATTTTATCAGATGCAAGAATTGCAACTCCTGCTTTTTATTTATTCATTTATTTTTGCTCTCTATTTGATTGGTAAATCTTTCTCCATCCATTTGTTTTGAGTCTTTGTGTATCCTTGCATGTGAAATGGGTGTGGATGTAGCATACTGTTGGGTTTTGGCTGTATCTTTTGATTGGGGGATTTAGTCGATTTAAATTTAGGATTACTGCCATATGATGTTAACTGACTGTTTTGTCCATTCATTGATGTAAATTCTTCATTATGTTGATGCTCTTTATTTTTTGGTATATTTTTAGAAAGGCTAATACTGGTTGTTCCTTTCTATGTGTAATGCTTCTTTCAGAAGCTCTTGTAAAGCAGGCCTGGTGGTAATAAAATCTTTGAGTACTTGCTTGTTCATAAAAGTTTTTATTTTTCCTTCAGTTGTGAAGCTTAGTTTGGCTGGTTATGAAATTCTGGGATGAAAGTTCTTTTCTTTAAGGATGTTGAATACTGGCCTCCACTCTCTTCTGGCTTGTAGGGTTTCTACTGAGAGATCTGCTAAGTCTAATAGGCTTCCCTTTGTGGGTAACCTGATCTTTCTTTCTGGATGCCCTTAGTATTTTCTCCTTCATTTCAACCCTGGTGAATCTAACGATTATGTGCCTTGGGGTTGCTCTTCTTGAGGAATATCTTTGTGGTGTTCTCTGTATTACCTGGGGTTGAATATTGTCCTGCTTTGCTAGGTTGACAAAGGTTTCCTGAATAATATCCTGAAGAGTATTTTCCAGCTTGGATTCATTCTCTTCATCATATTCAGGTACACCTATCAAACATAAATTAGGTCTTTTCACATAGTCCCATATTTCTTGGAGATTTTGCTCATTCCTTCTTATCCTTTTTTTCTCTATTCTTGTCTTCTCATTTTATTTCATTAAGTTGGTCTTAGACCTTTGATATCCTTTCTTCTGCTTGATCAATTCAGCTATTCAAACTTGTGCATATTTTGCTAAGTTCTCTTGTTGTGTTTTTCAACTCCATTAATTCATTTATATTCCTCTCTATATTGTCTATTCTTGTTAGCATTTCATCAACCCTTTTTTCAAAGTTCTTAGTTTCTTTACATTAGGTTAGAACAGGTTCTTTTAACTCCAGAAGTTTATTATCATCCACCTTCTGAAGCCTAATTCTGTTAATGGAACACAGTCCTTCTCCATCAGGCCTTGTTCCATTGCTGATGAGGAACTATAATCCCCTGTAGAGGGAGAGGCATTCTGATTTTGGGTATTCTCAGCATTTTTAGGCTGGTTTCTTCCCTTTGTTATAAATTTATCCATCTGTCATCTTTACAATTAACACCTTTCTAATTAGGTTTCTGAGTGGATGTCTGATTTATTGTATCCCAGCACCAGAATTTAGCAACCCACTGCGCCAGCCAAAACAGCAGTGTTAAGACTGATGGTGCTCTTCTGCCTGGGAATCTCCAGTCTGGCTTCCTTCTTGAGTCCATAATAGGTGACTCTGCCTTCCTGGAGCTCCAAACGTCAGTCAGAAGGGGAGCCAGTTCCGTTTACTCTGCACCAAGAACTGCCGTGCCGAGGCACCAGCAAAACCACTGTGCCAGCCACAGGAGTCACACTGGTGACACGTGGGGCTCCTCCACTGGGAATCTTCTGGTCCATGAGCAACAAAAATTCATCTGAAAGTGTGGTGTCCTCTTGTTCTCTGCGCTTTCACTGAGAGCTACAATCCTGAGCTGTTAGCAATCAGCCATCTTGGATCTCCCTCCTACAATGTCTTTGTTAACCTGAATTGAAAATGGTTTCATTTCACACACGGGATAGCACAACCAAGTAGAAATATGGTATCAATTGGGTTAAAACAGGTGAGTTATTATAGCTACAATACAGAATCATACAAAAAGACCAAGTCTAGCATGGTAAGTGGCCAAGTAAACCGGAGGCCTGGGAGATCTTCAGAGGTTTGAATATATTTGTTTTTCCTTTGACAGAAACCAAAAAGAGAATATAGGATTAGGAATACATCACCAGTGAAGACTCCAGAAAACTATTGAAATGGAGAAAGGATGGTAGTAATGTAACACTGAACTCCTGAATATCCAATGGAAAGTTCAGTATCTAGAAATGCTGACTACACAGCAAAACCCTCCTGCGTCATCAACCTTCATACGATACAGAAGCAAATTAGTCTCTACTACCAAATATTTACTTACCCCCATAATTAACCAGGCTGTAAGAGTGACTGACTCCAAATGTGTGAATTCTTTTGGGCATTGTAACAAAATAGAAATACATATTGCAGCATGTTTTCTAACCTCAAGGAACTTTAAATCCAAGAAGATGGCCCAGAATATAAAAATAAAACAAGCAAATAGTAACATGTAACATGACAGAAGACTAAACAAAGAGTAAAAGTAAAAGAGGATCCCATTATGTGCCTTTAAGCAAGAAAGCCAAGTAAACAAGTTTAATCAATTTCTACCATTTTTTACTTGTATGTAACAAGTAAAATGTTGTATCATTCACATTTATTGCATTTTCTGTATACTGAAGTTGAGTTCAAATATTTTTCAAATATTTTGCCAGTCACCCTGAGTGAATATCATCACTGCCAGCTTTCAGACTGAACTACACCATGCGCTCTTCTGGATCCCTAATTGCACATCTTAGGAATTTTCAGGCTCTGTGATCGCATAAGCAAATTTCCTATGATCACTAACTCAATAGCCTATTGGTTCTTCTCTGGAGAGCCCTGACTAATGCAATGACATTACCTGGTTCCAAATACTGTGTTCTCTGATTTTTCCCTAAATGATTTTTTTTTTGCATACAGCTGGATACATGCATATATGTATCACCAGCCATATATATATACATATATATATATATATATATATACGTATATATATATATATATATATATACGTATATATATACACATATATACATACAAACACACACACACACACACACACACACAAACTATATGAATCACTCTGATACACCCAACAACAAATTGAAAAAAATGTGAATCTGTTTTTCTGTTTCTAAATTTCAATGCCTTTCTTTTTATCTTTTCAGACTCATTTTACATAGAAAATTCTGCTTCATTATTTTATTTTATGTACTAATTGTTATTGAATGCATACCTGCTTTATAATCCTTTATTTTCTGTCTCTTACAAGTTAAATCCCTATACATTTTATTGTTTGTGCTTTTATATGGTATAGCATTTGAATCCATATACCATTACATTTTTCCTTAAGTAGATGGTAAATTGACATTCTAAGCCACTAATCTCAGTATATTACAAATAAAATAGACAAGAATAATGTAATGTTTTATTTATTAGAGATCACTTTAAAATGGTAAAACTTGGTAATATTTGATGTTCTTTTATTTAAATGTTTTATTCATTTTGCTTTTAATCAGAAAGTAAATAGGGTAGTCATTGGCCCCTCGCCTGACACTACTTACTGTATATATACTTGTATATGTGTGTATATGCATACATCTGTCTTTATAACCACACATATTATTGCATGCCAATTTATAATAATTACTTAAGCTAACTGCTATAAATATGAATTTCTAGCCACAGAAAGCAATGCTGACTGACTAATGCAAATACAAACCAGCTCTTTAATACTTGCTTATCTTCCACCAAAAAGGCTATAAAAAGCGAGGTAATTGCTTTGGTAGCCTCTCTTATAGCTAATGACGCCAACGTGACACTTGTATGTACAATATGTGAAGAAATCTTATAATCCAGTAATAATAAAGGAAACAATGCAATAAAAGCAGGTAAAATATTCTAACAAATATTTCATAAAGACGTGTAAGTGGTCAATAAACACATTTTAGAAAGATAAACATTGGACATCTAAGAAATACATATTAAAATCAAATTGAAATATTACTAGACATCTAAGAAATACATATTAAAACCAAATTGAAATATTACATCCACTAGGACTGACACTATCATGTGCTGTGAGATCATGAGGCAATTGGAATTTCATTTATTATTGTTGGGATGGTAAAATTATACAACCCCTTTCACAGATTATTATAGTTGCAATGTGTTATGCCTTTCTATTGTTGCTCTAAATAAATATGTGAGACTAGGTAATTCATAAAGAAAAAGAGGGTTAATTAGCTCATGTTTCCACAGGCTGCATAGGAAGGATGCTGGCATCTGCTTGACTTCTGGGAAAGTGTCAGGAAACTGCCAATCATGGCAGAAGGGGAAAGGGGAGCTGGCATGTCACCTAGCTGGAGCAGCAAGAGATAGAGAAGGGGGAGGTGCTACACGCTTAAACAACCAGACCTCCTGAGAGCTCACTCACCATCACAAGAACAGTATCAAGAAGATCGTCCTAAACCATTCATGAGAAACTGTTTCAGTGATCTAATCACCTTTAATCAACATTGGGGATTAAAGTTCCACTTGATATTTGAGCAGGGACCAGATCCAAACCATATCAGTTAAACATATGCTTACCATTATATACCAGCAATTTCTCTGATGGGCATTTTCCCCTTAAAAAATAAAATATGTGCTCAAGAAAAGGCTGGTATGTGAACGTTTTTATATAAGACCATAACTTTTGATAGCCCCAAAGGGAAAACAATTCAAACGTTCATCAGCAAATAAATGAATAAACAGATACAGGTAGTCATTTAGTAAGAATTAAAAGGAATAACCTATTGATAAATACAGCACTATGAACAAATGAAAAAACCTTATGTTGCACAAAATAAGCCAGTCACAAAAGAGCATCTACTGTATGATTTGATTTATATGAAATTTTTAAATCCTCAAAACTAACCTCTAATGATAGGAAGCAGAACAGTAGTTACAAAGGGTCAAAGTAAAAGAGAGATTATCTGTGAAGAGGCAAAAGAAACTTCTTGGAATGCAGAAAATATTCAATATTTTGATGACACTGGTGGCTACCAAAGTGCATTCATTTGTCAAAGAGAATCAAACTCCAGATTTAAAAAACGGTAGGTAAATGTACATTTACTTACATACACTTATTTACATAGGTAATTTACATTACTTACATTTTGTTGTAGGTAAATTATAGCCCAACAAAGTTGATTTAAAAGTTAAAAATAATAATAGAATATTATTAGTCAGATTATCTGATGTTTATAACTATTTTGTGTCATAAATAAAGCATTAGGTTTTAAGATGCCCTTTGTAACATACATTTATAGATTTTGATCTCTCAGATTAAACATCTGTGTTAAATAGGGTCATAAAATATGTATTCTATGTGTGTATATTTTCAGTTTTTCCATTTCTACTATCAGAATTTAGCCAAGTACTTGAGCAAAAATAATTAGTTTAACTATAGGTTTCTCATATTTTAAATTGTGTCCAATAAGACTATTAAAAGCCAATATGAACTTCAAGGATATTCATCCCCTCAGAAGCTTTTTAGTCTACTTCAGGAGGTGAATACAGATGCAGTAGTAATGTAATAATAATTGTGATAGAGGAAGTATGCACATATCTACAGCTGATAGAAGAGTAAAATGCTTTACACTGATGCAACTACAGTAATTGGTTTGTTCTGCTCTGAGTTCAATTTAAAATGGCAATTATTTTTGAATGTGTGATTTAAATCTTTCAAGATATATTACAGCAAAAAGGAAAAGGCTTTAGAATTGAAATGTAGACTCACAAAACTAGTTACGGAAGAGAAAATTAGTGTCCATGAGATAACATTTAAACTTTATGTTGTGGCTTCAATCAAGAATGAATTTAAATTTTTAAAATGTATTATAAGAGCATATGAATATATAAGACTAACCATTTCAAAATGACTTTTAATTTACAGTTAAACTGTAATTAAAGAGAGTAAATGAGGTCTCATTCAATATGGTCAGCTGCACCATGCTCTGAATACAAAAATATCTCTCTAAGTCTGTTCCAAGTGTTTTTACATTCATGTTTTTGCAGTTATATCATTTTATATTGCAAGTAAGACTATCTAAGTTAAATGATCTCAGTTTCATTCCATTTTTATTACAAATATTCATCTGCAAATAAATGTGTAGAGATGAATATTTAGGAATGCAACTGTGTGATTGTGCAAAATGATAGAACCTGCCTTTAGTAATTCACAATGCAGTTTAATGCAGCAACATTATCATTGTATTCACAGTTAAGTAAGATAAAAATTGGGGAAATTAATAAATTACAGTGAGATTCTTGGTAAAAAAATTAGGGTTACAACATTTTCAGACCAACAAGGAAAATGCCATTTTTAATAATTTTAAAACATATTAAAGAAGGTTCACTTTCATATATAAAAATGGGGCATAAGATCTAATGAATTTTCTTACATTTATTTTACTAAAGACATATTATATTATTATTTTATTTCTTTGCTTTTTCTTGTAATGCACTAGAATTTCAATGTTTCTTACTTTCATTTTACTGTGATTTGTTCTGTTATACTATACCGATCACCAGTGCAAATGAGCAACTTAACTGGTCCGCGGCTGCCTTGTTGCTACCAATATTATTTCAAATTTTTATATGGAAGAGAACTGACAGTAATATACATGCTACTCTTTTTTATTCCCATTTACCTATACCTAATCCCATTTCTTCAAAATGATTTTAACTGTAATAATTAATAATGCTGTGTTGGCAAAAGTCTAAAGAAATGGGAGCAAAGCATGTCCACAGAGGCAATCATAATTTTATTGTGGTTTAATGTGGTCACAGGTGTTTTAACAACGTAACATCCTGAAAATGAATGGGTCTTATTACTAGTTAAAGTTTATTTAGGAGCAAAAACAGGGCAGGGTAGGTGGAGTACTTGTAATAATAATCTACTATATTTAGTTACTTAGTTTTTCTAGGCACTGTGGTATATATTATATATTCATTCTCTTTATTTTGATAAAAAAAATTAGCTGGTTGTAATTACCTTCAGATAACAAATTTTAAAAAACAGTAGGAAATATTTAAACCTTGTATTAACTTAAGGATGAAAGTATAAAGTATACTACACAGTATACACATAAATTTTCCACACACAAAATTTTCAGACACATTTGATCTTTTTTTTAATCTGAGAATTCAGATTACATTACATTATATTCTGCATAAGAAGAAATCCAGAATATTTACCTAGGTACAATGTTGCAGGCCTTTTAATACAATTAAGCCTTAATTTAAAAAGGTAGCCACAAATTCAGGATGAATCCTTTTTATATTAGTGTGATATAGTTGTTATAACAAAATACCACATACTGGGGTCTTAAACAACTGAAATATTTATTTCCTCACACTTCTAGAGGCTATTATCTCAAGAGCAACGTTTGGCAGGTGTGGCTTCATCTGATGCCTCTCTCCTTGACTTGAAAATAATCACTTCACATGGTCTTTCTTCTTTGAGTGCACAAATCTGGGTCTAAATTTCATCTTCCTTTAAAGACGCAAGTCATGTTGAATTAGGACCCACACAAATGATTCCATTTAATTTTAATTACTTTTTTGAAAGCCCTATTGTGAAATACAGTCACATTCTCAGCTACTAAAGTTTAGGACTTCAACATATAAATTTGGGAAAGAAACATTGCAACCAATACCACTATCTCACCAAATTACCAAATTCTTCTAAATTATTCTTACAGAATAATCTTCCTTGACATATATTTTATAATTATTTTACAACATCATAAAAGCAATAAATTAGTATCAAAACACAAAAGAAGTTTCCACTAAGGGATCTCTTTATAAAGTATATTTATATTTTATTACAATACAAATATTCAGAGGAAGAAAAAAGCACTTTCTTCTTATTATACATTTCCACCACATTATGACATTACCATTTTCAAAATTTCATTGGGATAATCTTTAATTACTCTAAAAATCATTTCGAATTATACTTATTAATAGAGCAAGACGACTTAACTCTTAGCTACTAAGTGTGGTCCAACACCAGCAGAATTAGCATCGCCTAGGAGTTTACTAGAAATGAAAAATCTTGGGTTTTCATCTTATACACAAGAATATGCATTTTTACATTTTCCCGAGGTAATTCTTATGTACAATGAAGTTGGCGGGGAAACGTAAATAAGAAAGCAGTGGAAATATAAGTGGGAGCAAAGTCAGAAGGAAGAAACAAAGGTCCAGAAGATTGATTGCCCTTCTTTGTCATTTTTACCTAATTTGTATCCACAAACAAAATATGGAATGTTACTTAAATGTGCTCGGTGCTTGTTTTATTTAATTTCTGGAATAAACACACTCTGATGATAATGGTTCTACATGTGTTATTTTTTAGTAGTAGTTGCAGAAGAATTGCTTGAAATAATAGTACTAAAAATGTTTTGAAGGTCAAATAGAGGAGTATGTGGTAAGTGATAATAAGTGATAAAGTTTGGATGAACTCACCAAATCTCATGTTGAATTGTGATTCCCAGTGTTGGAAACGGGGCCTGGTTGGAGGTATTTGGATTATCCCTCATGAATGGCTTGGGCCAATCCTTTGATGATAAGTGAGTTCTTGCACTGAGTTCACATGCCATCTGGTTATTTAAATGTGTGTGGCACCTCCCACCCCACTCTCTCCCTTTTGCTCCTGCTCTGGTAATGTGATATACCTGTTCCCCTTTCACCTTCTGCCATAATTATAAGCTTCCTAAGGCCTCCCCAGAAGCAGATGCCAGTACCATGCTTCCTGTAAAGCATGCAGAACCATGAGTCAATTAAAATTCTTTTCTTTATAAATTTCCAAGCCTTAGGCATTTCTTTCTAGCAATTCAAGAATGACCTAGCACAATAAATTTGAGCAAGTCCACATATTGTATCTTTCTTACACATACACAATATGCGTTAGTGTATCAAAGACTGAAAATTTCAGCAATAAAAGAACATGTGCAACGTTGTTAAACTCTGTCCCAAATCAATTTTATCACAGACACATTTTTACTTACATTTCTGTCAAAAAATATGCTACCAAGTTCAAAATTCAGTTTTGTAGATAAATTTGTAGATAAAATTTGGGGCAAATATTTAACATATTTAAATCTTGATTATTTCAAAAGTAAAATGGAAGATAATATTTATCTATGTCACAGTGTCACAGAATAACGAAGGATACCCTAGTTTCTAAATACATGTAAGCTATTATTTCATGGAATACATCTTTTTTTATTGTACTTTAGGTTCTGAAGTACATGGGCAGATTATGCAGGATTGTTGCATAGGTACACACATGGCAATGTGGTTTGCTGCCTCCATCCCCCCATCACCTACATCTGGCATTTCTCCCCATGTTATCCCTCCCTGACTTCCCCACCCCAGCTCCCGCATCCCCCACGAACAGACCCCAGTGTGTGATGCTCCGCTCCCTGTGTCCATGTGTTCTCATTGTTCAACACCTGCTTATGAGTGAGAACATGCAGTGTTTGATTTTCTGTTCTCGTGTCAGTTTGCTGAGAATGATGGTTTCCAGATTCATGCATGTCTCTACAAAGGACATGAACTCATTGTTTATTCTGGCTGCATAGTCATCTTGAGGAAAGCTACACTGTGGCAAATGGAAAAATATATCTGATGTTTGAACAACAAATGTCAGAACTGTGCAGGTCAGCTTATAAGGACTTTTTAAAAATCAAACACAAATGGGAAATAAACAATTCAAGGTACACAAAACCTATGTGTTCTGGGAGCTGACTTTTCATATAGGTGGATTCCACAGGGACAACTGTGGGACTTGAATAAGAGCTAATTTTGAGGCTGGCTATTTTGGCTCATGCCTATAATCCCAGTGCTTAGGGAGACTAAATTGGGAGGTTCATTCGAGTCCAACATCAGGAGACTGACTCTCTGCAAAAAATAAATAATTATCTTGGGCATGACAGTGTCACCTGTGATCCTAGCTACTTGGGAGGCTGAGGTGGGAGGATCTCTTGTGCCTGGGAGGTTGGGGCTGCAGTTAGCTGTAATTGTGCCACTGCATGCCAGCCTAAGCAGCAGAGTGAAACCCTGCCTCTAAATAAATAAATAATAAACAAAGCTTATTTTGGTATACATAAGGGTCCTGGAAAAATTGACCACAAATACCAAGACATGACTATATGTGTTGTTCTATTATTAATATATATGCTACTGTTCATATATATTATTTATGCATTATTCAAAGTATTAGTCTATGGGTATCAATAATTGTAGTGCATGGTGGTTGTTACACACATGTATAGAAAATTATATATATAATAATTATAAATTATATATGATTTCAAAGCTCATATAACTTTACTCTTTTCATGCCTCACTAAAGTCCCAACCGAATATACAAATATATACCAACTTTATCAATTTACTCTTCTTTTAAGAACATATAATTTTATTGTTTCATCAGTATTATTTTGCAATTTTCTCTGTTCTCATTCTATAACTGTCCAGTCAGAAGCATCTTAACTGATTGGTTCTCTGTTAACTCCTGTTTGGTATTACAAAGATAAGAAAAGAAATGCCTGGATGATCAAGAAACATTTTGAAAACCAGATTTCTAATTTTGTATACACAGAAAAGGTTATGTTTTTTTTTCATGTAGGCAAAAACATTCCAGATCATTATGTTAAGGGAAATAAGCCAAGTGTAGAAAGACAAACCCTAGGCGTAAGTTTTAAAGGGATATGGCTCAAGGATTTCTTTAGCCTGGTTCTTAAGGAGCCTGGCAAGTTAGTACTTATATACTCAAAAATACACTATATGATAAACTAAACAAGAATTATGTTTACATAAAAGCAAATTTATGTGCCCTCAATATTTCTTCTTTCAAGTCATCATTAACAACAGTCACAAAACAAACAGACTTGCTTTTAGGAAATGCCAGGGAATATGTAAAAATATTTTTCGAAGAATAAGGGTCAAAAATCGGGCCTTTTTTTGGTCTTAATTTAATACGTTTCCAGGCAAATAGTCAATTTTTCAGAGTACAAAACATCTTCACATATATTTTATGTGCTGTAGTTGCAGGTGTTTTCTTGGAGGTTGAGGAGGTAGGGTTACTGTCCCATAATATCATAAATTAATTCTATTTTTTTATATTTACATTTTCTATTTAAAGTTAGACTTGCTGCAAAGTATCAGTGCATTTTAGTATCTATTAACTTTTAAAATACGTATGAGTTTTTCCTTTAATTTATTGACATAGATTATTTTTATAGATTTCTGACAGTGAATCATTCTACATTTCTAAAACAAAATTTGCTCAGTGTCTGTTAAAATTCTTAATGTGCTACTAGGTTTAATTTATTTTTGTGACTGGATTCAATTTGTTCTTTTAATGTACTCATAATCAGGATACTTTTTTGTTTTTCTTACTATGTTGTGATTATTGCACAATGAAACGTTAATACAAGTTTATGTTTGTTTTATATCTTTCACCTTTGTATTCATGATTATTTTGCAAATATCATTTTTACAGGCTTTTTTTCCCCATGTATTCAATTAGTTTAAATCAAATAGGCATACACTGACCTTGAATTTATAGAATTCAGCAGAAAACTATGGCATCTTAAGTTTTATACTTCTTGGATTAGATCAATATTTTGTTGGAAATTTAGTATTTTCTCTATATTTTAAAATTTTTCTAATGGACTTGTAGATTTAGATGTATCTTCATTTTACATTTCTCATGTATGTTTGATGCCACTCATTTATTACTAATTAGGCTTTCTTATTTTTGTTTCTTTTCCTTTATTTTGTTTTTGTGCTTAATGGAGATATTAATCAGTATATGTATAATTTAGTTTATGTGAGCCTCTGCTTTATTGCATATTTCTTGATATGGATTATCCACAAAACGTGTCTTCTCTAGAGTAAGCATACATTTGAATTTGTGCACACCAACTTATTATTTTAGGGCCTTGAGAAAAATAGCTAACTTAATTTCCAGTATAATTAATCTGAAGATAATTCTGTTCTTTCAAGAGTTATTTCTATAATGAACATTCTTGGCCTGTATTAATAGTTATTATTTTTAAATGCTGAGCATTTCTTTATTATTTAAGAATATGCATTTAAATTTAATATGCTTCTCTTATTTAAAAAAAAGTTTATACATTGTTCTTCCAAGTCCTATTGCATTGAGTTTGTTTTGTTTGTTTGTTTGTTTGTTTTAGTGCGTTTCTGTTTTCTTTTCCTATCAGGAAAGGAGAAAAGTGAATTAAACTTTGCTCTACCTTCATTGATCAAGGATTAAACAAATGAATAAAAGCAGTTTAATGTCACCAAAGATATTTGAAGAGCACCTCATAGTTATAAATATAATTAAGAAACACTTCTGATTGAACTTCACACGATGTGATCAGTGGTAATGAGCGTTTATTAATAAATGTCTTGATTAATTCAGAGATAACTCCCAAAACAAGTGAGAGTAAATAATCAAGTTACTTTGCCATTCTTCTATTAAATTGGTTATATGTTTGATGATATCATAAGATTCAATAAAAGATGAGAACTCTAAGCATCCTGATTCTAGTCAATGCTCTCAAATTAGGGGCCAGAAAATCCTTCCAGCTGCAAAAAAGTCAATCTCTACCTGGTTTCTAAATCCTTCCTGAATGAAAAGTCATCAGTCTTTACTAACCACACAATTATTTTTAAGAGGACAGGCATAATGTATTTGAGAGAATATGCTGTGGGGATCTTGTCCATAGTCATCTGAAAACCTAGTTTCTTAATGTTTGGCCAACATAACAAGCCATCATACTGGCTTGGCTCTCAGGATTTTTACATCAGATTTTTTTTTTTAATTTCCCAAATACCTATTGATGTTAAGATAGAATTTTTATTTTTAATTAACTTGCTGGTCTTAGACTATTCTTAAAGATAGGATGATAAGTTTTAGCCTCTCAAATATGGAAATGTCTCTGTAGAATTTTCTATTTGCTTCTTAGCAAAATTAATCCAACTTCATATTGAAATTTGATAGTAATTTTATATTTGTCTGGTGTATATTTTATAAACTAATCCTATTTAAATTTTACATTTATATAATCTTCATACATAATGACCAAGTGGGATTATTCTAAAAATGCAAAGGTAGTTCAACATTTTGAAATCAGAAAACATATTTATGTTATATTTATGAGCTCAGTAGGAAAAAGCCAATGTTACTTCATTCAGACCTTACTTAACTTTTTTGGATGTGCATATATAGACTATGTGGCCCTCTAACACATTCTCTTTTACCAACTTGATGTTTTTTTTCTTCATGCTTAAAAAAAAAAGGTAGAAAAAAATGTAAGTAGTGTTGATTAGATTGAACTTTTCTTTAGCATGATGTATTGTCTTAAATATGTAGATTCTGTTGCTTCTTCATTTAAGACAACATTTTTTTAATCTATAACACTTTTAAGATTGTTGGTATATAATCTTTTCTCTACTTATAAAATACCCTCAGTTTCTGTGATCCATCCTGATTATGTATCTTTGAAAACTAATATCTCCTCCAATTGTTTCTTTCTTTGTTTTGCATTTCTTATCATTACCGGAAAACTTTTCTAATTATCTGATTCAGTTTTCTGCCTGGTGATTTTTGTTCCACTATTCATTATGTAATAATGATATTTTTGAAGTCACATTGATATTTTTGTTATACAATTTTGCTTTTTCATCCTAATAAGTTTTCTTTTAATTGATTTTATAATGCTTATTACATCACCTTTTCCAACATGTTGAGTTAAAAGTACTTATTTGAGGAGGAAAATATTTTCTTTATTGAATATATCACTTCTACAAAGGTTCTTTCCTTTTGTACCATGCAAAGTTATCACTTCCTTCCCTGTTTAAATTAAGTCAATGTTTAAATGTTTTGCTGACTCTCCCATTATATGTATTTTCTTTGAATTCATCTTTGACATGGGTGATTCAGTATTGTTTTTTGTCTGCCCAAATTCATTGTTGATGGCTAATCCTTGATTCAATGTTTCCTTATCTTAATGTCTTTGTGATTTCTTCACATAGTCTGTTTACGTTCAGAATTAATTCTGAATTATATAAATAGTTTCTTCAAATTTGCTGTCTTATATTTCAAACACTCAAAGGCTATATACAGAGAGTTCTGGGAAGGCACACATGAACATGATAAAAAAATTTGTCCTCATAAAATTAATGATCTAAATAATGATCTAAACTACCAAAGGGATTTTAGGAGTCTTGAGGAGAGCCAATAATGTTTTGTTTTATACAGAGAATACCAAGCTCATTTTGATGCAGAACTTGAGCTCAAGGTTGGATAGAGTTTTTGTTCCTGTATGGGTTCGGTCTTTCCTGAAGACAGCTGAATCCTTTGTGTTAACTTAGCTGCAGAGATTATCCCCCACCACTATGCCCCTTGATGTTTCACACTTGAATAATTAAAAATGCAGTTTAATGAAAAGTTGAGGTTGTGGATTTAGGTAATATTGGCAAAAACTCCTGGTAAATTGCAAATATTCCTGGGAAGTGGTCTCATGTTAAGTCATCCTTTAGAATATTGGAGTGGATTTAGAAAATCATAGTTAAACCGTCTATATATTTGTAAGGATTATGAGCAAGATCTTCATAAAGTTTCTCTCTACGCTATACAGTAGACCAGTGTGTTTAGAAAAGTTTGCATAGTTTGAATTTTTTTGTAAATGTAACATCTAGTTCCTTATACAAAGACCTCACTATTACTAAGTAGACATTATATATTATTTGTTTAGCAAAAGTTACATGATATCTTATATTTCTATTATATTATTTCTAATAAACAGTATTTTTAGATGTAAAGTTAGTGAATAAAGTGTAAAACTTGATTATAATATAAAATATAAAATTCAGAAAAGGAAAACAAATCACCAAGAGAAAAACTCTATTATCTTTCATGTATTTATGCCAGACTACCTCTTTTTACAAATTTAACATGATATTTGCTTTTAATTACTATACGTTATAACATAAGAATATTTCAAGGTCATTACAAATTCTCAAGTATGCTACTCCATTCTAAGATCTTACCTTTATCCATTTTATTACTGTTAGTTGTTACAAAATTATTATTGTAAATAAAACTACAATGCATATTGTAGAGCATAGTCTTTAGTTAAAATCTAATTTTTAAAATGTTAAAATATAAGTATCATGCAAATATAATCAATCACTCACCAAATATTTTATTCAACTTGTTGATTAGTGAGGAAACCATTAAGATGTTAAGTACTGTAAAGGAAAATTTGAAAACCAGAGATAAATAAAAACAATTAGAAATGCTCAACTTAATATGTTAATAAATGTAATTTTGTTTAGTATTCTCTGAGAATATAAAATGTAATAATTCGGGTTTTTTTGAGATGATAAGCCCATTTTATCTGTAGTGGATGACATCCATTTGCATTGCTAAGGGCAAGTCATTATTCAACAACACAGCTTGTACATTTACAGAACTATCAACTAGACTAGACATTAGAATTAAAATCAAAATGTTTACATCCTAATAAATACTAAGGTGCTTATATCCTAATAAATACTAAGGTTCACTTCCTAATAAATTTCCTCATATTACCATATAAGCTTTGAAGAGTCTATTATAAAGTGTCTACAAAAGGATTCCCAGTAGTCTCTTTTGCCTACATTCAAGTCTTAGAATATTTTCCTGACACAGTTTGGCAATTCCAGTTAGTTCCACTTCTCTTTCAACTAGAAAAAAATCACAGATCAGAAAGAGAATATCTACATAAATAATACAAAGGGACTCCCAAATGTTTTTCAGTGTTCAGCTTAAGAAAAATAATAAAATAAAATAACAATCAATGTCTTTATTGATTAATATGAATTTATTTGTCGTAAATATTGATCATCTTGCAGGAAAAATTTTTCACCTAAACTAGTATCACTCCTATCACTTTAATTATAAGTTCGTTTTGGTTCTGTGCTTATTATTTTGACAGAAACTTTTACACATTTATAGAGGCAAATCTATCAATATCTTATTGTGGTTGATACTTCTTTTAAACACAACATTAATATATGTTACATATTATGCATATGAAAATTACATACATAACTCTATTCCACCTTTTATTTTGTGCATGCTTATATTTGCGTGTTTTGGGCTGATGACCTGCATATGTATTTCCTTCTCAAATAATTGAGTAGCTTGTTCAACTATTATTCTTTTGTGGTAATATAAAATTCGTACATGAATTAGTATTTATTTCTGGGAAATTAGGTCAAACTGTGCTATTATGGAGTCATGACTACATTGAATTAGCAGTGCTCTTCTAAGGAGAAGCTGTTTTCTCTACTTCATGTTTCATAGCATGGTTAAGTATAGTTAGAGGGTAAAGGGAAATTTCTTCCCCACTCAAGATTGTTCATTTAACTTCCTTGTATTAGAATACAGAGTCACTTATCTTTAATTTTACTCATGCTAAACCAAAATCAGAATAAAACAACCCCTGAAAAAAAAGTCATTCAGAAATGGATCAATTGGTTTTCTTTATCTCAGTCTCATCAATCCATCCATAGGAATGTAGTCACAAGGACCCTGCATATTCCCATTTTATTTCTTCACCACCTCACATTGAACTAGAGGAAAATAGTGCTCTATTTTTAAGTGAGAAAGTAAAAAAGAAAGCGAATATATATTTTTATATATTACATATATATATATAACTTGTTTATACATTTATATAAACATAATTTATACATTTAGAAATTTACGCATTTCTGTTTATATGTTAATATATTTCTGTTATATATACATATTATAAATATAAATATACAATATGTAATTACATAAGTTATATAACACTATATGTGATTCAATTTATATAGAAATGTTCCGTTTCTGCCACATCTTTTCCTCTTTTCTCTTAATTAACATCAATTACAGTATTTTATAACTGCACTTAGCTAAGAAATTTATAAAGAAAACATCCAATTGCAAAGCAGAAACTAGGTGATTGCTTAAAAGAAAACACACAGGAAAAATATAAAGCAAAATGTTTCTTTAGTTTCTGTTTCCATCAGGTATGATGGATATTAGAACCTATAAATCCGGAAAGAGAAAGTTAGGATGAATGACAAACGTTTTCTTCTCCCTGTAACAGCAAATACATGAAAAATTGATTATTCTCTAAAGCAGTATATGAGTGTATATATTTTTCAGAATTGTGAGATTTTAATATATCCATTTATATTTTAAAGCAATCATTTGTCATCCTGCCTGGTTGTAGTATTTGGGTTATATGATCACCTCGACTCTGTTGACATTTTCTTGGTTGTAAGAATTTGGCATCTTTCAGATTCTATGGCACTATATATAGTATCTTAACCATCATCTTAACTGTGCCATAGATAGAAGGGTCATAACCTACTAGCTTTATAACATAATGTCTTTATGTACCCTAGGGTGTATTTCTTTGCTCGGATATTGTTTCTTTGATAGTTCTACCACAGCCAATGCATTTTCCTAGGGTTCATCTATCACAAAACAATTTACAGTGCCTCCCAACCCCCACTACCTTGGAAAGAATGAATTTATGTTTTCTTTGTCTCAAAGTGAATGGCTCAAGAAATACCATATCCCTGAGGCCTTGTTCTTTAGGTTCTTTCATTTAAAGAAAATATATTTAGGTCAGATAATGAAAAAAAAGGAGCTCTATTTAGCTAGCTGTGAGAACTGGCGAAAAATTGCTTGGCAAGCAAACTTTGTTAGCAAAAGTTTGCTGAACCTAAGAGCCTTGAGTCGTAAAGAGCCTACAGCTTTACATTCTTTAAAATTGCAGAATTTGAAAAATTAGTTTCAAGAAAAATAATGAAAACTTCCATTAATAAACTAATAACATGTTGTTATGATTTTTCAACTGTGTCAATGATAGTTCCCTTCCATGAGTGTAGAAAGAAATGACACATTGTTTCTCTCCTACGACATTTTTAAGTGGGACATTTTTAAGTGGGCTTAATACGTAATTATATACTTGACAGGCACTACTGAGTATACAGCATAAGAATGTATTAATATGAAGAACCTCAAGGAACATTAAAAAATTATTTTGCCAATATAATTTTGTAAGCACAGAGTCAGAATGATACATCTGTATAGTACAGCAGAGTTTTCAGAAAGATTGTAAATTATTTTGTGGTTAGTTGAAGTTAAATTACAATTATATTGTCTAATTTTCATTCCCTGTGTGGTTCTGGGTTAGACTTGGTCACGGGAGAAATCTGTGCTAGATTTGGAAGGTAGAAGTAAAGGAACAGCAGGTATTCCCAACAATCAGGGCAGAGCCAAAGGCATCACTACAGCTCATACTTTACTCATCTGGCTCAGAGGTAGACAACTAGATTACAGGTCCTTCTACACCTGCAAGATCTCCTCCTTTCTTTTCAGTCTCAGAATAAGCACGTGTGCAGTTCTCTGCAAAGGACACTTAGTATTTTTTGCACGTCTTTCATGTTATCAGTGCTAAGTATCAGGAGACACAGAAGTGGGTTCCAGCTCATTATCTGAAATTCCACTTTGTCTTTGTAGATTCCAACTGTTTTTTGTGTCCTGTTCATTCTTCTTTTTCCTGTTTTGCTTGAGCTTATTTTCTATTTTCTTGTCTACTTGTCTGGCTCACCTATAACAATTTCAGATCAACGACCAGTTGCAGATACAGCTGCCTTCTCTAGACTTCTTCACCAGCAGCTTTTCCGTCTTTGCTTAGTATCTTTTTTCCATATCCAATAAGTGTCTCTTTTCAGGATACTACCACCGCAGCAGCTGCTCTTGATTATGTGTAAGATTGAATCCCAGTTATCTATTCTTAATTGTATTTCACTCATAGTGATTCTGCTTTACTACTCTAAGCATACTGACACATTTAGTGACAAGAAAGGGAACCTGGCCGGGCGCAGTGGCTCACGCCTGTAATCCCTGCACTTTGGGAGGCCGAGGTGGGTGGATCACGAGGTCAAGAGATCGAGACCATCCTGGTCAACATGGTGAAACCCCGTCTATACTAAAAATACAAAAAATTAGCTGGGCATGGTGGCGCATGCCTGTAATCCCAGCTACTCGGGAGGCTGAGGCAGGAGAATTGCTTGAACCCAGGAGGCGGAGGTTGGGGTGAGCCGAGATCACACTATTGCACTCCAGCCTGGGTAACAAGAGCGAAACTCTGTCTCAAAAAAAAAAAAAAGAAAGAAAAAAGAAAGCGAACCTGAGAATGAGACAACTCTAGCCATCCATTAAAATTAATTCCCCATGTTTCTTGGGCCCAAAACTACATTATATTCCTCAGAATTTTCTGCAGTTTGGTGGCAGATACTTGTCCTACTTGATAAAAAGTTCAGTACGATTCTGCAATGCTCTGTTACCACTTTTCTTACTGATGAATATAGAGGGTCCAGTGGAGGATTCTGAAGACCATGAGGATGCCTGAACCACTAAAAGAAAAGAACTTGGGTCCCTG
The DNA here is from genome assembly GCA_028533165.1 of Leontopithecus rosalia. Taxonomy (NCBI): domain Eukaryota; kingdom Metazoa; phylum Chordata; class Mammalia; order Primates; family Cebidae; genus Leontopithecus; species Leontopithecus rosalia. The sequence continues at coordinate 90,747,482 of CM052651.1, read as the reverse complement.
AATGATGACATAGTGTTCCTCTCTTCCAGTTTGTACTGTCTCATAATATGAGTGAGAAATAACCTTTCTTTAAATAAATCTCAATATTTGAGAGGTTTTAGTAACAGCTGTTAACATATTCTATCTAAAATGTTTGGAATAAAAGAGTAAGGTCAGAGCTTACAGATACCCATTTTTGAAGATTTTTTTTTAAGTTAAGGGAGTAGGTAAACTTTCTCAAAGGAGTGAGAAGAAAAAAGTATAAACAAATCAAATTCGAGCTTCTTAATGTGTATTAGGCAGATACAATGAATCCCTTAAAAATCCATATTGTGCTAGATAACTGTGCATCCTTATCTACATAAGTCTATCCACATCCATAAGCATATCCATGTCTGTAAAAAACAATGGAAATTTGAAAATTTCATAAACAGACAAAATTGTTAATAATATCTAACTAAGTAGACTGATAAGAATGAAGATGCTAGTAAAATCTTCCAAATAAACAAAAACAAAATATTTCAGCATAATGGAAGTAAAGTTAACATCAACAGATGCCAGAAGAGTTTAGAAAAATTTCTTCAAAGGTATATGTGTGCAAAATAAAGATACTTTGAAAATTTTTGAGTTATATTTACTATATGTCCTATTAAAAAATTTAAAATGATATCTGCTGAGCAACACACAGCAAAAATGAATGAAAGGAAAGACCTGGGGTTTAAGATAAAGAGAAAGATTAAAAATTACAGTTATGTATAAATAAATGTTGATGGAAAATATAAAAATTTTTAAGAAATAAAATTCCAGAATATTATAACAAGGATGGTTATAGAAAAAGCAAATGATCTAAATGAGGGAATAAAATCAAGCTAAATGTTATGTAATATGTAGAGATGAGAAAGTTACAGATTCTCAATTGTAGATAGTAAGACTGTATATAATAGGAAAAAAAAGACAAAATTTACAGAACATATATACATAAACAAACAAACAAAAAACCCGGAATCAACCAAGAAACAAGAAACTATTAGAAATGATAAAAGAATATTGATACATTTTCCTGAAATAACAAAAACCTAAAAATTAAGAGAATACTTACATTTAAGAACTAATCAACTAGCAAATATAATAGAAAATAAAGTTCATAATAGAAACACAAACTCTAAAGCAATTAGGTTCACTTTTTCTAATAGACACATAATATATCATTTTCATATATAGAATTATATAACATTAAATTATATGAACTTTGATTTTTACAATGTATTTATTACATACGATTCCAGTCATGATTTCAACAATATCAATTTTAATTTTAATTTGATCAATTGTAATTTGATATTGTTGAAATCATGACTGGAATCGTATGTAATAAACACATTTTTTTAAATATGTCGAATAATTAAAATTTACAATGTAAGGCCCACAAGTTTTTTGTTTGTTTGTTTGTTTGTTTGTTTTGAGACAGAGTCTCACTCTGCTGCCAGGCTCCAGGTTGGAGTGCAGTGGTGCGGTTTCTACTCACTACAACCTCCACCTCCCAGGTTCAAGCAATTATCCTGCCTCAGCCTCTCTAGTAGCTGGGACCACAGGCGCACACCACCACGCCCAGCTAATTTTTGTATTTTAGTGGAGATGGAGTTTCACTATGTTGGCCAGGATGGTCTTGATATCTTGACCTTATGATCCACCCACCACAGCCTCCCAACACATGTTTTTAAATAGAAAAAAATTTCAGGATTTACCCCCAGAGATTTTTTATACCCTGCAAAGTTATAATAAAAAAGTATTGTACTGAAACAAAGAGATAAAACAACAAAATCACATAACCCAGAAATGGACCTACATATCAAAAGCAACAAAGTAACTGTTAGATATTGCTTAAAAAAATCAGTGGAAGACAACACTGATGACACTGCATAACTAGATCACATTGTAAAATACAAATAAAATATCAATAATACATTCCCAGTAGATTATATCAAATGAGATTGCAATTATGTATAATAAACCAAAACAGTGACTTAAGTGGAGCCAAGTGAGAAAACATTTATTGTAAGACCTGCAAACAGAAGCAACAACAACAAAAAAATAAAGATCTTGTGTTCTGTGAAAAAAAAAAAAAACACAACCAAAATTATTTTATGAATCACAGATCTGGAAAGAGCTATTTGCAATGTCTGAGATCCTGAAGCTGTAATCTTAAAAATTCACAAAAATAGAATAAAAGAAGAAGAAGATAAAGAGAAATATGTATATATGTGTGTTTGTTCAGTGAGGTGTGGGGTACAGGGGCTAAAGGAAAATCTTTCAAAGTAAAAAGAAAAATGTTAAAAACATGACAAATGTTCAAACTGTTAAATTGAAAACAGACTGAAAAACATAAAATGAGTAATAAGTATAAAAGGAGCTCTAAATCTTGAAACAAATCTTGGAAACACATTAAAACAGAACCTCTTTAACGCATAAATCATGCAGGACTTATGGAACAAAAATACAAGTTAAAAAACAGACAAAAAAAGTACACAGGTAATGAATAGCACAATGAATGCAATGGTACCTCACAGCTCAATACTAACATTGAATGTAAATGGCCTAAAAGCTCCAGTGAAAAGACACAGAACAGCAGAATGGATAAGAACTCACCAATCAACTATCGGCTGCCTTCAGGAGACTCACCTAACACATAAGGACCCACACAAACTTAAACTAAGGTGTGGAAAAAGGCATTTCATGCAAGTAGACACAAAAGCAAGCAGGGGTAGTTGTTCTTATATCAGAAAAACAAATTTTAAAGCAACAGCAGTTAAAAGAGACAAAGAAGGACATTATAAATGGTAAAAGGCCTTGTCCAACAGGAAAATTTCACAATCGTAAACATATATGCACCTAACACTGTTGCTCCAAAATTTCTAATAGACCTAATAAATGAGATAGACAGCAATGCAACAATAATGGGGGATTTCAATACTCCACTGATAGCACTAGAGAAGTTATCAAAATAGAAGGTCAACAAAGAAACAATGGTTTCTGCTTTTAGAAAATTCAACCCTATGTATTAAATAGCTTAGGAACTTCAAGGGATAAATTATATGAAAATGATGTCAAGAAAAACTATATATATTAAAAGACTTATTAAATAAATATCACAAAAGTGAGGGACACATAAGTAACCTATAAAGTTTAGTGACATAGACTGAGAAATTATAAATATACAGTAATGAAAGAAAGATATTTATAGGAAAATCAGAACAGTGATTAATTTTGGAGAATAAAAGGAAATTAGGTTTAGGATGGATCACATGGAGAGACTATTTTCTTGACCTGGATGATGATTACAAATATTTTAACCTTGAAGTCTACATTATTTTGTGTAATTTTTGAAATATTTTGTTTTGTAATAAAATAGGTTATGTAAAAATAAGTAGAGCCTATAAGTGCATGCATTGGTCAGAAGTCATCAGCCAACTCTGGTTCAGGCCAAATCAATGTTTTAAATTTGATCTCTCATGTGTGACACTTTTTTAGGCCACAGGAAAACACTTCACATCTTTTGCCCTATTTCTTTAAAACAAATTTCATTGTCTCAAAATGCCAGTAAATTTTTTCTGTTTATGTTTACCCAAAGAATAGCTTGCAGATATGCACCAAAAGAGGCATGCAAGCTATCTTAAAACTTATGCATTTTGCTGTCTATTTGAAACATTCTATATGTTTATCAATAAACTATTTGGATTAAGAAGGTTTTAAAACAAAATAAAAATTTCTGAAAGACGTATTATTGAGCCACCAATATTACCAAGATTACAGCTATCTACTGTTTATACTTAAAAAAATACCAATTATAATATACGATGCAATGTGTTGACTGAGTATACACCTATGTTGTCACAGGCATAGAAAAGATATTTACAATTGTACATCCCAAACTATCAGTAATCAAAGAATATTCCTTTTAAAAAACGTTTAACTATTTTTTGGAAGAAAAATATACTTAAGGGTTACTTTCAAAATAAAATAAATGTTAAAAGTATAATCCCAATCAAAATCCCAAAAGATTTTTATGAATCCCATGATGTGATTCACAAAGAAAATGAATTAAATACAATATTTTAAAATTGGATAATTGGTTGATAACACAAGAGTTAACACATATAATGCTATGTGCTAAACAACATTGTAATACATATATTCATTTAATCTTTATGTCAATCTTATAGTTATTATTATAGTTATTATCTTATAGTTATTATATTATTACCTTATAGTTATTATTCCCATTTTATAAGATGAGAATGTAAAAATAGGGAGATAATGGAACTTTTCTAAGATCACATAATTAGCAATTGGTGGTAGTGTTAGGATTTAAATACCACCTAGCTCTAAGATTTGTATGTGAATCAGGGTTCTATATTTCATTCCCTAGAGGGATCATATTATTTTATATATATCATAGCTGTGTGATATTTATGCAAAATGGACAAAGGAATCAGTATATGAGTATGTACATATACAAATATATGTGAACTGAGCTTGTAATAAATGTATCATTTCATATTTAGTGAACTAGGAAAGTTCTTTTTATTATTATTAAGAAATCGTCTACTTATTTATATTTAAAAAAGCATATCTCTCCCCATTCCAATAATAAATTCCAGATAAATAAAAGAATCTTGTCTTTATATGTCAATTTTAGGTTTATAAAAGATCTCACAAAGTCAAGCAAAGGATGAAAAAAACCACAAAGTTATAAAATTATTTTTTAACCTATAAATTTCTCAAAAACAAAATACATCTTCAAAAAGATAAAAGAGGCCTGGTATAGTGGCTTATGCCTGCAATCAGAGCACTTAGGAAGGCTGAGATAGAAAAATTCTTTGAGACCAGGAATTTAGAGACCAGCAACATAGTGAGAATCATCTGTACAATTTTTTTAATTTAAACATAGAGAGTGGTGGCCTTATATAAAAACTCTGTTATTTTTCAGTAATTTTACATTTGAAGTATTTTTATCTGACACCATTTTGAAGAGTTAAGAAAATAAAGTTTCTTCAGGGTTTTGAGACAGGTGAGCTGGCTGATTTCCTATTTTAAGATGGTCTAAGGAAAAGGATAAAAGCCCTTCAATCAAGCTGTATCTTATCTAACCCTCAGCCAATCAGTAACAAAAGGCTCAGCAATCTATTAATCATAAGTGTCTATTTAAGGGGGCTAGGGACTTCCCTGGAGCCCCAGATGTGCAGTTAGCCTTTAACCTAAAGTTACCTTTTTCTCATTTTAATGCCAAGATTCCTGCTGAGGGGTAGAGATTTAAAATGCTAATGCTACATGCAATGTATGAAGAAATGTGTTGAGCAACTGCACAAGAGCTAGAAAACTCCTCTTGTACATGCCCTGAAATGATCCTTCCCTGTGAAAAGACACTGACCTACACACTACCCTTGGGAAGCAGCCTTCTCCTTTTTACTTTCTAGGGGCTAGCTCCCTTGTGCACAAGCTAATAAAATCTCCTTTAATGCTATGTTTGGTAATCTTTCTTGATTTCTATCCTGGGAAATAGCAAGAACCCAAGCACTGGTAACATTTCTACCTGCACTGTTTCAGAGAACAAATTTCTGAAATTCTTTTGAGCACACAGTTTTATCAGTATTAACGTAGATTGATTTTTTTTAAATTAATAATAGTGTTACTGGAGGTTAATCTGTGTGGGTCTGCAGCAACCTCAGTTCTTGCCTCCTCAGAAGAAAGAATTTGACTGACGGGGTATAAGCCAAAAGGAGAGACTAAGGAGAGTTTTAGAGAAGGAGTGAAAGTTTATTAAAAAACTTTATTCCTCAAAGACCTAGAACTATAAATATCATTTGACCCAGCAATCCCATTACTGAGTATTTTCCAAAGGATTATAAATCACTCTACTATAAAGACACACACACGCATGTTTATTGTGGCACTGTTCACAATAACAGAGACTTGGAACCAACCCAAATATCCATCAATGATAGACTGGATAAAGAAAATGTAGCATATATACACCATGGAATATTATGCAGTCATAAGAAAGAATGAGTTCATGTCCTTTGCAGGGACATGAATAAAGCTGGAGACCATCATTTTCAGCAAACTGACACAAGAACAGAAAACCCAACACTGAATGTTCTCACTTATAGTTGGGAGTTGAACGATGGAAACTCATGGACACAAGGAGGGGAATATCACACACCCAAGCCTGTTGGGAGGAGGCAGGCAGAGGGAGGGATAGCATTAGGAGAAAAACCTAATATAGATTACAGGTTGATGGGTGCAGCAAACCATCGTGGCATATGTATACCTGTGTAACAAACCTGCATGTTCTACACATGTACCCCAGAGCTAAAGTATAATAAAATAAAATTTAAATTTTTTTAAAAAAAGCTTTAGAGCAAAAATGGAAGGAAGTAAAGTACACATAAAAGAAAGTCAAGTAGGTGACTTGAGAGATCAAGTGTGCAGTTTGACCTTTCAACTTAGGGTTTTATATGTTGGCATACTTCTGGAGTCTTGTGTTACTTCTTCCCTGATTATTTCCTTGAGGTGGGCTGTCTTCACACACAGTGCTCTGCTAGTGCTTGGGAGTTGTCACCTGCACAGTGTATTTACTGGAGTTATACTCATGCTCATGTGACACGATTTTCCCTTTTAAATCCAGGGTTCCTAGAGGACAGTCATCTGTCATTTTAGCTCCTAGTGTTCATGCTTGACCCCACTTGCCAAACTTCTGAGATCTTATCAGGAGGCTGCTGATCATCAGTTTTGGGTGTTTCTTTTCTATTAGGAGACTGCCTTTCCTTGGCACTGACTGCAACCAATTATTATTTTAAAGAGATAATTAACAACCACTTGACCATCATCTAATTGTTGCCTGACATTCTGGTGGTGGGGGGTGAGGTGAGGGGCTCCCTCTCTTTCCCAGCTAATGTCTAGTAGCTACCTCTGTAACAATAGCATTTAAAACTATTGTGCGTTGTTAAATCAAGAAAATTAACCACACACTTTCTTTATAGCCATCATATTTACTATGTCCATGAAACTGACCTGTTGAAAGTTTTCCTAGTCATTTATTGACCTAGATAGTTTTTATTGAAGTAATAAAATAAATCAATAACATTTAAATTAAAAATCTAATCTTCAAAATTTTATTATAATATATTTTTGCACAAATGATTCTCACTTGAGGATTTACTAATTTATTAATCTATTGAAAAATATAAACTAATATAATAAAAACCTATTTTGAATATTTTGTATTACTTAAAAGCAATTTAGATAGAATGAGGGCTGAAGAATTGTGCAATTTGTATGTAAAATTTGAATTCTTAACCTTCTTAATAAAAATAATTTCTCAAAATTTTCTCATTATATTCACTAAGGATATGAATTTGCTTTTGCTCAGTCAAACATACTAAGCCAGGGAAGTGTTCCAAATGAAAGCTCTAACAGAATTTATTACACATATTGTTTGAAATTCAACAAACTGAGGTTCAAATAATAATTTTGTTAAATTATAGTCAAACTTTATGTGATAATAAAACTAAATGTCAAAATAATTACATATTCTGAAGACAAAACAAAAATTAATTTTAAAACTCATCAAAATGTGAGTCAAAATTAATTAATATATATAATTAATTTATATATTAATTATATATATAAATATATATATACATATATATAGAGAGAGTGTGTGTGATGAAACTAGTAAAATCTCACCTTGGCATTAATTTAGAGTTTTATGACATTTTAAGAACATTTTTCAGGTTTCATGTCTATGTTATCTTTTGCAATTTTCCAAGCAATTTCCTTCTCATCATTTTCTTGACATTTCTGTTATCTTCACAAAAAAAACCTACTTTTTGCTAAATAAAAGCTGTTTTTTCTGCCACAGAGAAAAAAGAAATCCTTAACTGGAGGCAATTTGAAAATCTGAACAGGTATAGAATATGCATTTTCTACTCTGTATTGTATAAATTCAATATGATTATCTTGCATATATTTTACTTCTCTCGGTACTGACCTTGAAGGAATCTCATCTAATTTGTGCTTTTCTCAATTAAGTGGGGAAAAGGGCCTTATAAGTTTGCTTTCTTAAATCAGGTTTTTCTTGTTCTGCACATGTACCCCAAAACCTAAAACACAATAAAAAATAAAAAATTAAAAAAAAAACGAATTTACACATCTCATTGCCTGGATTTCAATAGGTAAAACACAATGGGTATAACGTTCATTAATGTTTTACCAATTTATTCCTAATGTTAACTTCGAGATAGTTTTATTTCCTGCAATTTTGCTTATTCTAAGCATACTATGTAAAGCATTGTTGTGTATTGTGTTTCTCAATTTTCTCAAGTGGAATGCAATTTTCAGCTCTGAAATGTATCATTACATAGAAATTTAAGGAATCGTATTATGCTCAAAGAAATCTATTGTCTATGATAGGAAAAGTTATTGAGTATACTAATTATTTAAATCATTATTGCAATTCAGATCTCTCCTATTTCAATGTTAATAGATGTACTTTTTATTTAAAAAGCATTATGTTTAACTTTATTAAAATAGATCCTCAGACATTAGAATTTCATGAGGTATGTTCAAGCTAATTGAAAAAATAGTGTAACTTAGCTGTGTACCGGACATTGTGCTATTTACCAAATACATAGAAAGTCTTATAACATAGTTATCACTGCCTAAATAGGAGTTCTGTCTGAGCTATTCATTTGACACCTGAGTTAAATATACAAAAGTGATTAATTTTATCTTGATAGATAATGGTGATTGATTAAATAACTCCCTATATTACTTAAAAGAGCACTAGAACTGTCCATTCCTTAAGCAGTCTGTGTTCTAGATGGCTTTGGAGTAGCAACCAGATACATTGGTCTTTAGGCACATTGCTTAAAACTCTTGTGCTTATGTTTCACCATGTAGGTAATGAGAAGATTATTCCAGGTGAACATTTGAGGAAACAATATCTTACATTGTATCTCTCTCTTTCTGCTAGTAGTATGAGTGGTTTCCTTAGTACCAAACAGATTCCTACACTAATTCCTCACGTATGAATTGCATAGGTTCACTATTACGTGGTGTGAGAAAATTGTGTAATTGTTCAGTTTTATCAAATATTTGTCAGTGAAAACAAAAATTTTATTTGCTTTCACAGGTAAACATGTAAATGATCCCACAATGAGAATGATACTTTATCTCTTATTTTATATAGTTCCTTTAAATGTTTATTTTTATAATAATTTTGGGGGTTGGATAATAGTCTTGAAAAATACAGTCCTGAATGCAATAATACCAAATGTCAAATTGGCAAAAGATGAAAATCCCTAAAGTCAAAAACCGCTAAGGTCTGAAACTCTCAAAATCACAATCACAGAATAACATAATCATGTTAGATAGAATTATTAACTTGTTATTGTCTTTACTTGGAAATTAAGTGTGATGCATACAATTGTCAAGTTGACAAAAGGTGGACTTGTTAAATTAATTTTAGATGTTAATTTGGGATTAAAAAATACGTAGAACCTGGTAAAACAATTTGTTATGCTATGTATTTTATCTTTGCATCATTTTCCAATAACAGAAGTGTAAACTTTGTAGAGAATTTTACAGAATTCTTATTCATTTTATACACTTATATAAGTAAATTTATATATATGTAAAGGCAATGTTTATATGATATATGTTTGTGCCCCCAGTTCCTTTCTTTTCTTTCTTTTGTTTATTTATTTAATTTTTTTGAAATGGAGTCCTGCTGTGTTGCCCAGACTGGAGTACAGTAGTGTGATCTAGGCTCACTGCAACCTCTGCCTGAGGGGTTCAAGCAATCCTCCCTGCCTCAGTCTCCCAAGCACCTGGGATCACAGGTGCTAGCCACCAAGCTGGGCTAATTTTGTATTCTTAGTAGAGGCTGGGTTTTGCTGTGTTGGCCAGCTGCTCTCAAATGCCTGACCTCAGGCTTCCCAAAGTGCTGGGATTACAGATGTAACCCATGTCCCCCAGTTTCTGACAAAGAGCTCCTAAAGTTATCCTAATTTCCTGAGTTATTGGGGTGCTAAAATCTTAGTCTGATATCAATTTCACACACAGAGCTCTTAACACACAGAGCTTTTTGGAACTTCTTGGGTAATAGAAGCATTTTTTGTTCTAATAAATCAACTTTTATTTGGCTTTTTGATAGGGGCTGGTCACCAAAAGGATCCAGCCATAATTATTGGAGCTTTGAATTTTCAGCCCACCTAATCCTCTGGGAATTGGATAGAAGCTGGAGGCAAAGTTAATTATTGATACGCTGTGATTAAGTTTGCAAAAAAAATACAAGGTTTGGAGAGCTCCCAGAGTTCATATTCTGAATAAAATTTTATCAGGCTGGTGAATATAGCCACATGCCAGGAGAGTTGTGCACCTCAACTCCACTGGGACACAAACTCCTGCATTAGAAATTTTCCTGGACCTCCATCTACATACCGCTTCATCTGTATCCTTTATCACATCCTTTGTAATAAATTAGTAAACGTAAGTATATGTTTCCCTGAGTTCCATGAGCCATTCTAGTACATTATAAAATTTTAGGAGTTTGTAGGAATCCTGATTTGCAGGCAGTCTGCTAGAAATGCAAGTGACAACCTGTGCTTGCAATTGGTGTCTGAGGTTAGGGATAGTCTTGTGGGGCTGAATCGTTAACCTGTGGGATAGGCATTAAATCCATAATGTTAGCATCAGAATTGAGTTAGAATGTGGGACACTCAATCAGTGTCCACTAAGAATTGAAGAATTGCTTGATGTGGCAAAACCCCCACACATATGATGTCAGAAGTGTTGACTGTAATAGCGGATTTTTTTTTAATATCGCATTGATAAACTTTAAGGAAGTTGCCATATTTGTAAACAGAACAAAAATTGAAGGCCATCCCCCTCCCCAATAATATTGCAATCTTTGGAGAGATTTTTCACATTTTTTGTATGAGTTTATACTGTCAAAGATCTCTGCCTATAAATCATTGCGCATTTTAACATCTTCCTTAAATACGTAAGTATTTAAACAGATTGTTACTCTATACTTCTTATGCTATATACTTTACTCTCATAAAAGGATAAGTAAATCCACTTCTTTCCTCCTTGCTGATCAGTTCTTCTAGTGTCCTCAACATTCCATAGAGAGCCCACATTTGAAAAGTATATGCCAGTCATTCCCCATTATGTAAAAAATAGTGCTTAATTTTTACAATGAAATAGTTAATTGAGTCATTCTAAATGCAGTTAACCCTTGAACAATGCAGAGGTGAGGGGAACCAACCCCCTCCAAATGTTGTCACAGTCAAAAATCAATTTATAGCTTTTGGCTCCCCAAAAATGTCTCTACTAATTATTTATATTGACTGGAAATCTCCTGGATAACGTAGTCATTTAACACATATTTTGTATGTTACACGCATTATATATTATATTCTTACCTGAAGGTAAGCTAAAGAAAAGAAACATTATTAAGACAATTACAAGAAAGAGAAAATGCGTTTACAGTACTATACTGTATTTATTGATACCATAAGTTTACCTTATCTCTTTATAAGATGAATCTTCTGTCTGAAATGGCAGGCAATCACAGCTGCAGACCTCAATCTCTGGTATATATCAAGCAATTCCACTTTTCTTGTAATGTCATGACTTTTCTCTGCTTCTTAGAAGCACTTCCAGTATCACTAGTGGCATTTTGCATCGCTTCTATGATGTTATTCAAGCTTTACAGTATTTCACTAAATACAATGAAAAATACGTGAGAACCACGAGAGATCACTTTTTATGTGATATGCAATTTACTGGAGAAATGAACTGCTCATGCAGAGATGATTAGCATCACACGGTGTTTTAAGCATATACTCACAACACTTAAGCTCACTGCAGTAGCAATGAGAAACAGCTATGGAATTACTACAGCAGTACAGTGTGTACTACAGTTAATTTTATGTAGTTATAATTTAATACTGCATCTTTATATTTGTTTACATTTCTCTCTACTGCAAATGAGATCACATACTATCTCCGTTTGTAAGTTCTTATAAATGTTAAATTTTTATAAAAATTTGTATATATTTTGTAGTGGGAAATGATACCACAGACTTGCATCTACAGATAATATTGTGTACATAACATACATAATATTTTCTCACTTTTTTTGATATATCTAGGCTCACAGTCACCTGTGAGTTTTCTCAAACTGTTGCAAATCTCCAAAACTTATTCCTGTATGTTTATTTTTAAAAACTCATGCATAAGTGTACCTTCATAGTTCAAACCCATTTTGTTCAAGATCTGCTGCACTGTAGCAGATATATAATCTAATGGAATAAAGGATAACAAATTTTACTGTTTTGAATTTAAAAGCTCCTTTTACTTTTTTTAAGCAAGATATAAGTGTATTTTAATATTTATTTGCTTATATATTTTAAATAAAATTGTTATTATATCTTTAATTACCAGTTTCTAACAATTCAAAGATATAATAACAATTTTAAATTAAATTGTCATTATATCTTTAATTACCAGATTACATTTTCTTTTTCATTTCAAATAATGTATAAAGTTACTATTAAAATACACACGTTTTGACATTTTATCAGCCAATTGAATACATATTTCATTTTATTTATTATTGTTTTGTTATTTATGTTATTTTTCAAAACTTTTAGCAATATAATTTTTAAAATAAAAGCATTTCATGACAAAATAACAATATACTAATTCTTTCAACATTTCTTTTCTGAGGTTTAAAGCATCTGAGAGCTCTCTACTAGGTAGAAGAAGAATTAGATTGTAGTTAGGAAATCACTAGTTCATTTCCATGGAAAAATGTCTTAACCTCTCAAAAACTCAATTTCTTCATTTGACTTTGTACATAGAATAAGCTCCAGACAATCTTACAATAATTAAATACTAGATTATAGAAATTTCTCCCAATTCATTCTCAGAATTCACTCAGTTGGCAATTATCATATTTTAAAAGATTAAGAAGCAAAATTGTTGTATTTTGTGACCATCTTTGGATCTGATTAATGTGACTACAATCTTACAAAATTTGTAGGCCCACTTTAAGAAAAATAATTCAGACTAAGCAGAGTCTTGGAAGGAGCCCATGCAAATGAGAGACTCTGAAGCTTAAAAGTTATTGTTTTTTTTGCAAAATTTATGATAAAAAAAGCGATCTAGATTAGATAGAGATAATTAGATAAAAGTTGGATACAATGGGAAAGAAGAAAATGTGTTCCCAGATCATGTGGTTGAAGGCAGTATAGTGTATTCAAAGAAATGAAAAGAAAAATCAAAACAAAAGAAAATAAAAAACCCTGTGTGGATGGAATGGATGCAGCTTACAAGAATGTGAGCATTAAACCAGATAGGTATTAAAAAAAAACTGCTTTATACATTGGTGATGGGTATTGTAAATATTAACAACAATTATATGTTTAATATTGTCTTTATATTGAACAAGGGAAAAAGTGGTATGAGAATAGTCAAGTGAAGTAAATGTGGCCCCTCAAAGTAAGACTATCATAGGCCATTTTAAAGATTTTGTTTATACTTTAAAACAAATATAACTGGCCGGGCACAGTGGCTCACACCTATAATCCCAGCACTTTGGGAGGGCGAGGCAGGCGTTCGAAACCATCTGACCAACATGGAGAAATCCCCGTCTCTACTAAAAATACAAAAATTAGCCGGGCATGGTGGCAGGCACCTGTAATCCCAGCTACTCAGGAGGCTGAGGCAGGAGAATCACTTGAACCCTGGAGGTAGAGGTTGCAGTGAACCGAGATCAGGCCATTGCACTTCAGCCTGGGCGACACTGGGAGACTCCCTTTCAAAAAAAATAAATAAATAACTCTCAGAAAATTTTAAATTGGATAGATAGATAGGAATGGGGGTAGGGCAAATGAATGCCACCAGATTTGTGTTTCATCAAGAGTACTGTGGCTGTGTTTAAGTATGAATTAGGTAAATTCGATAATAGCAAGAGGCAAATGAAGCAAAACAGAAAAAGTAGTTAGACTGAGTGGTTTTTGGTAGATATCACGGAAGTGATCTGATTTGAGATGTAATTTGAAGGGAAAGTCCAGAGGAAAATCGAAGAGGGCATTGCCTGATGACTCCTGGATTTTCAGTTTACATAACAGGCAAATTGTAGAATCCAGAGGAAATGCAGATTTGGACAGGAGGAAGATTAATTCAGCGTGATTCCTTTAGTGAGAGGTGGTATGCAGACATCTAAGAGGTAAGGCCAAATAGACTGTGGCGAGTTCTAGATCTGCATGGTCCAATCAGTAGCCAGTAGACACATGGTTATTAAAATAAAATTTAAAATTCAGTTTCTCAGTCTCACTAACTTCATGCCTAGTGCTCTATATCAAAGTGTAGGTAATGGCTATGGTTTTGGTCAGTCTTGATATAGAAAACTTCCATCTTAGTGGATAATTCTGTCAGAGTAGACTGGTCTAGGTAAAAATTCAATTGTGATTTTCCTGTAGAAAGGGATAAATAAAAGTGTTAGAGGAAGAGTAACTAATAGAGCTGCTACTTGCACAATACTACCTTTAAACGGAAGATAAATAATAATCAGACAAATAATGTAGAAGGCCAAGGAGTTTGCATTAAACTCAAGGACATAAAACTTCAATACATGGGAAATGGCGAACAGGTCTGAATGCTGTGAAGAAGCAAAGGCAGGCTTGGTGTGGTGGCTCACGCCTGAAATCCCACTACTTTGGGAGACTGAGGTGGGAGGACTGATTACTTGCAGTCAGTAGTTAAAGAACAGCCTGGCCATACATTGTTTATGAACATAATTGGTTCCATTTGTGGTATTTTGAGGTAATTGAGATGATTAATAAAAACGCAGTAGGATGGAGATATTTAGTTGTATTATAAATCCAAAGCTAGACAAAGGCTTAAGACTGAGCTGTCTAATTAGCCATGCATGGTGGCTAGCACCTGTAATCCCAACTACTCGGGAGCCTGAGACAGGAGAATTGCTTGAACTTGGGAGGCTTTCAGGGAGCCAAGATCGGCACTGCACTCCAACCTAGGCAAGTGAGCAAGAGAATGTCTCAAGAAAAAAAAAGATGCAAAGGCAGATGAAATAATCAATATTTATTGGGTGCAGTAACAAGTATTTGGAAAAAATAATGAGAGTTCCCATTTTCAGAAGAGCGTTATGGTGAAAGAAAGAAGGGAGTGGTTTGAAGAACAAATGAGATTGGAGAATTAGTGCAACATTATGGATAAAATCTTCAATAGTTGGTTGTGAAAGAAGAAAGACAAAGTGCAGAAGCTTCGGGACTATGAGTTGTCAAATGGAAGATCTATATATCTACATATGTATGTACATATCTATCCATTTATCTGTATATTTAGCTTTATAGATATAATATGCATTAATTGAATGAAAGAATTTAACTTAAAAGAGAATTATCCAGTGAAGAGGGAAAAGAAGTACATATACAAGAGTGACAATAAATAATCTATGGTGTAAAATCCTGAGGAAAGAGAAGAGATATAATACAAAGCAAAAAGTGGAAAGATTACCCTGAGATAGACTAATACAATTTACCAGAGTTCCTGGGATTTCATTATTTGAGTCATCTTTGAATTCATTGGTTTTGCCTTTGTTTTTCTAGCATGAAGCAATCCCATCATCTGGTTTCCACATGTACAAAATGTATTTTACTTACAGGTATTTCTATTTCCATGCTTGCCTGTTGTTTATATTTGTTCTTCCATAACAATTTCAGCTAAATGAGCCAATGAAGTTTAGTTAATCATGCAAGACTCCTCTGTATTTCTCCCACATGGCAGTTACTTACCAAATGTTAACTC
The DNA here is from genome assembly GCA_028533165.1 of Leontopithecus rosalia. Classification (NCBI taxonomy): domain Eukaryota; kingdom Metazoa; phylum Chordata; class Mammalia; order Primates; family Cebidae; genus Leontopithecus; species Leontopithecus rosalia. The sequence goes on along the minus strand of CM052651.1, from coordinate 90,731,600 downwards.
CTTTCCCTGTCTGAGGAAATGGAGCACTACCAATGATTTAGAGTTATTAATTACATGGTTTGATTTTCATTTTGGATAATTTCTTCTTCAGTTAGGTGGACAATATTTCTAAGCCAAGGAAAGACTTCAAGTTAGGGCCGATAGTCATAGGTAAATGCAATAAACCAGCAGAAAAATGACAAAAGCCAGTGTTGTCAGGGATGTAAATGAGAAAAGTCAAGAAAATAAAATAAATAGCCAAACTAAAAAAAACAAAAGCAAAAACAAAAAAACAGAATGAATTTGTGTCCTTTGTAGGGACATGGATGAATATGGAAACCATCATTCTCAGCAAACTGACACAAGAATAGAAAATCAAACACTGCATGTTCTCACTCATAGGCAGGTGTTGAACAATAAGAATACATGGACATAGGCAGGGGAGCATCACACACTGGGGTTTGTTGGGGGAAACCAGGGGAAGGATAGTGGGGGTTGGTGAGGTTAGAGAGGGATAACGTGGGGAGAAATGACAGATACAGGTGACAGGGGAATGGAGGCAGAAAACCACCTTGCCATATATGTACCTATGCAACAATACTGCATGATCTGCACATGTACCCCATAACCTAAAGTACAATGTAAAAAAAAGGACAAAAGAAAAGAAAGAAAAGAAAAAGAAACTGGAATGTAGAATTATCTACAACAATAAGAGTTATGTTGGCTTCCTGCTTGTATTTTTTAAATCACTTAATCTAAGACAATGTTAGCAACGGCATTACAGTGTCCATTAATTTTGTCTATGTTTATATGCATTGATACAGTACAAAGCATATGCCTATATAATTAATAACTATACATATACATAGTATATGCCTATATATTGAATAGGTATGGATTATATAACTGTATATTTATAACATACTGTTATCAAAATTAAATTTGTATCAAAATATACCAAATTCTTATTTCATGAGTGTGTAGACTTGAAATGTTTTTATCTCTATACAGTTTCATACAGTTTCAATTTTTTAGATATATACAGAGATTGATACATGAATCAAGTAAACAGATATCAACCAATAAGTTCAAAACATTTCAGAAACTTGGAGTAGTTAGCTCTGCTAGGTAATGGTTATTATAATGAAGTGTAATGCTTGAATTCCTTACATTTTAGAATATATGGGGATAAAATTATAGATAAAATTATAGAAAGAAATAAAAAATCAAAAGCATTTTACAATAATGAAAATTTGATAATCTAAAATGTATTTATACGTTTCAGCATGTCTATTTTCCTAAAGTGAAAAACTATGCCTTTCTTGGATTTTCATGCTCCTCAGAGAATTGGCTGGGACTCAAGTTACCTCTTTGTCATCTCAATGTTCTGCTAATTAGACAGCTTAGTCTTGAGTATTTGTCTAGCTTTTGATTCATAATACAACTAAATGTCTCCGTCCTACTGCATTTTTATTAATCATTCGAATTACCTCAGAATACCAAAAATGGAACCAATCATGTTCATAAAAATGTGTTCTTATTATTCATTTCTTATCTTGACTAGTGTCCTAAAAATATACTCAATTACCAAGTCCTGAAACTTGAGGGTTCTACTGGATTCCATCATTTTCTTTAATCCACTCTGAATCAGAGATTCCAATTCATTCATGATTTCTGTTCTGTGATAATCTCGTTCCACTCTGGTCTACATAACAATATTCCCTTTGATGATAAAGAAAGAGAGATACATAAACTTACTTAAAGGTTTCTGTAAAATGTACTTCCGATATGTTATCTATCTCTATTTTCAATTAAACAGACTGTAAGTCTCCTATATATTCTGAGTACCAAAGACTACGAATGGAGTTCATCCTGTGTTCCTACTAAGATTCTGTGTGTACTCTTTGATCTCCTCCTTTGTGTTAATACAATAATTGTAATGCTCTTGGAATTTGATGGGGAGGTAATGCCTAGATTGGTTTTGAACTGAAAATGTCTCTCAAATTGCATGATTTCTGTTACATGTGCCTCAGCTACAAACTCCAAGATTTTTTAAAATGCCCATAACATTTAGTCTTTATTCTCATTCTTCAAAATTTAGCCTAGAAATTTTAAGAACACATTTGGGTATATTCAACATACTTTATAGTCAGTAATTTTGAATATTACTTTTATTCAACACTCCTATTTAGCAAATGCATTGCGTTTGATTCTTCCATTCATTTATTGCAAACTGAACACAATATAATCTCTTTCTTTTGTTTCTTACTGAAGTCATTGCTACTGCTTTAGAAAATGGAAGGGAAAAAAAATTATTGCCTTATTTTTCCCAAACTATCTGGAATAAAAGATCACCTTATTCTTCCCAAACATGAATGAATATACACTGAATGACCCTAATGTCATCACTGGATAGTATTTAGAAATGAGTGCTGAAAAGTCAAGCAGGACTAAATTTAAATGTGAGTTACCACAAACCAACTGGAAATACTTATGAAATAATAATAAATATATTCAGATGTGATTTTATGCAAGGATGGGTTATAAATTTTACGCACTTTGGATAAATAAGATAAAAGAGTTAATTTGCCCATGATGAGGTCCCTGAAGTTTGGTCTCTTGCAAACCTCTATGGAAACCAACAACTGCTGAGCTCTTAGGCAGCCAACCTTGTAGGAGGCTGAGATGGGGGACCAAGACACCAGCCTAGCACGTTATACTGATGCAATCACATGGCTGAGAACCAAGCCTTCTGATCACACCATCATGCTTCTCCACATTGGTATGTCTCCTACCACAGATGCTGATCTGGAAAATATGGGCTAGCGCCAACATTCTGCTCATCAGAGTGCTATAGAATCTGGCCTCCTTAGGCCAAGAATGGGATGATGATTTTTAATTATGCAGTTTAGATAGCCCCACAGCCCAAGGGCTGGGTCCTTCTCCCAGAGCCTAACATCTGGTCCTGCTTTTTCCCTTGGTCTTAACCAAAAATTAAACGGATGACAGAAGATCCACACTCTTACCCAATGATCCAGTCTCATAACTTCAGTAATTATGTATATGTTCTCTCACCATATAGTTTACTTTTGTTAAGTTGATACTGCATTCTCAATTTTCATTCTTATTTTCCATAATACTTTTCTACATGTAAAGTCATAACCCAGCATTGTAGTTTTCCTCCATGGCTTTACCACTACTTCCAGTTCTGCCCAAATATCCTTTTCCTGGCTTAGTAAACATATTCCTTAGGTGTTTCCTTAGAACCTAAGCCAGGTGTCACATTCTCCTTTGTGTTTTATATTGCTTGCCTAATGGAAATATTAGTAGATAAAGATAATCACTGTACCTGGTACCAATTTTGTTATTTCTACGTATTTCTAGAAGAGCATATAAAATAATAGTTTTAATCGTTTATTTGAAAGTTTTACTTCTCTCACTAAAATATAAGTTTTGTAAGGGCAGGCAGCATTCACTGTTTTATCTCCATCTCTTAGCAAGATGCCAAAACAGAGTTGACATTTTAAAAATTTGTGTAAGCTAAAATCTGCCATAAAAACACCACTCAGAATCTATTGTGACATAAATAACCAAAATATTTAGATAATAAAGTTCAAAGCTACAATTTGAATGAAAATGATGCCACCATCTGGCTCATCACAAAGAGGAAGAACTGCAAAAATAATCTTTCAGAGTACTGATTACAAAGTCAAAATATACTTCATAACCCTTTGAGAGAAATAAAAATTTTACCAGTTATGCTTCCTTAAAATGTCACTTAAAATTTCAAAATAATATTGAAACATTTGAATTTGAATAATGATCTGAATAACTTTCGTGTTATTCTATGGGGCACATGAGGTCTATTCACTGTCCTCTTATGCTCACAACATCTGACCAAAAGAGTACATATTACAGCTGTATAAATAGTTTATATAGTTGCATCTTCTACATTAGTAGGTAGCTTAAAACAATAATTGATGATTTAAAAAGTTGATTTTTATCATGTCATTTATCTAACAAAATATATCCCTGAAATAATAGGTTACAATTATTTCTTAAAGTATTGGCATACTTTGCACTACATGCCACATGTTCTATTTTTTTCACAAAGATTCATCTCTTCCTATACCATATTGTATATTTCTAGTTCATTGATAATAGTATTTTCTCACTTTGATATGTAGGTATGAGATCCAAGCACATAGAATACATGGAAGTTGTCCTTTTCACATGGGAATGATTATATAAATAAATATTCAAAAAAAAAGTGTCAGGAAAGAGGAAAATCCAAGTGGTTGCAAAACCACTGAAGGGGCGGTAGCTGCCAAGTATGCTAATCTGTGAAGGGCACTTAAATCCAGAGAACACATTCTCTGAGCATGTTAAGTATTCACAATTTTACCAATAGAGACACTGTGCTTAGACTGAAATTAAAATAAGAATAAAACAAACAAGAACAAATATATCTAGAGAAAACTCATCTCAGCCTAATTAATTATTCATTAAGCATATAAATTCGCAAATGGATTTTTAAGCCAAATGTCACATGGTATATTTTAGTTAAACCAAAAAAAGTGATTTGTTTTATTACCTAAATCACAGATATAACTATAATTTCAAAATGCCATGTAAATTGGAAATTTTCTAAAACTATCTGAAGACAGACAAAAACTCCAGAAAAGTCAGAAATGTTTAATAATATTAAAACATATGTAACGTATTCTCTACCTTAGCCAGAAGTAGACAAGGAAGCAAATCTCCTTTTGTGTACAGTTTTCATTATTAGAAAATAAGTTTAATCACAATCCCACCAAACACTTAAGCAAATGAGTTAGCATAAAATATCAAGTTGTAAAATCAGAGATTTTACTCAGTTTTAAGCTTTATTAGTAATTTCAAGTAAACAAGCTTTTAAGAGGCATAGATGAAGCAAGAGGTGAGGATGTTCTGCTTGCCTTTCTACCCACACTGGCTGCACCCTCTTGGCCAAGTTGAAAATTGAGGTCTCAAGTTAAGGAAGTGCGTGGTCTCCTTACTTACACAATTCAAAGCCAATTCAGTCATGAACTACCTCCATTTATTATTCAGATAAATAAATAAATTGTGTGGCATTTTCCAGAGAGCCATGCCCCAGCATTCCATAGGTTCCAGATTTATTTATTGTAAGCAATCTTAGATCAGGGACATCTGGTATTCAAGATGTTTATGGATCATATATTCTAGGCTCATATAAACACTCTTGCTGGCATATGTCATTAGTTTGCTGGAAGGTGAGTTATTAGTGTACTCACTAGGAGATTAGAACTGGATCATCTGCCTTCTTTCTATATCAAGTTTGTTCCCTCAGCTTCATGAATGAGAGTAAAATGAATTTTGAGTTGTCCCTTAACAGTTTTTTTTCTTTTAATCTAGAATGCGTTTAACACATCTGGCTTAAGTGACAGCAAATATTAGCTTTCCATCACCCACTTTAATTGGAAATCGGACTGACCCAAATGCAGGAAACTTATTAGAAACTTCAGGTACCAACATGCAACAGTAAGTCACTGAATATTGGCAATAAACTATTAACATTAAGAAACCAGTTGCAAACATGGAAGATACAAAGTGTCTTTACCTTCACAGCAAACTGCTAAAGGAACTGGTACATAGTAGAAGCATGATCATACTTGTCAATTTTATTTTATTTATTTTTTTGAGACGAAGTCTTGCACTGTCATCCAGGCTTGAGTGCAGCGGTGTGATCTTGTCTCCTTGAAACCTCCCCATCTGTGGTTCATTAGATTCTCCTGGCTTAGCCCCTGAGTAGCTGGGATTACAAGCGCCTGCCACCAGGCCTGGCTAACTTTTTTTTTTTTTTTTAATTTTAATAGAGACGGGGTCTCACCATGTTAGGCAGGATGGTCTGGATCTCCTGACCTAGTGATCCACTTGCCTTGGTCTCCCAAAGTGCTAGGATTACAGGCGTGAGCCACCGCTCCCAGACCAGTTTGAATTGTTTTTATCCAGAAACAACCTGAATTTGTGAAACGTAAAACTCCAATTTGAAGGTTCAATTTAGCGTTCCTATATTTTAATTTAAACCTCTAAAACATTTTAAATCACACTATTTAAGAGTATGTAAACAGAATTTGACAAGTTTTAACATTATTAAATGTGTTTAAATAAAAAATATATACATTTTCTCCAGGTACCACATAATACTACATAAAACTAACAGAAAAAGTAATGCCGCTGAATGCAAGCTTTAAAAAGCGTATTACAAAAATGAATAGTGACAGTAAAATGAACATTATGCAATAAAAGAAAAATATACCTAACTGAAGTTTTTAATTGACTCACACTCTCTATTATTAAATAGCATAAGGGTTGACTACAATCTGTCATACTTTAAACTGTTGCTTTAATTTACTTAAAAAATGTTAATACCATCTTTTATTACTCTTTTAAACAAATTTGTATAAAATTCTTAAACGATGTGCATTTTTGAAAATTATTTGGCTGCTCCTTTATAAAAACAAAAACAATGAAAAGGTTTATCAATCCCAATATTTATTTAGCAAATGACTTTTTAAAAATTGCTTTTCTTCTAAAACTAATCAGCCCAAGGTGACAGCACAAATAAATAAAATGAGTAATATAAATTGCTAGAATCAGATGTTTCAAAATTAAATTTGAGGGACTGCAATAAAAATATTCATTCTGGCTTATAAAACTCTCATAAATACAATTAAATATAAGTAAAGTATAATTATGATTAATATGAATTTATACTTTACTTTTGTCTTTATTGAATGTATTAAAATATTTGTTATTTCATTGCAACAGAACTCCTCAGGTTATATGATAATTTAGTAATGAGTAAATATTTTTGGAAAGAATTTTAAAAGTTTGAGAAATACATGATGTAAAAACTTTTTCAGCTGGATGCAGTGACTCACACCTGTAATCATAGCATTTTGGGAGGCCAAAGTGACTGGATTGCCTTAGGCCAGGAGTTCAAGATCAACCTGGTCAACATGGTGAAACCCCACCCCTACTAAAAAAGTAAAAGTATAGTACAAAAACTGAGCAGGGAGAATCACCTGAGCCTGAGGAGGCAGTAAGCCATGATCACACCACTGTACCCCAGCCTGGACAACAGAGCGAGAGTCATTCCAAAAAAGAAAAAATGCCCCATTATAGTCAAGCATTGCTTAATGACAGAAATATGTTCTGAAAAATGTGTTGTTAGAACATTTCTCAGAACACATTTCAGTTCATTGTGTGAACACCATGGAGTTTATTTACACAAAGCTAGATGATTAGTCTACCATACCCCTAGGCTGTATGACATAGCCTATTGCTCCACAACCCTGTGCATGTTACTCTACTGAATACTGCAGAAAGTTGTAACATAATGGTAAATATCGTGCATATAAACACTAAAGGTTTCACTGAAAATATATTACAATCTTTCAGGACCATTTCCTTATACATGGTTCATTGTTGACCAAAATGCATTAGGCAATGTGTGACAAGAATTTATATTTACTATTTATTTTTTTGCAGGAAATTTTCAAGCAAACCAAGATGAGAATGTAAAATAGCAAACCGTAGGCTCCTTGTGGTCACTATTTTTGGTGCCAGTTTAAGAATTTGTGTTTCTATTATTTCTGCTAACATATTGTTGTGTAATCTTATTAACATCCATAGTCAGTTTTGTTTTCACTAATGTAGGAGTAGCAATACGAATGTTGAAATTGTTGAAGTTTACCAGTTTTGTTCATAGAGCCATATTTATGTGGTAGTAGTTATTTACATCTAGCATGCTTATATAGGGTAAACTCTGCAGTTTAACTATCACATACATGTTCCAAAAAAGAATTATTCATATGTTCAGCCATAAGAAAATATGACATTTAAAAAAATTATCGTGTATAAATAAATCAAGGTATATTATGGCATTCTGTTAAAAGTAAAATGACACAGAAAGTAAAAACATTAATGATTGCCAGGGGCTGGGTAGGATGGGAGAACAAATGTGCAGAGCGCAGAAGAATTTTAAGGCAGTGAAAATATCCTACAATACTAGAGTAGTGGATACATGTCATTAGGCATTTGGTCAGACCAATAGAATGTACAATAGCAAGAGTGAGCCATAATGTCAGCCATGGATTGTGGGTGATTATAATATATTAGCATAGGTTAATCAATTATAACAAATGTGCCACTCTGGTGGTTCTGGTTGGGTATATTAATAATGGAAGAAGCTATGCATGGGTAGGGGCAAAGGGGCATATGAGAAATCTCCATATCTTCCTTTCAATTTTTCTGTCAACCTAAAACTACTCTGAAAAGATAATAAAGCAACAGAAAATTATTATATCGTCAAATTTTTCTGTGCTGTGTTCAAAATGATTATAAAAAATTTTATAATGATGAATTTTTGCATTAGTTAGGTATCTTTAGAGAAATAGAACCAGTAGGTGATACATACAAACACACACACACACACACACACACACACACATGAATTATATATAATTATGGATAGATAGATAGTTTTACTTTTTGAGGTAGAATCTTGCTCTGTCTCCAAGGTTGGAATGCTGTGGCACGATTTTGGCTCACTGCAGCCTCTGACTCCTGGGTTCAAGCAATTCTTCCACCTAAACCTCACAAGCAACTGGGGCTACAGGCCTATGCCACCACACTCAGCTAATATTTGTATTTTTAGTAGAGACAAGGTTTCACCATGTTGGCCGGGCTGATCTTTAACTCCTGAGTTCAAGTGATCTGCCTGCCTCAGCCTCCCAAATTGCTAAAATTATAGGCATGAGCCACCATGCCTGGCCCAATTATGTATTTTATATATAGGCAATTATGTGAGCCAATTCCAATATATATGAGTTATTGTGGGGAGTTGGCTCACATATTTGTGGAAGTTGAGATGTCCTAAGACCTGTGATTTGTAAGCTAGATAGTTAAGAAAACTGATAGTATAATTCCTTATAGCTGAATCTGAAGGCCTGAGAACCAGTTCCCCCCACAAATAAATAAAATAATAACTTCTGAAATTTAGGAGCTAAAGATTCGTTTCTCAAGTTTAAGGCTTTTATGCCAGAATAAAAGGAAATATATCTTAGTCAAATCACATGTGAAGGTTTTGAATTTTGTTTTTTTTTTCCTTGCAAAAGTATAAATGAATTTCAGTGGCAGAATCTCAAAAGACAGAAATTTAGGATCAAATACTGGTAGGAGGGGGAGCCCTAATAATTTTACTTAGATTCTGGCTTGTATACAGATGTTGACTTGTAAACTTGATTTGCAGAATATGTTTCACCATTAACAAATTGGCCCTCCAACAGACTGTGAAAGATTATGTCATTTTTTTTACAGTTCTTCCACCCTTTCTTACTATTAACTATCATAATTAACTGGGAATATGATATAATTCCCACCCATTGCAGTTGGGTATTGTATTAGTCCCTTTGCATATTACTGACAAAGACATGCCAGAGACTGAGATGCAAAAGAGGTTCAATGGGCTTACAGTTCCACATGGTTGGGGAAGCCTCACAATCATGGTGGAAGGCAAGGAGGAGCAGATCATGTCTTACATGGATTGCAGCAGGCAAAAAGAGAGCTTATGCAGAGAAGCTCCTGTTTATAAAACAATCAGATCTCATGAGACTCATTCACTATCATGAGAACAGTGCAGGAAAGACCTGCCCCCATAACTCAATCACCTCCCACTGAGTCCTTCCCACAACACCTGGGAAGTTTGAGAGTTACATACAAGATGAGATTTGGGTGGGGACACAACCAAATCATATCATTCCACCCCTGGCTCCTCCCAAATCTCATGTCCTCACATTTCAAAACCAATCATGCCTTCCCAACACTTCCCCAAAGTTTTAACTCATTTTAGCATTAACTCAAAAGTTCACAGTCCAGTGTCTCATCTGAGACAAGGCAAGTACTTCAGCCTAAAAGCCTGTAAAATCAAAAGCAATTTAGTTATTTCTTAGATATAAGAAGGGTACAGGCATTGGATAAATACAGCCATTGTAAATGGGAGAGATTGGCCAAAACAAACAGGCTAAATGCCCCATGCAGGTCCAAAATCCAGCAGGACAGTCAAATCTTAAATCTCCAAAATGACCTCGTTGGGCTCCACATCTCACATCCAGGTCATGCTGATGCAAGAGTTGGGTTTCCATGGTCTTGAGTAGCACAGCCCCTTTGGCTTGGCAGGGTAAATATTCCATCTTGGTTACTTTTATGGCTGGCATTGAGTGTCTTTTAGGAACTCTGTGTCAGGCCTCTGACCCCACATTTGCCTCTGCACTGTCCTACCAGAGGTTCTCCATGAGTGCTCTGCCACTGCAGCAAACTTCTGCCTGGACATCCAGGCATTTCCATAAATCCTCTGAAATCTAGGTAGATATTTCAAAACACTAAATATGGTCTTCTGTGCACTTGCAGGCTCAACACCAGATGGAACCTGCTATGGCTTACATTCTCTAAAGCCATGGCCTGAGCTTTACCTTGACTTCTTTAGTCATGGCTGGAGCAGCTAGGACACAGACACCAAGTTCTACACTGCAAACAGCATAGGGACCCTGGGCCTGCCCCACAAAACCTAGGTCTCTGGTTTTGCAATGTGAGGGACTTCTACGAAGACCTCTGCCATGACCTGGAACCATTTTTCTCATTGTATTTGGGATAAACATTTGGCTCCTTATTAGTTATGCGAATTTATGTGCAGGCTTGGATTTCTTCTCAGAAAGTGGGATTTTCTTTTCCATTGAATTGTCTAGCTGCAATTATTATAAACTTTTATGCTCTGTTTCCCTTTTCAAACTGAATGCCTTTAACAGCACCCAAGTCACTTCTTGAATGTGTTGCTGCTTAGAACTTCTTCCACGAGATACTCTAAATTGTCTCTCTTAAGTTCAAAGTTCCACAAATCTCCAAGATGGGGCAAAATGCTGCCAGACTCTTCACTAAAACATAACAAGAGTCACCTTTGCCTCAATTCCCAACAAGTTTCTCATCTTTGTCTAAGACCACCTCAGCCTGGACCTTATGCTTCATATTATGATCAGCATTTTTGTCAAAGCCATTCAACAAGACTCTAGGGAGTTTCAAACTTTCCCACATTTTATTGTCTTCTTCTGAGCCCTCCAAACTGTTTCAACCTCTGCCTGTTGCACAGTTCAAGTAACTTCTACAGTTTTGGGTACCTTTTCAGCAGTGCCCCCCACTACTGATACCAATTTACTTCATTAGTTTGTTTTCATGCTTCTGATAAAGACATATCTGAGACAGGGAAGAAAAAGAAGTTTAATAGAATTACAGTTCTACATTGCCCGGGAGACCTCACAATCACGATGAAGGCAAAAAGGATTAAGTCATGTTTTATATGGATGACAGCAGGCACTAAAGAGAGCTTGTTCAGGGAAACTCCCATTATTACAGCTATCAGATTTTGTGAGATTCATTTGCTATCATGAGAACAGTGCAGGAAAGACCTGCCCCTATAATTGAATCACCTCCCTCTGGGTTTCTCCCACAACATGTGAGAATTGTGGCAGTTACAATTCAGAATGGGATTTGGGTGGGGACACAGCCAAACCATGTCAGGTATCCATGTGATTTGCTTGGATCAATGGAAGGTTGGCATAAGAGAGAAAATAATTAGTAACAATCTGAACATATAATAGGCATTGCCTGTTCTCATTTACACCTATAATTGTTCTACCATCTTCCACAAGAATGCATATGCTGGGAAGGCATTAGTCAAGGAGTAAAAGGAGACATTTTAGGTATATCTGTATCTAAGTGTCATTCCTATTGCTGGCCAACATGTATGTAAGAAAATATTAATTTTGCTTGTTGTCAGCCATTGAGATTTTGATTGTTCATAGCTGTTTGCTATGAACATTATTTCAGTAACAGTTGAACTCCAATCAATTTCTAATTTAGCTCAATTAGCGAGCCATGACAATACATTCTTCTATCTAGATTTGAACACAGATATATTGAAAAACTTACTCTGTGTATGTGTGTGTGTGCATGTGTGTAAGTGTGTAAGAGAAGCTGAGTCTTTGTCCATGCATTACTACGCTGCTTTTTCCTTCGTATGCTGAGAATGCACCCTCTTAGTTTTGCAATGTCACATTCACAGCCATTAGAATATTTTGTATAACCTACACATACATTTTGCCTATCCCAGCTTCTTGAAAACATTTTACTTCATTGTTTGCTGTAAAGTTTAACCTGAAATTAGGGCTCTTCACATGGTCCTAACCTGCAAGTCTATGCTTCTTTGATTCATATAAGCAGCTCAGTTAAGGATGCCTTATCTTTCCAAAATTTCTGACAGATATGCCTTTAATTTATGTCATTTTCTTAACTTGGAAATTTTTCTGTGTTCTAGCCTTTGTATTCACCACATTTAATTTCTTGTACCAGAACTGAGGTGCCAACGAGCTTAAATTAAACTGAATGTAACATTTTATATTTCTACATTAAAAATACAATGGTACCTTAGAAATAGTGTGTATAAAAAGAAAGTAAAAAGATTTTCTCTTTTGTAAAGAGAAAAAAATCAAAGAAAATGAAAGATGATTATAGGAAAGATAATGAAAAATCCCGGTTTACTTTCCATTCCCTAAAAAGAAAAGATATCTGAAGAAAAACTTATCAAAGTAAACAGCAAATATTCTAGAAACTCTACAGTGAAAATTGAATAAAACAGAAGGTCATTTCTGTATGCAATCTTGCCCAAAGCCAAGAAAGAAAACCAGAAACTATTTTTGAGATTTTGTTTTAAAGATCAAAAAGATAAAATACAAGCTATTATATTCTAGGAAAAAGTGTCTTTTAATTTTACTTTAGTTTCTGGCATTGTACATTTATTTCCTTTCTTGGCATTAGTGTTCATTATTCAGAACAAATCAGCTTTAGTATCTGTGGCAAAGTTTGAAAATAAAGTGAAATTAGCTAAGTAGAAACTGTCACTTAATAGAGATACATTTTACAGAACTTGCAGACTTGGTGAAATTTTGATAATAATAGAATAGTATAAATTTTCACATAATGAAAATAATTTATACATCTATACATAAGGTCTTTTATAAAGATATATGAATATAAAAGTGCAAATGACTTTTTATGATATGGGAAAAGATATATTTGCCTCAGTACAAAATCTAAATAATGTTAATTGTATAATTGTTTATATCAGAGCAAAATTTTAAGTTTTTATTTCCTAACCTCTTTATCTGTACATAGCAATTTTAAAGTTTACAAATTTAGTATGTATAAAGAATGTGTAATATCTTTTTCAAATAAAATTCATTTAACCTCATATTTGACTACAATGAAGTGAATAATTGAAAAATGCTTTAGTATTTTTATTTCTGGTAAAGAAACAGTATTCTATGCAAGAGGGCATGAAGTTTATACAATGAGATTCTATTAAATTGAGCTCAAGGAAGGTAGTATGACTCTAAGAAAAGTTGGTTGGATTTTATAGAGAAACACGTATTTGTGTGACCTTTTCCAGGCTAAAACTTTAATAAAATAAAAGATATTGCTATTTTAAAAAGTATCCATAGGAAATCTTCTAATATTTCAGAATTAACAAAAAATATTTGGTATTTATAATTTGTAAAAATGATATGTTTTAGAAAACTGTCACACTTCTGAATTTAGTAACCTTAACACGAGATATAACAGTAGACAAAAATCAATCAATCTAATCATATTATGAAATCCATGGATAAATTAAAATAGCCCAAAATTTTGAGCACTGAGTAAATGTAGCTGAGTAAGCCTTAAGGCAGTGAGGGAGAAACCATGACTTGAACTTTAAGGGCACTCACAATCTGATTCTGTGGTCTGTCCTATGATTTGCTTTCCAATGGGACATCAGTGAATGAGATGTAAGTATTAAAAAATGATTATGTTTTGCAGATCATTCTCTCTTGCTGCTGGTGCTCTAAGAGGTATGGAATACTTAGTATGACTTGAGGGTACAATGTTCCAGGCAGAGTGAAGAATGGGTGAAAAACCTTGAGGTAGGATCATGCCTGATAGGTTTCAAGAAATAACAGAGAAGATAATGTAGTAGGAGCAGAGAAAAGAGAGAAGCAATAGAAGATGTGTTCAGAGAGAAGCCACCTTGCACATCCCTGTATTTGGTGGTAGAGAATTTGATGTTTTACTCAGAATAATTTGGAATCGGTAGAGAGTTTTGAAAAGAGGATTAATATGAACTGGATTACATTTAACAAGAAATCCGTAATGAAGTGTTGGGAATAAACTGAACAGGAGCAACGACAAAAGTAGGGAGCCCAAAAATAGTATTGTTTGGTAATGTCCATGCCAAAAATTAAAGTAAAATGTGGACCATGGGTTGGAGCCAGAATCAAATTAAAGGTCATGATGAGACAAGCAAACCACAGTATTTCACAAAGCATACCACATATTTGTTAAAAATTAGAGTCACTGAAGCAAAATTTACGAATAGTTTTCCCCAAATTTTACTAAAATATTTTTTAAAGTACAGGATTTAAAATAGATGAAATTCAAGTAAAGCAGTTCAGAAACTATTGAAATAGCATAGCAAAGACAGAATAGATATTTTGATTATAGTGATGAACATGAAGATAGCAGTCAGGCTTTAAACATATTTAGAACATACTAATCAATAGAATATTGCCATGGTTTACCTGTGCTTTGAAATATCAAGGAAGAGAGGCCAGGGTTTAGAATATACTTAACTTCTAGGCTTTTTATTTGTGAAATAAAAATGATAGTCACAGGACTTTTGCAACAATCCAATAGAAGAGCTACAACATATATCATACTAGGTTTAGTCAGATAATGATGATTTAACACACATAAAAAAGAAACACCAGGTTGCCAGGTCTTCATTAATAGTGTATTTAATTAATATAATCATTTATGATTATTTTGACCATAGGTGATAAACTCATGGATATGGATGAGAGCACCTAGAGATAAAATACAAAACAAGACAACCTAATCAAGCAGGTGTTCTAATATTTACTGCCATGGTACAGATAGGGTTGGCATGGAGATAGAAACAGAGGATCATCTTGTAACTTCATTTTCTATGGAAGCGATGTGGCATCCAGATAGCATAGATTTCCTGGAAGGATCACACTGACTTTTCCTAATTTATCCATGCCTCAAGCCATGGGTAGACCACAGACCTGACATGGAACACAATGACTGAAATTCTTCTCACTACAGAGATTCAAAAGCATGTAAATGGAGAGGAATCAGGATTATCCAATGACCGACAAAGTGGTTGGGGTTTTTCCTAATGCAACAGAAAGGCAATTGGGTTTAGCTGTGAAACAGATACAAGGATAGCTGGCAAGAAAGCAAGGTCAGTCATAAAGAGATATAAAGCATCCTTTCTCCCAGGGCGACCAGCTCATTGACACAGAGAGTAAACTATGCAGAAATAAAATTCCTCTGTTAGAACTGCCCAGAGCTATGGTTCCCTTGCTGTTTGAGTCACTTTGTTAAATTGCTATAGAGATGATGTAAATTTATATCAACAAGTCTTCCAGCATATGATCTGAGGAAAGCCCTAAAAGAGCAGCTAGGTAAACAGTAAGGAAGTTTAACAACATACACCACCATTAATTAATATATACAAAATAGGGTGTATATAGAAATTCAAATGTAAATGAACAGTCACAAAATAAAGAAGTAAAGAACAAAAGAAGGAAAGGGAATAAATGTGTTTTGGGCTTTAAAAAACTTTTGAAACAAAAGGAATTAACATAGACTGAAAGATTGGTGAAGAATAATTTTAAGTGGCAGAAATTATTCCAATATTTGTAGCCAACACCCTTGTTATAGAACTTTGAGGTCACTCTCAGCCTGACTCTGTGCCCTGTCCTGTGATTTGCTTTCCAATGGGACATCAGGGAATGAGATGTAAGTATTTAAAAATGACTATGTTTTGCAGATTATCCTCTCTTGCTGCTCACAGAACCCTAATGCTCTATAAGAGGTGTGGACTAACTATATGGAGATGAGGAACAAGTGTTTCTAGTCATCTTGATGGCCACAAACCACAGCCAATCAACTGCAAGACATGTGAGTAAAGCCTTGAAAGATGAGCCAGTTGAGAGAGACCAGCCTAGATTACCCTCATATGGCTCAGAATAGTGCCTAGCAAAATTATCAGCTACATACATTACAGTTAATAAATTTTGCAGTGATTTATGTGAAATTAAAACCAAGTGATACAGATATTTTTGCATACTTTTGTTTCTAATAAAAGTACAAAAAGAATATAATCCATTTATTTCTGTGATTATGTATTTACATATGATTATTGGATTAGTTTGTTTTCACACTGCTAATAAAGACATACTGAGACTGGGTAATTTATAAAGAAAAATGTTTAATGGACTCACAGTTCCATGTGGTGGGAGAGGCCTCACAATCATGGCAGAAGGCAAAAGGCACATTTTACATGACAGCAAGCAAGAGAGAATGAGAGCACTAAGTAAAAGGGGTTTCTCCTTATAAAACCGTCAGATCTTGTAAAACTTATTTACTACCACTAGAACAGTATGGGGAAAATCACGCCCCATGATTCAATTATCACCCACCAGGTTACTTCCACAATGCAAGGGAATTATGGGAGCTACAATTAGAGATAAGATTTGGGTGGGGACCGAGCCAAACCATATCATTCCAAACCTGTCCCCTCCCAAATCTCATGTCCTCACTTTTCAAAACCAATCATGCCTTCCCAACAGTCTCCCAAAGTCTTAAGTCATTTTAGCATGAACTCAAGTGTACACAGTCTGAAGTCTCATCTGAGACAAGGCAAGTTCCTTCCACCCATGAGACTGTAAAAACAAAAGCAAGTTAGTTACATCCTAGATACAAGGAAGGTACAGGCATTAGATAAGTACACTCATTCCAAAAGGGAGAAATTGGCCAAAGCAAAGGGGCTAAATGACCCATGCAAGTCCAAAGTCAAACAGGGCAGTCAAATCTTAAGGCTCCAAAATGATCACTTTCGACTTTATGTCTCATACCCAAGCAAAAGTGGAAACTTATTTACTACCATGAGCAGTATGGGGGAAACTTCCCCCATGATTTAGTTATCTCTCACAAGGTCCCTCTCACAACACAAGGAAATTATGGGAGCTACAATTCAATATGAGATTTGAGTGGGGACACAGCCAAACCATATTAATTATGATCTAGTTGATAAAAATATGTGCCAAATGAGATAAAACTGGGGAGTTATGCCTTATAAGAAAGATAGAGAGATAAATTTAAGCCAGTGACACTAAATGTAAGAAGTTTTAAAATATGTTGAAACCTGAATATGTAACTATTGCAAACAACAACAAAAACCTACAATAAAAAGTGAGAACAGTAATAATAAAGGTCTAAAATCAGTACTATACTAATAAAAACAACAAAAAAGATTATGAGTAAGTAGAAAAGAAAATGGCATGCTTAATATTTGGATTGATACAATAGGAACTCAAAACATATATTCTTGATTAACATCATTAATAAAATATACATCAGATCAATAATGTATTTAGTAAATATTATTACTAGTAGACCTAAAAGTAGCACATAGCTAAGAACCTCAATCAAAGCAAGGAATATGTAACTATGTAAAAACACAGACACATAAATTATGTGATGATAAATATAAGGCAAGTAGATTATGCAAATACAACAAGGGGAAACTAGGTCACTCAAATAATATAAGCAAAATAAAATTAAAGCAAAAAATCATTAAAAGGTACAGTTGTTTGATTTTATAGATAGTATAACCTAAAGTGCAGATATAATACCATAAACTTTCAGTTCACAAGTTGAACAAAGACCGATAGAACAAAAGTAAACTGCTAACAAATAATCTTAGAAATATAGGAAGAAATTAACATGATTATATGGTTTTAGAAGACTTTACCACACTGCTCCTTCCCTCTAGAGACACAAAAAATAAGAAACAGAATCTGAGTTATTCAAATAATTTTAAGTAGAAGAAAATGAAGTTTTAAAAACTAGATAGTATTTATATTTAAAATATTATTAAAGATACCACCAGGAACAACCCAACCATCTGAAAATACTTTAACTCTTAAATATTTCAGATAAGGCTAACTGAAAATTTGTGATTGTACACATCTAAAAAATAATCAAATGTCAAAAATATTTAGAATGAATCCCAAACTATATTTAAACAAAATGCTCCATCTAAAATACAGTGAGTCTTCATTTAATAATATCTATAGGGTCTTGAAAACAGCAACCTTAAGTCAAAACACCTTGCAGCAGGATCCTTAAAAATATCATTTCCTTCAGTGTTGTTTAGTTGTGACACTGATGAGAAAAACAATCCGTTTTGTTAAACATAGTTTTGCTTAAAGTCAGTTTCCAAGAACCTATTGACTACAACCATTAATTGAAGACTTACTGCACTTTATTTCTTGAATTAGAAAGAATACAACTATGTTTAGCAATCAAAGAAATAGTTAGAACAATAAAAACATTCAAATTATGTTTAGTAAATCTACACAAGAAGGACAAATGTCTTTTCAGAACATATACAGAGTAAAAGAATAGAAAAAGATAATGGAAGAAGTGCTCCCTTCTCACAACCTTTTTATTTATGACATTTATGAGTAAGTCCTTTACATGTCTAATTTTCTAATAGCATTTAATTTGAACAAAGTATTCAAAGCTAAAAATTGATAGAAAACACTGCTTTCAAGCAATGATATTTGTGAATATTGTTATAATTATTTTAAATAAATGCCAATCATATAAAAATAAAACCAGAGTATATCAGCTATAGATTATGATAATTATACTATAATACCTACTGTTATAAACCTATAAATAGAATAAACACTTGTATAATCTAAAGGTATAACAAGAAATAAAAAAGATCTTCATGGACATTAAAATAAATTCAATAAAATTATTCCTTACTATAAGAATATTTTGGTACGTGAGGTGACAAATAATTTTTTAAGTCAAAAATAAGAAATAATGTTTATATTACAACTATTAGTTAAATAGTTTTAGAGATTCAGGCTAATACAAGAGGAGAAGTAAAATAGCCAATCATAACTATTGAAAAGAAGGAAATACAATAATTATTCGGAGAATATTTTGAGTATCTCTCATGAACATCCAAGACTATCAACTGTAAAATAAAGTAATCAACGTAAAATTTGAGTAAGATGGATAGTTTTAAAATGGATTTTAAACAGCTAATAGCTATAGCTTCCAAAATAAAAACTGCAAATAGTTTAAAAACAATTTTTCATTAGAAAATGTAATCATACACAATAATGTTAAAATTTCTATGAATATGTTTAAAATGAAATATTAAAACCTATAAAATCAAAATAAGAAACTATTAGGGATAATAACATAATTTTTAAATAAATATCAGAAACATTTCATGTCTGTGCTTGGGAAGATTAATTATCCTACAGATTCCAACTCTTTTCAAATTAAGCTACAAATTGGAATTTAATGCAATTCCAATTGAGTCTTTTTCCGCATGAAAATATGAAACTTATTGTATACTTGCATACATCTATGTGTGCAGACATACAAACAGATACACATATTTATGAAACATCAATAGGTTTGCTGTAGGGAACTGGCTCCACATCACACCCATGGGTACCCTGAGTTTGGTGGTGACAAAGGAATGAGAAAAATATAGATTAAGAGAGAAAGTGGGACCAGGCGCCATCACTTATTACTGGAAGAGACAGTGAAGGCCCAGAGCTTAAGTTCACCACACTATTTATTGGTTACAATCACTTTGATCTATAGGGTAGAGGTGGAGTGATGGTGGGGAGAGGGTAATGTGATGGTGGAGTGAATCAGTGAGCCGGAAGTGAATCAGTGAGCCAGAAGTGAATCAGTGAGCCGAAACTGGTGTTTCAGTCTAAAGACTGGTAACAGTGGCTGTTTGGAAATTTCAGAAAATGGGAACATGTGGTTATCTTTAGCTTATTTTCTATGTGCAGCTGGTGGGACTCGGGCCTTACAAGGAGTCTGGTTGTGTCTTAGTGCTATGAAGGGATTTTACATCCTTGAGCATAAGGTTTATGGTAACAGACCCTAGGTCACCCTGCACCAGAACATGAGGCATGGAGAAGTTTGCCTCCCCAGAGGCCTCCCACAGTTTGCTGTGGTTTGCTGTTCCCAGTTTATGTGTTACTCACAACCAATTTATGTAGGCATTCTATAAGCGCTTTCTCCTTTGCTGCTTCTCCCAACAGTTTGCAAAGTATGGCTTAAACATGTTAACACAATTACTTGACAATACAAAAATATTATATATCTTCTGGTTATGATATACACAATACAAAGAATATCTATTTCTAAAAGACTGGATGACTTATTTTTAAAATGACATTGAATTGGCTCATAGTTCTATAGGCTTTATAGGAATCATGGTGCTGACATCTTCTCTGTTTCTAAGGAGGCCTCTGGCATCTTACAAACCTGGTGGAAGGCAAAGTGTGAGCAAGCACATCAAGTAACAAAGCAGAAGTAGGAGAGAAATAGAGAGAGTAAAGGGGGAGGTGCCACACACTTAAATGACCAGATTTCACAAGAACTCAAAAATCACAAAGACAGCATTGAGCTACAAGAAATCTAACCAACCATGATCCAAATACCTCCCACCAGATCCCACCTCCAGCACCAGGGTTTACAACTGATCATGAGATTTGGGTGGGGACAAATATCCAAACTGTATCATTCCTCCTACTGTGCAATAGAACACCAGATGTACTTCTCCTATCTAATAGTAACTTTGTATTCACTGACCAACCTCTCTCCACCCTTCCCTCCCCTCAACGTTCCCTAATACCTGGTAAAAACTGCTTTGCTCTCCGCTTCTATGATACCACTCTTTTTTTAATTTAGGTTCCATATCTGAGTGAAATCATGTAGTATTTCTTATTCTAAAAAGAAAAATGTTTCTGTTTATCTATTCAGTAATAATTTTTCAGGCCTTTGATTATTTGTTTAAAACTCCATTATTAAGGTGTGTGTGTGTTGCTTTACAATTACTAAGGCTTCAATTAATGGTTTTAAAAATTAAAAACAAAACAAAACATGGAGTTAGTCTGGGCATTGGCCTATTGGTGGACATCCCATAAACTGTTTAAAATTTGGTCATTAGAAATCCACATGCTGCTTTGGTTGTTAGAAGTTTGAAATTAGTCATGTTTTTGTGCCTGCATCAATTTCTCTGTAAAAGCAATATAAAAAACATTGGTAGCTGCTCAGCTGACCCACTGAACAGAAATGAAGAGAAATCACCATTTTCAAGGGGTGATCATTCTCTTAAAGGGAAAGGTTCCATGTGTTAATTCATGTTCTGCCTTCCACCTGGATGCTTTCTCTCTCTCTTGTTTCCCTAGAGCTAATGCTTATCATGCATGCATTTGTTTAAATTTCACTGTCTCAGGGAAATTTAATTATGTCACCACTCTCTCCAATCTGTTAAATTCCTTCCCCATTCATTAAAGCTAAAGTACAAGGCTCCACTGGATAAACACATGTGTCCTTATTAGCTTTCTGACATCACATACCTTATCCTCTCCTTCTCTCACTCCTAATGGAGGGCTACCCTGCCATCTGTCTTTGCTGTTTATCCAACATACAATGCATATTCTTTTCTCAGGGTCATGCCATTGCTGCTTCATCACTGGGTACACTCTGCTTCAGTTGCCTCAAATCTAGCTCTCCTACCTCATTTTTATCTTTCCTCATATGTCACTTACTTAATTTTGTCCTATCCAAACATTCTATTTAAAATGAATTTCCCCAATCTTGCATGAAACTCATTTCTGACTTCTTTTCTCCATAGTATCCATCATTATTTGTTATACCATACTGTATATACTATACCCTAAACTATTAACTTCAAAAAGACAAAAACATTTTGTCTGTCTCATTGACTGTTCTATCTACAGCTAAAACTCCATAATACTTGGAATAATGCCCAGCTTGTAGTAAGTGCTCAATAATTACTTTTGACTAAACAAATGAGTGGGTGAATTATTTATATTAAGGACATTTAACTGGAGATTTGTTGATTCTATTTGACTTACAGATTGGTTTCACAGGCTCAATGAGTCTCTTGAAATTGATTATAAAGTAGGCATAGGTCTGCCTGGTCAATTTGTGGGAAATGTGTGGGGGTAGCTATAATAAATATGAGATTTAAAAGACTGCAAATATAATTTACTTTTCAACACTCAATATGTTTTAGGTGCTCAAAATGATATTTGACATAACTGAATGGAACATTCCTGTTTCTTTCAATGTAGTACATAAAAAACTTGAAAATTCTGAACTTACGTTATCTAACATAATGTTTAACTCATATTCTCTCATATTTAAAATAAGCTTTGTTCTTATGTTATCAGGAACATTTGATAAACTGGCCGGGTATGGTGACTCGTGTCTCTAATCCCGGCACTCTGGGAGGCTGACACAGGTGGTTCACTTGCTGTCAGGAGTTCAAGACCATCCTGGTCAACATGGTGAAACACTGCCTCTACTAAAAATATAAAAATCAGCTGGTTATAGTGATGGGGGCCTGCAATCTCAGCTATTTGGGAGGCTGAGGCAGAAGAAGAGCTTGAACTCAGGAGGCAGAATTTGCAGTGAGCCAAAATTGTGCCACTGCACTCCACCCTGGTGAAAGAGAGAGACTCTATCTCAAAAAAAAATTTTGATAACCTGTAAAGTATATTTAAAATGTCAATAAAAAGAAAAATAAAAGTTGTTCAATTTGTTAGATTGAATGAATACATACTCATCTCCTCTTTTTCCCAAGACTCCATTAAAAGTAGATAGAAGTAACAAAAGTACAAGACAACCACCAAAACGAGAACAGTGTGTGACTACCATTGAACACAAAATTTAATTACATTGTTGGAAGATAAAGAATGAATAAAGAAGAAATTTCTGCCAAAGGCAGGTTTAGAAGACTTGGGCCTCTAACTCTTAGAAGGGCTAAAGTATATCTGGAATACCTACAACTTCAAAAAGGCAGGAAATCTGAAATTACCTATAAATCTATAGCTAAATATTCAGTCCCATAAACCTTCCAGACATAAACTCCATATTCTACCCTATAACCATTCTTAAAAGTAACTTCAGGACTGATTCTACCACCACCACTAACACAACAACAAGAAATTAAACCAGGGGAGAGAAAAACATACAATCTGGAAAATTATGGCTGAAGTCCAAGACGTCAAAAGATCATAGTGGAGGATCGATGTCAGGGAGATGTTAGAGTAGGAAGGTACAGACCCTCTTTTCACTCACAGAAACACCAAGTTAATATATGGATCATAATGCCGCTGCAAGAATGCTAAAGACTACCTTAATGTATTTGACAAGGTACAGTACAAAGGCAAATGTAAAAGCAAGAAAGGATTCCAGCAAAAGAGGTGGGAAAATTTATGGTGTTTTGTTTATCTCTCTATAACCCTATACAACCAGGAGAAAACTTCTCATTTGTGGACTCTTCTCTCACGACAGAGAAATATAATATGTGGAATAAAAAATTCTCTAGAAGAATTCAAAGACAAATTTGAACAGACAAAAGCAAACCTCAGAAAACTTAAAAATAGGAAAATTAAAACTATGGAGTCTAAAGAACAGAAAGAAAGAAAACTAAAGAAAACTGAACAGAGCCTAAGGGACTTGTGGACATTATCAAGTATACCAGTAGACACATTATGGGAGTCTTAGAAAGGAACAGAAAGATATTAAAAAAAAAAATGACTGAAAACTTTCCAAATTTGAGGAAAGACATAAATATGAACATCCAAGAAGCTCAAGGGATCTACTTAAAGAAATCAGGGCCGGGCACGGTGGCTCACACCTGTAATCCCAGCACTTTGAGAGGCCGAGGCTGTTGGATCACGAGGTCAAGAGATCAAGACCATCCTGGTCAACATGGTGAAACCCCATCTCTACTAAAAATACAAAAAATTAGCTGGGCATGGTGGCGCATGCCTGTAATCCCAGCTACTCGAGAGGCTGAGGCAGGAGAATTGCCTGAACCCAGGCAATGATGCGGTGAGCCGAGATCACACCATTGCACTCCAGCCTGGGTAACAAGAGCAAAACTCCATCTCAGAAAAAAAAAAAAGAGAAAAGAAATCCATACTGGGATACATTTTAATCTAACTTTCAAAAGCCAAAGATATAAAAAATAATTTTGCAAATAGAGACAATTTGGCTTCCTCCTTTCCTATTTGAATACCCTTTATTTTTTTTTCTTGCCTGATTGCTATTGCTAGACCTTCCAGTACTATATTGAATAGGAGTGGTGAAAGAGAGCATCCTTGTCTAGTGCCAGATTTCAAAGGGAATGCTTCCAGTTTTTGCCCATTCAGTATGATATTGGCTGTTGGTTTGTCGTAAATAGCTTTTATTACTTTGAGATACGTTCCGTCAATACCGAGTTTATTGAGGGTTTTTAGCTGTTGAATTTTGTCAAATGCCTTCTCTGCGTCAATTGAGATAATCATGTGGTTTTGTTTTTTGTTTCGGCTGATGTGGTGAATTATGTTTATAGACTTGTGTATGTTGAAGCAGCCTTGCATCCCCGGGATGAATCCTACTTGATCATCATGGATAAGTTTTTTGATGTGCTGTTGCAATCGGCTTGCCAGTATTTTAATGAAGATTTTTGCATCTATGTTCATCATGAATATTGGCCTGAAGTTTTCTTTTCTTGTTGAGTCTCTGCAATAAATAAAATAAATAAATAAATAATAAAAAAACATATAAATTTAAAAACAACAACAATGAACCCCAAAGAACGATATGACTTTACCTTTTTATTAAAGGTTATGATAATCACTAATAAATAAATAAATAAATAATTTTAAGAGCAGCAAGAGAAATGCAACTTTACAAATACAAATGATTCTCAATAAAATGATCTACAGATTGCTCATAAGAAGCGTTGGAGGCCAGAAAGCAGTTGACTGATTCAGTCAAAGCACCAAAAGAAAAAAACAAGCAAACAACCCCTATCCCCAAAAATTCCTATCAAAAAGGCTCCTATATCTGTAAAAACGTGTTTCAAAAGTGAGTATGAAATTAAGACGTTTCCAGATAAACAAAAGCTAAGGGTAGTTGTTACCACTAGATCTGCCCTGGAAGAAATGCTAGAAAAAATAATTCTTGGAATCCAACTGTGAGGAGGTCCAAACTTTCACATGAAGAGTCCCACAAAGAAAAGAACCAGGTGTTTGGGTGTTTGTTCCACACTGACAAGAAATTAAAATCGCATGCTTGAAAAGCTATACACACACATGTATTTAAATATATACAGATGCTCTTCAATTTACAGTGGGATTTTTCCTGATAGACCCATTGTAAGTTTAAAATATATCCCAAGAAACCTATCCTAAGGCCAAACAATTATAAGTCAAACCAGGGTAAATTAAATACTGTCAACATATTCAGTATATATTGTCATAATGGATATACATATATATGATATACTTGAGTTCCAAAGCCACATAGTTAGTGACTCAGTTATTTTACTTCTCCCTTTACTTTCTGAAAGACCTTCCTTATCTAATTATTCAAACTCATTTTAAAAACAAATGAAGGCTGGAAGTGGTTGCTCACACCTGTAATCCCAGCACTCTGATAAGCCAAGACCGTCAGATCACCAGGTCAGCAGTTCAAGACTAGCCTGGCCAATATGGTGAAACCTCATCTCTACTAAAAATACAAAAATAATTAGCCAGGCATGGTGGCACATGCCTGTAATCCCAGATACTCAAGAGGCTGAGGCAGGAGAGTCACTTGAACATGGGAGGCGGAGGTTGCAGTGAGCCGAGCACTCCAGCCTGGGTGAGAGAGTGAGACTCTGTCTCAATAAAGAAAGAAAGAGAGAGAAAAAAGAGAGAGAGAGAGAGGGAGGAAGGGAGGGAGGGAGGAAGGGAGGGAGGGAGGGAAAGAAAGAGAAGCAGAATCTTTTCTAAGAAGCATTATTTGGCACTTCCATCTCACCCCTCCCAAATTGTAAGGTTGAGCTTTGTACCTTTCCCTAGTGTTTCCACAGTATTTATTAGAATAATGCTTGCTGAGAGGATAGGTGGTGGTATGTGTTGTCTCCTTTCATTATTTTATCACCAAATCTTTCTATTACCTGTAAATGCCTAGTTAACTAGGCATAGTGAGAAATAAAATTCTATCAAATTAGAAACTTTAAAAAGTTTATTATTCATGCAAAAGAATAGTTTATGAGCCAGGATACCTCAAACCAAAAGTGGGCATGAAGCCCTGCTCACAGAAGCTGCAGGACTGTTTATAAAGCCTAAAGGAGGAAGCATATTGACCTTTATTATGATTGGCTGTTAATACATTAACATCTTTTTTAGAGCAAGTAAGACTGCTTAAGCTGATTTGTCTATCACTTACTGGTTCAATTTCACTGAATCATGCTGACAGGGTCACAAAACTTACATTTTGTATTTAGTTTATAAATAAATGGAGGTAGTGTTTCCAGAAACCAGAAAGACTTAAGTTTGGGCTATGTTGTTATAGGTGATTGGGCTTGGGATATATCTAAATTGTGGCCTTCATTTTTATTTTTCTTCACAGCATCCTTTAAATATTGTAATAACTAAACTTTCTTATTGTGTTAGCTACCTGAACTACAGACAAATGATCCTTGTAGTAAAATGAGAACAAAGGAGAGGTGATGAAGAAGGAATTGGAATATAAATGTAATACACAAACTAACATATATTTAAGCCTTGTAACAACTGTTATAAGTAAAGAGATTGGTGTCCCAAGAATTTACTGAAATAAATGAGATTTAAACTCAAACATGAGAGTCTTCAAAGTCTCAACTCTTACTATTGTACTATTGTGTCTCACATGCCCAACCCACACGATCTTGTAAAATATTAAATAAAATTATGTAAAATCAGAAAGTGTTCCACAGCTAATATAATACGGAAAGTTGATAATGCATAAAAATATTAAATCTTGGCTTCTCTTATACTATTAGGCTTATGCCAAATATTTTATAAAGTACTGCTACACAATGTGTGGTCTGGAGAACCATCATCATCATCATCTGGATGCTTTTTGGAAATGCAAGGTCTCCCTTGAGCTACTAAATCAAATATCTGACTAGAGCCTAGCAATCTAGTATCACATAGATGACACTAATGTATTCTCAATTTGGAAACTAATGCCTTACAGTATTTGGAAGACAGAAGCACCCACGTAAGAGTTCCTCTTTTCATGGTTACAGAAACTAAAGAAAAGTACATTTCATCCTTTGAAGTTCTTATAATTAACAAGCGGCAGAGCAAAAATTAAAATCAAGATATTTTGATTACCAGTTAAAGGCAATTCAATGAGATTTCACTTGAAACATATGTCAAATCTGGACTTTAAATAGCATAAAAATTTTGTTTCAAACAAAAGAATCAAAATTATAATACACATATAAACTCATCTAAATATGCTGAAATGACAATTGTTCTTGCAAGGGCATTTGCAGAAAATTGAATCTCACTCAGCAGGCTACCAAATCCAGCTGGAGTAGGGCAACAACCAGGGAGGTTCACAAAAGAAACATGCTAAGGATATATTGAGCCAGCATGAATTGATGAGGCATGATTATAGACTGTTGAGACATAATCATAGCATAAAGAACAGACTAGAGTACCAAAATCAGAAATATGAGCAAAGGCTTTGCAAACATCTGCTTTAACCCATCTCAAGATTACTATTCACATTTGCCCAGGGTAAAACAATCTTCTGGTCACACTTTATCAAACTTAGATGTCAATTTTGAAACCTGAGAGCAGAAAGAAATACATATCTGCATGTATATTCAAATGTACTTAAATACTCAGAAAAAATATATAAATATATGTAATAGATATAGATGCAAATGCATAGACATGTATGGCATTTTAGTATTTCTGATGCCATGAAATTTCTATTTTAACTTTGGAAAGTTTGGTGAAAAATTGGGTATCATTGTCTTCACTTGGAGATTGGCAGGTACTTTAGCCTATAAATTATCCTTAAAATGTCCAAGAGCAAATAAAACTTTTCCTTAGACTTCATTAACCATTCTTACTTGAACAAGAACTTTTTCTAAAATGTCCAAAAAGTATATAGTCTGCCACTAGGGACAGACATCCACCCTATTCTTCTTTTATCTCATTGTCCCTGATGCCTGTTCTGTCTTTTGGAAGAGAAGCAGGACTCTATATCCTAAATGACACTAACAATCCTGTGAAAAAGAAGTCACAAGCTGTTGAGATAGTGTATAAACATACTAAGTCTTGGCTACTCTTAAAAAAAAATCTGAAAAGAATGCACTTACCTTTCTGCAAGGCAACAATTAACACCGACCTATTAGTGGTTGCCATTTTGCAGAGGCAAGGGTTCTTGTTTTCAAACAGGGCCCACCTTAGTAAAATTCATTCTATTTTATAATCTGTTTGCCCCTGTTCATTTCTGAGCTTATCTTTGCTGTAGGACTTATAGAGATAAGCGTTCACTTCAGATAACAAGTCATTGCCAATGATTTAGGTGCAAGTTTGCCCATAATTGCTTTGCAGCTTCATGAATAAACTACCTTCTGATGATATTGATAGCTCAGAATGTAAATACTACATGTACTCATAGTATTCTTCTCCTGCATATCCACTAACATTATTTCTTTTAGATTGCAAATAGTAAAATAAAGAAACTATTGACAACTATAAAGTATAAATGTAAATTAAAAACCTTTTCCCTTATGTTTCAATACGATGATTTAAAAATCATATCACCTCTCCTCTTTGAAAATCTGATGTTCATTAATTAATATTGCAGGCAATGTTATTCCAATCATCTCCTTGTACATAAGGGAATCAGATTGGCATTTGCTTTTACTCTATTTAAACATCCATGAAGAACAATAGTAAAATAATAAATATGCTAAACGTATATTTGAATTGCAATTTAATACAATGCCTAGATTTTATATTTGGAGAGTATTCCTTTGGCAATAAAATAATTATCGTTTAAAAGAAATAGAAAAGCTGTGAAATAATACATAGTATTCAGCTTTTCTCTCTACTGGTTTCTAAGAGCCGTCTTTGTTCTTCCCTCTGGGCATGAAAAGAAGATAAGCCACTCTGACTTTCTCCTTCTGCTCATTTGTTTCTTCTGGCTATGGCTGTTCCTGAAGGAAATAGAAAGTGTCAGAAAGCTGAGAAAGCAGCTTATGTTATCTGGGCTGGTTTTTCTGTTCTCTGCCTGCTCAGTAAGGAACTGTGGAATAATTCCCTCTCTTCAGTATTGTTAGGGTTCTTCTGGGCAAAGGGGAAGAAGATACATTCTTTAAAAGTTTCTATGTTGAGATCATTTTAGACTCATAGAGGGGTTGCAAAAATAATACGGAGAGTTTTTATACCTATTTCAACCAGGTTCCCATTAGCAACCTATGTAACCATGGAACATTTATCAACACTAAGAAATAAACACTGATATAAACATGGTATAATCATATTAGCCAAAACATAAAACATATTTTAATTTCATCAGTTTTTCTACTGTTGCCATTTTTATGATTTAGAATGTACCCCAGGATCTCATACTGCATATTCTTACCATGCCTTCTTAGTTACCTCCAATCTAAGAGACTGCTTCAGTCTTTTCTTTAACAAACTTGACACTTTTGAAACGTAGTGACCAGTTACTTTTTGGAATGCATTTCAACTTGGATTTCTCTGATGTTTTCTCTTGATTAGACTGAAGTTAATCATTATTTGGTCTGGCATATTAGAGATATATGCCTTTCTCAGTGAATCTTATCAAGAGGATATATGATCTTCTTGTGTCTTATTACTAGTGATAATAACTGTGACCACTTGGCACTTGCTAGGATTCTCCAATGTAAAGTTATTATTTTTCCCTTTGTAATTACTAAATATTTAATAGGAGATACCTCAAGTCTATACAAATGCCCTGTTTCCTCTTTAACATTTTTCACCAGTTTCTACATTCAAAAGTGGATTGGTGATTTTTCAATTCTTGCTTTCCTTCCATCATTAATATATAAAATTCTTCCATAGGAAATACTTGTCTATCTCCTCCAATTATTGATTTATGTTGTTGTTTATGGTATTATATAGTCCAATGAATTTTTATTTTATTTTGGGAGGTACAACTTAATACTATTGTTATAGTGTAAGGTATTTCAATTTTGGCCATGGGGAGTTGTTTCAGGATAACTCCTGCACCTGTTTGATATTACCTGTCCCTTTAAAAGGCTACTTTGAAGCACTTCCTTATGTTGAGGCAACATAAATGCTTCAGGTTCTTCTTGTATTTTTCCTGTCTCTCCTCTAGAATTGCCGTTTCTCCAAGAAGTCCATGTTTTTTTAAAGTATATGGTATTTAGAAACCAAAATCTTGTCTGTAGATGATGCTTCACTGCTACTATGATGTCAATGCTCCTAGCATTTCTCAGTGGATAAAGTAAGGGCATATATATATATATATGTAAATCTATATATCTCCATATAGCATATGTATAACATATATCAGTATGTTATATAAAATATATATAATGTATAAATAAGTATTTCCACATATACACATATACGTTGTAACTTGTGCACTCATATATCTATATCAATCTATCTATCTACAAAGGGTTTATTTAATGCTTCCCATTTTGATTCAGCATAACAGAACTCATTTTGGCCTTTCCTTTTTTTGTGATTTATAATGCTTATGTGCAAAGTGAGAATCTCTTTTATAATCTACAATATATTTACTTATTTGTTCAACTCTAGGAAACAAAGTAGCTTCAGAATTCCTAACCCATAGTCTTATGGAAAACAAATTTACTAACTAATGTACAGTGGCTGCATATATTTATTTTTGTCTTACACTATTTACTATCCAGTCAAAATTCTGTTTTCTAAAGTCACTTAACTCATTTCCTCTCTTTCCCATTAGTGGTGGAATTTTTAATAAAGATCCTGGAGAATTTCACAAAACTTAAAGCTAAGAATGCATCTAAACTTCCACAGTAACTAGAACCAAAAACCTGAATAGTATAAAATAGTTCATGTCGTTTGTAGGGACATGGATGAAACTGGAAAACATCATTCTCAGCAAACTGACACAAGAACAGGAAATCAAATACTGCATGTTCTCACTCATAGGCAGGCATTGAGCAATGAGAACACATGGACACAGGGAAAGGAGCATCACACACTGGGGTCTGTGGGTGGGGGGTAGGGGAGGGATAGTGGGGGTGGGGAGGTTGAGAAGGGATAATATGGGGAGAAATGCCAGATACAGGCAATGGGGTGATGGAGGATCACTTAAATAAGTGTCTTTTTGTCCAAATAAAATTTATTCATAGATATTGAATGGAATTTATATGCTATGCAATATTATAATTTTTTTCCAACAATTAAATGTAAAAAGCATTTTTAGCTCATAGCCTGTTCAAAAACCATCAGTGGGCAGAATCTGGCCTAAGAACTTTCATTTGATAATCTGTTGTCTAAATAATAAATTTAGACACTTTCAAAATACCTGATACATGAATATGAAAGAAAAGCAGATAACCATAGTAAAGAATTCCATTCAGGGAAAGAGATGCACCAGGCCTTAACCATTAACTCTAAATGTCCTGTTTAGTAGCCTCTTATACAGGGATAGTGAATCTCAGAGGTGTGTCCATATTAGCTTGCCTTTCTTAGCAGATTGTTCCCATTGGAAGGTTTTTTCTTATGAGAGTTGAATTGGTTTTCCTACTTTTACCTGATCATTTTCTACAAATTTTCAAGAAATATCCATCTATATCTAGAAACTTTTATGTGCCAAGAACATTTCTAGACATTTTATATGTAAAGTGAACAAAATAGACAAAAATATCTCTATTCATGAAGCTTACTTTCCAGTGTATCTTTTGGTTAGGAGTGGATAGAGACAGACATCAAGAAAAAAACAATATAAAATTAAATTACATGTTATCTGCTGAGGTTAATTATTATGCAAGAGAAAAACATAAGTAAAAATGACAGGAGAAATGAGATGGAAGTGTTCCATTTTCAAAGAGGTAGTCAGAGCAGATTTCATTGAGAAGGTGACCTGAGAACAAATGATTTGTGAAGGTGAGGGAAATAAGCTTAGGAACATCTGAAGACTGAAAGTTTCCAGGAAAGATAAGAGCCATCATAAAAGTCCTAATGTCCCAAGACTCATGTGTCTGAGGCAGAGTGAGGCAAGCAAGAATAGTTTATGTACGACAGAGGGATGCAACAGAATGTTCTGATATAATTCTATGGAGACAAAGCTTAGCTAAACAAGTACATGCCAGAATATTTTTTAAAAAATGAAAGAGAGAGAGAGAGAGAGAGAGAGAGAGAGAGAGAGAGAGAGAGAGAGAGAGAGAGAGAGAGAGAGAGAGAGAACTCTTACTGTTTAATAAAGACATGATCTCAATGATTTAGATGTTAAGTACATTTCATTAAAAAAAGTTTTGGGCTATCCATATCTTGAATTTTACCTCCTCTCTTCTCTCTCCTTTCCTATAAACTACTTAGGATGTGTATAATCTAGGGACAGATGGAAACCTCAGTCTCATTGGGAAAAAGGGAAAAGGGAGAGAAGGAGAAAGAGGAAATGAAAGAAGAAAAGGAGGAAAGGAAAAATCAATAAAGGAACAAAATAAAAGGGGAAAACTGTACTACTTAAAAGATATATATATTATATATATTTTAATATATTTAATATATATATATATATATTATATAGCCTCAACTAACTTCTAGTAAACTCAAACATTCTCATGCCAACAGCTTATTAATATTAGAACTTTCTCTTTAAAATGAATATAGATCTTTCCATTTTTATCAAGTTTCAATGCTATCTGATTTGAGACTGCATTTTGAATAGAACATTAAACAATCCTGATGGTATTAGAATATGAAGTTTTAATAAAGGTTTCAGAATATTTTAAAAATGCAAAAATGGGCACACCTTTGAAAATCTATATGGGATTACTTCTAATTTCACAGAATCATTAGGACACTTGGATATTCCTTTGATTTTAGTATATCCTAGCTCATATGTGATAGTTTTGTCACCAAACAAGTAGGTTAATAGTGCATGTTGATTCACTTCTAGGTTAGGTGTTCTCAAGTAATTACAGTTTTTTATCTTTTCTATTTAAACAGAAATGAAATATTTCTAAATATTACTTAATCTGAATTTTAATTGGCTATATAGGACAAAATGAGGTTTATCATCATTTCATGGTCTTTTTGAATATAGAAACCATGAACCATTACTCTCTAATAAAAACATGACCTCAATGATTTCGAAGTTAAAGGGATTTCATTAATAAAATTCTGAGCAGTCTAGTTCTTGTATTTTACCTCTCTTTTCCTATAACCTACGTAGGACGTGTCTGATCTAGGGACAGATAGCAACCTCAGGCTCTTTGGGTAAACAGTCATGTAAACACAAATACAAAAGAGAAACCAATTCAGTGTATCATTAAATACTTTTATTTATTACAATAAGCACTGTTTTATTCACAAATTTTATAAAATTTTAAATTATTTTTGCTTTTTACATCCCGTTTCTTCTTTCTGGGTACATTTTTTCTTCTTCCTAAAGTATTTAATGCTGCTATTATGAGGGCCCCGATTAGAAATATTTCTAAATTTTTGCATGTTTAAAATGATCTTAATTAGCCCTGTCTCTTGGTTAGGGGATACTGGTTTCATATTTCTTTTCCTCATCACTTGAAATACATTAATCTGTTGTCTTCTGGCTCCTTAACAACTGATAATAATTTTTAACCTCTAATATATACCAGTTTTTCTCTACATGACAGAGAAGGTTCTGAGGATTAAGTGAGATAATATGTGCAAACTGCTTAGATGAGGAATACCAGGCACAGAAAGATGGAGTAACAAACAATTAGAGCTTGCACAACTTGGAAATGACTGAACAGAATTAAAGTCCAGGGACCTCAAACAGCAAATGTGTTGTTTATATGAGTCGTATTGCCCTATAGTTAACCTGCCTTTATCACCTAGTACTTTTAATGGCTTCTTTTTTAAAAAAAATTTTTTATTAGTGTTTTATCTTTGTTTTACAACATGTCTATGTCTAAATGTATTTATTTCTAAATTATCTTCTCAGCACATGCTGGGTTTTTTAAATGTAAGACTCATGTTTCTCTTTAATGCTGCAAAACCCTTAGTAATCTGCTTGACTATTGCATTTTTCTCATTCTGCTTTATCTTTATACAGCAAATAATGGTTGTGAATCTGTGCCTCTCACTTTATCCTTTCTCTTTTTACTTTTGTTTTTTAGAAATTTTTCTTTATTCATCTTATCATCTCACCAACATTATATTTATTCCTCATATGTCTTAGAATATATACTTATTAATTTTTATTAATTCAATACTTTTCTCTCCAACTGTGTCATACCATTCTCCATAAAATAGTTAGATTAGGCAATTTAGTGTTCAGATTTTTAAATTTAAAAAAATAGTGTTTATTCAATTTATGTAAAAAAATACCTTTTTCACATTTGAGATTTCTCATTACTTCTATTCACACACATCTCTTTTTTACTTGTTTATTTACACCCTTTCATTGTTTTCTTTGGAAGCATTTTTCATTTTTTGGAGAAATAATAGACATATAATTTCAGATTATTTTGTTGACTGTATTTCTTTGGAATTCTACTCTATTGATTGCTCTTTATGTTCCTGAGATTTCATCAGCATATTAATGTTTATGATTTCTGTTTAAGAGTTTATCTACTGTGGAAATATTTACCCTTCAGCTTACCTAAATCCTGTTGCTTGGTTGTTTAACCTGGCAAGCCTACAGGCTGCCATCCATCCACAAAGAAAGTGCTATTCCAATTTGATACTTATAATTTTTTTCTTTTTAAATCTTGGCTTCCCTGTGTTTTTTAATAATAATAAAAGAAACACTGAGAACACTATGAAAAAGAATTACAGAATGATAATAGAGGATTATCAGCTTGCAGGGAGCCTATATAATACTATAAATTGTTTCATTCTTCCTTGAAACACTTCCTCATTGAAATGCATGTTTACTCTGAAAGCACTTGAAAATCTAAAGCTTCTCTTATTTCTGGTGATGTTTTAAAGGTTCTTAAAGATATGTCAGATGAATACATCAAAAAATATATCTCAGAATTTAAAGTACATTTCAGAATAATCCATAAGAAATGACATGGCAATATAAAGTCTTTTCTACTTCTAAGTATATCAGGATACAGAACCTAATAGAATATTTATGATATCTTTTAGATATTTATCATTTGTAGAGAATCTTTTTAAAATAATAAATTGATATTGAGCATTGGTGTCTAAGTAAAAAATATTATTACAAAATACAAACTTTGCTAATTGATATTTGCTATATTCACAAAGTAAGAGAGTTGCTTCTAATTATTGCAGTTGAGCTACACATACTTTTTCAGGATCGCTGACAACTCTAGATATCATAATTGTCTGTGAAATCATAGTAGTAGGCTTATTTTTCTATGTATTTAGAATTATAAAAATGAGAAATTAAAAACAAAGAAAGGAAAAGAAATTAAGGAAAGAAGAAAAAACCATGCTTGTCACAGTAATAACATGAATAATGTAATACATTTCATTTATCCTGTTTTATCCTCAAAGTTGAATCCCATAAAAATTCACTCTCATTACTTTTTTGTAAAGACAACTTCAAAACCAAGAAATAATTAAATTTTATAGAAATAATAAAAACCTATCATTGTTTTTAATTCTTCATGATATATTTGGATATAATAATATTATAACTTGTTTATTTTTCTTCAAATTTAAGTACAGTGTTAAATTTAATTAGCAATTCAGTGATAAATGTTTTCTATTATTACTATTATTTGTTTTAAGGTTATAGTTTAACAAATATCTTATGCCCAGATTTTCAAATGCATTCAAACTAGTTTTCAATGGAATATTTTAATTTCATGGCATTTCTTTGTACACCATCCTTTCTGTTCTTTTTCAATTAGGTGTATCCTGCCTGAGGTAAAAGTTTCCAGACTGCTAATCTGTACATTGCTCTTCTGCAGAATGTCAATAAATATGTTGCCATAGATTTTTTTCTCAAATAAACTTATAAATTTCTGTGTTAAAACCAATTATGCTTCTGTGTTAGATAAGATTAGAGAACTCTTAATATAACAAACCTTGTTAATCTCATGCATTTTGTAGGGCTTTAGCACATTCATTTAACATAGGACCTTTTATTTAAAGAATAATTTGTATTCAACAACATTTTGGAAAAAACTGATATAGGTCATTGTATTGTTCAGAATAGTTTAGCTATGGTTCAGTAGCAAACCAATCCAGAACTATAGGGTAAACAAAAGTTGTATTTTTTTCTCTTTGATACTACAGGAGAGCTCTGTTTATCCATGGTTATTGCTGAGGGAGGCTTCCATTTCAACATACTGCAACATAGATTGCAATGGCAAGGAAAACAGAGAAAGCTGGAGTTTTGAGAACTAGAAAATAAATGGGTGGTTCCAGAAATTATACATGCAACCTTTAGAATTAGATACATGAGCTGGTTATGCCTAAATTTAACAGAAGGGGAAATTTCTCCTCAGCATAATCAGAAGTGGAAGAATGCTGGATATGGGTAAGTGTTGGCAATGCTTCATAGGTCTTCTAATGTTGTCCAAAGTATGTCAAATCTTTCCAGATAAAGAGAAGTTTAGGGACCATATTTTTGTAATACAATGTTAATAAATACAGTATTAATGATAAGTACATTATTGTGAGTTTATTTTGTGTCAAACATGTATTATGTGTTTTCTATACATTTCTCTTTTAATGTTCACAATAAATTAAAAGAGCCAAATATGGTGGCTGATGACTGTAATCCCAGCAACTTGGGAGGCTGAGGCGGGAAGAGCACATGAGGTGAGTAAATCTAGATAACCCTGGGCAATATAGGAAGACCCTATCTCTTAAAAAAAAGTTATAAAAAATAAAAAATAAGCAATTAAAATACCCTTATGGAATTAAAATAATATTTCTATTGTACATAAAGTTGAAGGATGACTGCATTTCCTTTCACAATCACACTAAGGTCTCACATGACTAGCTCAGAGTTCTCTAATTTTCTGAGGTTAGATGCATTTTATTTTATTCACTATTGACTAACGTATTTTACAACTCTCTAAGCATAGATACTGATTCATATAAAAATGATAGTACTGCAGATGCTTCATGTCAGATAGCAATGCAAATATACAGTGAGACAATAGAAATAGAGATTTAAGCATGCTAAGGATTTTACTCCAAAGTTTTCTTTAATTTTTTATTGCCCAATAGAACAGCAACCAGTTTTACATGTGATTTATGCATTTTATTCCAGCATTCTATATTCCTGTGAAAAGAAAAACTTGCTTTTTCTCAGAGTTTTAAAAGTAATCTTACTATCCTTTTGCTTTCTCATAACATGTTAATATATTTTGGTGTGAATTCATTCTATAATTCTTTTTTATTTTTGAAATAGAGTCTTGTTTTTTTTCACCCAGGCTGGAGTGCAGTGGTGTGATTCCACTCACTGCAACCTCCACCTCCTGGGTTCAAGTGATTTTCTTGCCTCAGCTTCCAGAGTAGCTGGGATTACAGGCTCGTGCCACCATGCATGGCTAATTTTTGTATTTTTAATAAAGACAGGATTTTGTCATATTGGCCAGGCTTGTCTCAAACTTCTGACCACAGGTGACCCACCTGCCTTAACCTCCC
This sequence comes from Leontopithecus rosalia, assembly GCA_028533165.1. Taxonomy (NCBI): domain Eukaryota; kingdom Metazoa; phylum Chordata; class Mammalia; order Primates; family Cebidae; genus Leontopithecus; species Leontopithecus rosalia. The sequence goes on along the minus strand of CM052651.1, from coordinate 90,693,684 downwards.
AAAGTGCTGGGATTACAGGTGTGAGCCACCATGCAATTTATTCTATATTTTTATGAGCATTATCCTTTTAACTTTTTGAAAAGGGTTCTTCAAAATTTAAATGCCCTGATTAGCCTAGACTAAAAGGAAAAGGTATAAAATTACTAACATTATAAGATAAAGATCCTAGAACTATTCTTGACCATGAATACTTCTGTGAACTACACACTGGAAGGAGTAGTGCCTTCATAAAGAAAGATAAGATAGAAAACACACAGAGATGGCAGAAAACGAGAGGTGGAGAGAGCTGAGAATGGTGGCTCCATACCTATAACCCCAGCAATTTGGAAGGTTTAGGTGGGAGGATTGCATGAGATCAGTGGTTAAAGATGGGCCTGGGTAATGTAGCAATATTGTATATTTAAAAAACTGTTTTTTAAAAATTAGCCAGGCACACACCTGGAAATCTGATAGCTTGGACCCAGGAACTCAAGGCTGAAGTGAGCTGTGATCATGCCTGTGAATAGGCACGGCAGTCTACCCTGGATGATAGACTGAGACTCCCATCTCAAAAATCATAGATAAAGAGTCTCGACAGTTTTCAAATAATTCATTCTTTTTTGAAATAATTCAAAATAATTGAATGATTTCAAATATTGTATAGTTTTCAAATAATTGATCTATTTTCTGAAATTCAGAGCTAGTCTTTGACATTCACTAGACAGTCTAGAATCATTATTATAAATTAAGCATTTCTTAAGCTAAATTAAATAATTTTGTTATTTGGTTACTTATTTGCAATGCAACCCAAATACAAAAAAATAAGTATTTGAACTTATGTAGATAGGTGAGTGTAAGTGCCATGGATCTAAATAAGGATTCCACATAGTAGGTTGGCAAACACCAGCTAATTTGCTCTTTCCTGTTGTCTCTAGAGCACATGCTAGAGACCCACAGGAACTGGAGGCTTAAAGTGAGTGGTATAGACATTAGTTTACCAACCCATATACAACAAGTATCTGAAATATGGAAGCCCTGCTCTAGGGGCTTTGGAAATATCAATAAATAAAACTGACAAAAATCTCTCTCCTCACAAGCAGCTTATATTTTGGTAAGGCATTGCTCTTAGTAGATCTTGCTCTCTTTGCTGTGGATTGCTTTGCCTTCCCTCAGATATATGTGTGAGAGTGTTAGATTACCATGACCTGGAAAGACATTCAGAAAATGGGAGTAAATGGATGTGATGGTTAGTTTTAGGCACTGACTTTGAGTGGATTGAGAGATATTTAGAAAACTGGTGAAGTATTTTTGGGGGTATGTTTGTGAGGGTGTTTCTCAAGGACAGTGAAGTGCGAGTTGATGAACTGAGAGGGAAAGATTGCCTTCAATATGGGTGGATACCTTCCAATCAGCTGGTAACCCAGATGGAACAAAAAGGCAGAGGAAAAGTGAATGCATTCTCTCCTGAAGCAGGAATACATTTTTACTCCTGCCCTTGGACACCAGAATTGCAGGTTCTCCAGCCAATGGGCTCCAAAACTTGCACCAGCCTCTCTCCAACCCCCACTAGAGTTTCATGTCTTTAGCCCTGAACTGAGTTACACCACTGGATTCTCTGTTTCTGATACCTTTGGACTTGGACTGAGCCATGCTACTGGCTTCTTTTGAACTTCAGCTTGCAGGTGGCCTATCATAGAGCTTCTCAGCCTCCATAATTATGTGAGCCAATTCCCTTAAATCCTCTCTCATATATCAGTCTTTATGTACATCATATTGGTTCTGTCCCTCTGGAGAACCCTGACTAATACCAAAGATGTTCTAAGTCTTCTAACCCAGTACCATTGCTGGGAATCTTTACCAAGAGGCAAATAAAAATACATCTAATGAGGAAGACTGAGACCTAGGATTAGAAGGGAGAAACAAAACCAAAATAATGGAATCAAATTAAGCAGCAAGATTTTATAAGATTCATTGATTTCAGCTACCAGCAAATGGAATTCCTTCAAATAAAATTGCTAATCAGCAAAGTTTTAGGATTAAAAAGTTTAAAGCTAATTGATGCAATTTATATTATTTTTGAATGATTGCTATTCTATGGAAGCATCCTGAATTTACTGAAAGCTTTAATTAAAATATGGACATGATTCGTATCCTTAGGAGCTTATAATTATTTTATGTAAAGTTGTGAGGAAATAAATAACAGTACAGAAGATAAGAGAAAAAAAAGTCCAGAGAGATGAGCAAAGTCATAGATACTGCAACTGCCAAAAGGCCCCAATTTGCTCTAAGACTGAATCTGTACACTCGACATTCAGAGTAAAACTAAATCCCACTTTAACAAGATCATTTTATCATCAGTTTATGCTTTTTCTTATTCAGTAGCTAGCTAGTAATAGCAATATGTTAATAATCTACTTTCAAAGCAAACTTTGAAATAAGGAGTTGTAAAATATAACTTTATTCATGCATCATTACCTTTTTATTTAGCAGATTTAAAAAAATCTGTGTCTATTTTTTCTGCTATGACAATATTAGCAAGATAGTCAATGCCTTAGTATCCTATGAAGAGGATAAGCAAATCCAAGGATAACAAAAAGGAGAAAATATATAATAAAATAGGAAGATCTAATTATAGAATCTCAGATTATAGATCTTAAATATATATGCACCCAATACAAGAGGAGCCAGATTCATAAAGCAAGTTCTTAGAGATCTACAAAGAGACTTAGACTTCTAAACAATAATAGTGGGAGACTTTAACACCCCATGTCAATATTGGACAGATCAATGAGACAGAAATTTAACAAGGACTTGAACTCAGCTCTGGACCAAACAGACCTAATAGGTGTCTATAGAAATCTCCATCACAAACCAACAGAATATACATTATTTTCAGCACTACATAGCACTTATTCTAAAATTAATTGATCACACCTAATTGGAAGTAACACACTTCTCAGTAAACGTAAAAAAAAAAAAAAAAACCGTAAATCGTAACAAACAGCTTCTCAGACCACAGTGTCATCAGATTAGAACTCAAAACTAAGAAACTCATTCAGGCAAAACTACATAAAAACTGAGCAACTTAGGCTGGGTGCAGTGGCTCACACCTGTAATCCCAGCACTTTGGGAGGCCGAGGCAGGTGGATCACGAGGTCAAGAGATCGAGACCATCCTTGTCAATGTGGTGAAACCCTGTCTCTACTAAAAAACACAAAAAATTAGCTGGGCATAGTGGCATGCGCCTGTAATCCCAGCTACTCAGGAGGCTGAGGCAGGAGAATTGCCTGAACCCAGGAGGCAGAGGTTGTGGTGAGCCAAGATCACACCATTGCACTCCAGCCTGGGTAACAAGAGTGAAACTCCATCTCAAAAAAAAAAAAAAAAAAAACTAAGCAACTGCTCCTGAATGATTACAGGGTAGATAATGAAATTAAGGCAGAAATAAATTAAGTTATTTGAAACCAATGAGATTGACAAAGAAACAAAAGTACCAGAATCTTTGGGATACAGCTAACGTAGTATTGACAGGGAAATTTATAGCACAAATGCCCACATAAGAAAGTGGGAAAGATCTCAAATCAATACCCTAACATCACAATTAAAAGAACTAGAAAAGCCAGGGCAAACAAATTCAAAAGCTAGCAGAAGACAAGAAATAACTAAGATCAGACCAGAACTGAAAAAGATGGAGACATGAAAAACCCTTCAAAAAAATCAGTGAATCCAGGAGGTGGATTCTTAAAAAGATTAATAAAATAGATAGACCACTAGCCAGATTAATTAAGAAGAAAAAGAGGAACAATCAAATAGGCACATATACACCATGGAATATTATGCAGCAATCAAAAATGATGAGTTCGTGTCCTTTGTAGGGATATGGATGAATCTGGAGAACATCATTCTCAGCAAATTGACACAAGAACAGAAAAGGAAACACCGTATATACTCACTTATAGGCGGGTGATGAACAATGAGAACACATGGACACAGGGAAGGGAGTACTACACACTGAGGTCTATTGGAGGAAATAGGGGAGAGACAGTTGTGGGGGAGCGGGGGAGGGATGGCATGGGGAGAAATGCCAAATATGGGTGAGGGGGCAGAAGGCAGCAAAACACACTGCCACGTGTGTACCTATGCAACTATCTTGCGTGTTCTGCACATGTACCCCAAAACCTAAAATGCAATCAAAATTTAAAAAAAATAATAAAGATATCACCACTGATCCCACAGAAATAAAAACTACCATCAGAGAATACCATAAACACCTCTACTCAAACAAACTAGAAAATCTAGAAGAAATGGATAAACTCCTGGATACATACACCCTCCCAAGACTAAACCAAGAAGTCAAATCCCAGAACAGACTAATAACAAGTTCTGAAATCGAGGCAGTAATTAATAGCTTACCAACCCCCCAAAAAATCCTATACTTCAAAAATATGACCTTTATGCAAATACACTAGAAAATCTAGAAGAAATGGATAAATTCCTGGGCACATACACTTCCCAAGACCAAACCAAGAAGTCAAATCCCAGAACAAACCAATAACAAGTTCTGAAATTGAAGCAGTAATTAATAGTCTACCAAACAAAGAAAAGCCTAGAACCATATGGTTTCAGAGCAGAATTCTACCAGAGGTACAAAGAGGAGCTGGTACCATTTCTTCTGAAACTATTCCGAACAACAGAAAAAGAGGGAATTCTCCCTAACTGATTTTATGAGGCCAGCATCATCCTCATTCCAAAACCTGGCACAGACACAACAAATGAAGAAAACTTTAAGCCAACATTGCTTAAAACTTTGGTGAACATGGATGTGAAAATCCTCAATACAATACTGGTAAACCAGGATCCAGCAGCACATCAAAAAGTTATCCACCACTATTAAAGGTTATATTAAGTCAAGTTTTACCTAACTTCAAGGATATGACTCCTAATTTTGACTAAAGTCTAATTTTAAAGGAATAAAATATATTCTAAAATAATATTTGTAGAAAATTGAAGTTATTGACATAAGTAACATGCCATGCTAAAATTTCTTTTAAGAAAGGACAGATTAAGTTAAAGGTTTAACAGGATAGAAATCAGGTAAGTGGATAGGGAGGTATCAGTCTCCCATAAGATGAGGCCATCAGTTCAAGAGGAAGGCATCGCGAATTCAAATCCTATACAGGCTGACACCCATGGTCAACAATGTTCACTCTGTAATGATAGAGAGTAACATGTGTAGAGATATTTCTAGAAGACAGCCATTTTCCACAATAACAATTTTTCCAAATTGGAGGTTTATTTGGCTTAATTAAAGGGTTACCAGAAGATAGCAGTCATCACAGGAAAGGTCAATAGACAGCAGACAAGTATATAAGCACGTCAGGGTATCTAGAGAAAATACGCCTCAGAATTAGGTTGCAGATCAATTATGAATTTTTAACATTTTTAATTGATAAATAATAATTGCATATTTTATAGGATAAATTATAGTTATATATATGTATATATATATGTATATATATATATGTATATATATATGTATATATATATATATATATACATATATATATATACATTGTACATAGAGTAAATCAAGTTATTTAACATATCCATCTCCTCATCTACTAATCAGTTTTTGGTGTAGTACTCTTTTAGCAACTTTGAAACTTACAATACATTATTAACTATGGTTGGCATGTTGTACCATAGATCAAAATATATCCCCCATCTACTTTTAGTATATGTGCTGCCAAAGTGAGCACTCCCCATCTAACTGAAACTTCATACCCATTGGCCAACATCTCCCCTTTCCCCATTGCCCCAACCTCTAACCACCAATGTACTCTCTACTCTATGAATTATACCTTTTTCGATTCCACATATAAATGGGATCATGCAGTATTTGTCTTTCTGTGCCTCACTTATTTTACTTATTTACAAGATCCTGGAAACCAGTACTCAGGCAGAAAACAATTTCTAAAACATAGCATGCACTTCATAAACTTAAGTTAATGAATACATGAACACTCATACCATCATTTACCTTTAAAACAGGTGAGTAACACCCTACACTCTACCTTCCTTTGTGCACACATTGCTTCAATACCCGCAATATTTGAAATATTCAAATAGGATCCTTTGAAGATACAACGTAAAATGGACACAGTCCTGCCCTCAGAAAGTACAGTTTAGTGAGCCATGACAAGCATATCAGCATCTAATTTAGAGGCACAATAAATGCAAATAATTGCTAGGTATAAAAGACAAAGTAGAAAGAAGTCACTTATAGTCAGAAGAGGGAGAGGTACAGTTTGACCATTGCTCTCAGAACAAGAGAGCAACTGAGATAGAGTAGACAAATGGGCGCTGACATCCATGGGAAACAATAGGGAGCTGGGGTTGTGCCAGAGCATAAGGGATAGTAACAATTAGTAGAATGATGAGAAAGATTTTAGAAGTTACAGTAGGGTTCCTGGAAGGTCTTGGAAGTTATCTTAAATTTTCATTTTAATTATATGAAGGATCTAAAGGCCTGTGAGCTGTGGACTCCGAATCCAAGTGGCTTCATAATGCTTATTCTGGCAGTCATCTGTGGAATAGATCAAAATGGGAGAAACTGGATGCACACAAACGAATTTGATACCTATTGCAAAGGTCCAGATTAATAATATTTTCTACTATTACTTCTTATGAGTTTCAATAAAAGAAGATGTGATTTAATATAAAATGGTATCCTGGTTCATATAAATTGAATATTTTATAGCAAACTTTTAAAAATCAAATATTTAGTGTTTTAAGAATGTCAAAAGCTGTAATAAAAATTCAATACAATATTAGATCTCCTGTTTTACATTATGGCAAACTCATAACTACTATCAACTAAATGCTTTGAAAGTTCTTTAAGGAACATTATAATAGAGTTTTTAATGGGAAAAAAAGAAGGGTCAGTTTCACAGAAAGAGAGGTCTCCACCAAATGATAGGAGAAATTTACAGTTCACTGCCTTTCCTAAAGTGTATCCTCTGCTTCTATTTCTTACTTGAGTTTGGAACAGATAACAATGGCAGATGGAGGCAGCAAAGGTCAAATTGTTCTGAAGGTGATGAACTAAATCATTATTGAGAAAAAAAGAAATGATAGAAAAGGCATGAGAAATATCTCCAGGGACAGAAATCTTAAAATAAACTATTTGCAGCTGTACTATACAAAAACTGGATTTCTGTTCTCATAATTTTGCAATCAGTTCTTGATTATCAACTCTAATTGGAGAAGTAGTGGCACATTAATCTCTAATTCATTCGTATGAGATGATTGACTCAAGGACACTTGATAATATTCATAGCCTATTGAGATTCTCAGAGGACCATGTTCTAATGATCTAATACCAGTATTCCAGTACCGATTTTTAGTACTCTTAGAGCGTCCTTGAGAAAACTGTGAAAAGGAGTGAATAAGACAGACAAACAAATATTCCATTTTAATTCATTATCTATAGAAAATAGGACATGAATGTCAACATTCACTAAAATATCATTTCACAGGGCTGTCCTGAAATGTCCTACCTAGGCAAAGTTGGGGATTTAATTTTCTAATGGGAACAGGTGCCCTTCTAAAAACCTACACAAAATCTAAATCAACTTACTGTATGACAAATTATAGGATATATATGCCAATTTACGATCTAAGTTCAAATACCTACAAGTTTTACCATTTCCCATATTTAGATGAGTTACATTTGCAAAAGGTAATCCATAAACAGTAATGAGATCTCTTTCATTTTACACAGATATGCATGTGCATGTTATTCACAAGAATTTGCAATTCTGATGAAAGTTGCGTATCCTAATTTGAGAAAACAATATGTCAATAAGTTGCCCAATAAAATTTGCCTAATAATTTGCATACAGTTTGAAAAACTTCAAAATAACCTAAAATCCTCACCAAACAGTGAGACTCTGTCCCAGGCCTGTGGCCTTCAGTTGCAGTCAAAGCTGCCCAATTGTTGGCAAGGCTTGTGTTGGGAGAGGAAATTTTATCTAAACTTGTCTATCTTCCAGGATGAATGACTGAGAAATGAAAATAATTTTGATCATATTCATAATTAGAAAACAATACAGACATCAACACCTGAAGATGTTATTAAACATCTTTGTTTAAAATAAGCCTTTTGTTAAAAATAAGTGAAACAAGTCCATTTGTTTTTATAAGCCACAGATAAATAAGAAAATCACATGATGTTTTAAATTATTTAATCCAAAGTTGTAAATTTAATCTAAATGTTTCCTTAGAATATGAAGCTTTTAATAATAAACCCATTCTAACTAAAGTAGTGCTTTTTCATTATGTAATTCTCCTCAAACAAACTAGCTGTACTTTTCAGAAAGTAATCCAAAAGTGGCAGCTCTCTCGTTCACTTATCATTCTCTCTCTGTCTCTAAAGTTAGGTTCATTATGAGTTTTGGATATCATTTTTATTTATATCTGTCTTTGTGACATACAGGGCAAAGCCTGTCTGGGGATCCTAGAGGTAAATCTGGGAATTTCTCCAGTGATATTGTCATTATTGACTTGCCAAAGTGTCTAGTCCTCAAAACAGTTGGAAGATAGCTGAATAAACTCCACTCAGAAGATGACAGAGTGAACTTTTAGCACCTTTGATGGGATCCACATTCAGGTCAAATGACATCAGAAGCATTGGGATCTGAAGTGGGAAGCTTTTCTTTCCACCTAGGGGTACTGCTCTGTCTCCTGAGTGCCTTTCTTGAATAGAGAGGAATGTTCGCCTGGGGTTCTTGCAATATCTTTCTCAATCATTGCCACCTGGTGATAATGCAGTTGCATATGTTTTTAATGCGAACTAGAAAAATGCTGGCATTCTATTCATAGTAATAATATAACGTTCAATTTTAAGATATTTTAAAATAGCAAAATATGAAGAAAAGTATTAAGTAAATAAAAGCCCAAATGGTATAAAGACATGGTAAAAGTCATTGTTTTACCTAAAGAACTGAAATTTGGAAAAGTGATGTAACATTTTTCAACTGAGGTTTTTCTTCTGGTCCATCCCATTGTTCACATAACTCCTGTTTTTCTTGACAGTGGTTTCCTCTCTTTAACTGTACTTCTCAAGAAGTGTGCTCCTCTTGCAATTATCTTATATGTGGTTCCAAAACAAAATATAACAAAACAAAAAAGAAACAAAAAACACTGACTCTATGCTCTGGTCTGAATATGTGTGTCCCCCTAAAATTTATATGTTGAAAATGAATCCCCAATGTGATAGTATTAAGAGGCAGTGCTTTTGGGAGGTGATTATGTCATAAGGACAGGGCTCTCATAAGTGGGATTAGTGCTTTTATAGAAGAGGCTCAAAGGAGCCTGTTTGTGCCTTTCACCATGTGAGGACAGAGTGAGAAAGTGCCATGTATGAATGAGGAAATGACCTCTTAACAGAGATTGCATCTGCCAGTGCTTTGACTTTGGACTTTCCAGGCTCCATATCTGTGACAAACAAATTATCTCTTTATAAACCTCTCAATTTATGGCATTTTGTTATAGAAGTCTAAATAGACTAAGACACTCTATTTTCTCAAGACACATGAATTAATTTCCCCTTTGTGAGATCTGATATTCATTTTAAGCACCTGTTACCTCTCTCTCAGACCAATGCTCTGTTCCTCTACTGGACCCTGAAAGTCCAGGCATTTCTCTATTTCAGGCTTCAGGTAATCTGTTTTCTAAAAAGCCCTTAATAGTACAGATCAAATAATACAGAGAGCATTTTACATATTTAAATATTTTAACCTGGTCCTTACCATGTTAGTATTAATTCTCTGGACATCCCCCAAACCTTCATCTCCAACTATACTTATTACTTGCTTCTCAAAACATGCCATGCACTTTCATTATTTTGCTTCTACATAAAATGCACACTCTCTTTCTTGCATCTAGTGCACCTTGACTTTTTCTTCATAACCATCTCTTTAAAGAATTTATCCATGATTTTCTAGATCATAACATGTACTGTCTTCTCAGCCTTCACAGCACTGTGTGTAATTTTTCACATCTATTTTTTAATTTTCATTAAATTTATTCAGATTCCCTTTAATATTTTTAATTTTTCTTTATTCTTTGCATTTTTGAGGGTATGTAGTAGGTATATATATTTATGGGGTACTTGAGATGTTTTGACAGAAGCATGCAATGTGAAATAAGCACATCATGGATAATGGGGTATTCATCCCCTCAAGCACTTATTCTTGGAAGTTACAAAAACCAGTTATAGTCCTTAAGTTATTTTAAAACATTCAATCAAGTTATAATATAGTCACCCTGTTGTGCTATGTCTTATTCAAATATATCTTTTTCATTCATTCATACATAGTATATCTTATTCATTCTTTCTATTTTTTGTACCCATTAACTCTCTCCAGCCGACCCCACATACCCACTACCCTTCCCGACATCTGATCACTATCCTTCTACTCTTTATCTCCATGAGTTTAATTTTTTAATTTTTAGATCCCACAAATAAGTGAGAACATATGATATTTCTCTGTGCCTGGCTTATTTCACTAAACATCTTGATCTCCAGTTCCATACATGTTGTTGCCAATGATTGGATCTAGTTATATTTTTATGGCTGAGTAGTACTCCATAGTGTATATGTACTACATTTTCTTTATTAATTTATCTGTTGATAGACACTTAGGTTGCTTTCCAATCTTAGCTTTGCAAACAGTGCTTCAACACATATAGCAATGCAGACGTCTCTTCAGTATATCGATTTCCCTTCTTTTGGTTATATACCCAATAGTGGACTTCTGGATAACACGGTAGCTCAAGTTTTAGGTTTTTGAGGAACCGCCAAACTGTTCTCCATAGTGGTTGTACTATTTTCCTTCCTATGAGCAGTGTGCAAGGGTTCTCTTTTCTCCATGTACTCACCACCGTTTGTTAATGCCTGTCTTTTGGATATAAGCCATTTTTATCTGTGGTGAGATGATGTCTCTTTTTAGCTTTGATTTGCATTTCTCTGATGATCGGTGATGTTGAGCACCTTTTTATATGCCTGGAATTTGTATGCCATATGTCATATGTTTGACATTTGTATGCCTTTTTTTGAGAAATGTCTATTCAAATCTTTTTCCCAAATTTTGGCAAATTCTCAGATTTTTTTTCCTATACAGTTGTTGGAGCTCCTGATATATTCTGGTTATTAATCCTTTGTCAGATGGGTAGTTTGCAACTATTTTCTCCCATTCACTGGGTTGTCTCTTCACTTAGGTGATTGCATTGTTTGCTGTGCAGAAGCTTTTTATCTAGATGTGATTCCATTTGTCTATTTTTGTTTTGTTTGCCTGTGTTTGTGGGACATTGCTTAAGAAATCTTTGCCCAGACCAATGTCCTGGATATTTGTCCCAATATTTTCTAGAAGTGGTTTTGTAGTTTGAGGCCTAATGTTTAAGTCTTTAATCCACTTTGATTTGATTTTTGAAAATGGTGAGTTAGTCGTCTAGTTACATTCCTCTATGCATAGACATTCAGTTTCTTTTTTTATTTTTATTTTTTTAATTGCATTTTAGGTTTTGTGGTACATGTGCAGAACTTGCAAGATAGTTGCATAGGTACACACATGGCAATGTGTTTTGCTGCCTTCCTCCCCTTCACCCACCTTTGGCATTTCTCCCCATGCTATCCCTCCCCAGCTCCCCCCACCCCGCTGCACCTCCCCCACTCCCCCAATAAACCCTGGTGTGTAGTACTCCCTTCCCTGTGTCCATGTGTTCTCATTTTTCATCACCCACCTATGAGTGAGAATATGTGGTATTTCATTTTCTGTTCTTCTGCCAGCTTGCTGAGAATGATGTTCTCCAGATTCATCCATGTCCCTACAAAGGACATGAACTCAACATTTTTGATTGCTGCATAATATTCCATGGTTTATATGTGCAACATTTTCCCAGTCCAGTCTATCATCGATGGGCATGTGGGTTGGTTCCAGGTCTCTATTGTAAACAGTGCTGCAATGAACATTCATGTGTATGTGTCCTTATAGTAGAACGATTTATAGTCCTTAGGATGTTTACCCAGTAATGGGATTGCTTGGTCAAATGGAATTTCTATTTCTAGGTCCTTGAGGAATCGACACACTGTCTTCCACAATGGTTGAACTAATTTACACACCCACCAACAGTGTAGAAGTGTTCCTATTTCTCCACATCCTCTCCAGCATCTGTTGTCTCCAGATTTTTTAATGATCGCCATTCTAACTGGTGTGTGGTGGTATCTCAATGTGGTTTTGATTTGCATTTCTCTAATGACCAGTGATGAAGAGCATTTTTTCATAGTTTGTTGGC
>CM052651.1:90583528-90680848 GCA_028533165.1 Leontopithecus rosalia | reverse complement strand
AATTGACTTGGCTATGCAGGCTCTCTTTTGGTTCCATATGAAGTTCTTGGTGGTTTTTTTCAGTTCTATGAAGAAAGTTAATTGTAGCTTGATGGGGATAGCATTGATTCTGGAAATTGCTTTGGGCAGTACAGCCATTTTCACGATGTTGATTCTTCCTAGCCATGAACATGGAATGTTTCTCCATCTGTTTGTGTCCTCTCTTATTTTGTTGAGCAGTGGTTTATAGTTTTCCTTGAAGAGGTCCCTTACATTCCTTGTAAGTTGTATTCCTAGGTATTTTATTCTTTTTGTAGCAATTGTGAATGGCAGTTCATTCTTGATTTGGCTCTCTTTAAGTATGTTATTGGTGTATAGGAATGCTTGTGATTTTTGCACATTGATTTTATAACCCGAGACTTTGCTGAAGTCACTTATCAGTTTCAGGAGTTTTTGGGCTGAGGCAATGGGGTCTTCTAGGTATACTATCATGTCGTCTGCAAATAGAGACAACTTGGCTTCCACCTTTCCTATTTGGGTACCCTTTATTTCTTTTTCTTGCCTGATTGCTCTGGCTAGAACTTCCAGTACTATATTGAATAGGAGTGGTGAAAGAGGGCACCCTTGTCTAGTGCCACATTTCAAAGGGAATGCTTCCAGTTTTTGCCCATTCAGTATGATGTTGGCTGTTGGTTTGTCATAAATAGCTTTCATTACTTTGAGATACGTTCCATCAATACCGAGTTTATTGAGGGTTTTTAGCATAAAGGGCTGTTGAATTTTGTCAAAGGCATACCTGTCTTCTAGGTATACTATCATGTTGTCTGCAAATAGAGACAACTTGGCTTCCATCTTTTCTATTTGAATACCCTTTATTTCTTTTTCTTGCCTGATTGCTCTTGTCTAGAACTTCCGGTACTATATTGAATAGGAGTGGGGAAAGAGCCTTGTCTAGTGCTGGATTTCAAAGGGAATGCCTTCAGGTTATGCCCATTCAGTATGATATTGGCTGTCGGTTTGTCATAAATAGCTTTTATTACTTTGAGATACGTTCCATCAATACCGAGTTTATTGAGGGTTTTTAGCATAAAGGGCTGTTGAATTTTGTCAAAGGCCTTCTGTGCATCAATTGAGATAATCAGGTGGTTTTTGTTTTTGGTTCTGTTTATGTAGTGAATTACGTTTATAAACTTGCATATGTTGAACCAGCTTTGCATCACCGGGATGAATCCTACTTGATCATGTTGGTTAAGTTTTTTGATGTGCTGTTGCAATCGTCTTGCCAGTATTTTATTGAAGATTTTTGCATCTATGTTCATCATGGATATTGGCCTGAAATTTTCTTTTCTTGTTGAGTCTCTGCCGGGTTTTGGTATCAGGATGATGTTAGTCTCATAAAATGATTTGGGAAGGATTCCCTCTTTTTGGTTTATTTGGAATACTTTTAGAAGGAATGGTACCAGCTCCTCTTTGTGTTTCTGGTGGAATTCAGCTGTGAACCCATCTGGACCTGGGCTTTATTTTTTATGTGGTAGGCTCTTAATTGTTGCCTCGACTTCAGACCTTGTTATTGGTCTATTCATAGTTTCACCTTCCTCCTGGTTTAGGCTTGGGAGGACACAGTTGTCCAGGAATTTATCCATTTCTTCCAGGTTTACTAGTTTGTGTGCAAGAAGTTGTTTGTAATATTCTCTGATGATGGTTTGAATTTCTGTGGAATCTGTGGTGATTTCCCCTTTATCATTATTTATTGCATCTATTTGGTTGTTCTCTCTTTTCTTTTTTATCAGTCTTGCTAGTGGTCTGTCTATTTTGTTGATCTTTCAGTTTTGCAGTACCATTGATTGAGAAGATTGTCTTTTCCACATTGTATATTCTTCACACCTTTTCAAAATTAAGTTCACTGTAGGTGTGTGTACTTATTTCTGGGTTCTCTATTCTGTTCCATTCGTCTATGTGTCTGCTTTTATGCCAGTACCATGCTGTTTCTGTTACTATAACTCTGTAGTATAATTTGAAGCCTGTTAATGTGATTCTTCCAGTTTTTTTCTTTATGCTCAGAATAGCTTTAGCTATTCTGGGTCTTTGTGATTCCATGTAAATTTTAGAATGTTTTTTCTCTCTGTGAAGAATGTTATTGGTATTTTGATGGAGATTGTATGTAATTTGTAGATTCCTTTGAGCAATATGGACATTTTAACAATACTATTTCAATCCAGAAGCATGAAATATTTTTTAATTTTTTGTAGCTGTCTTCAATTCCTTTAATCAGTGTTTTATAGTTTACATTATACAAATCTTGTATATGTTTGTTTAATTCCTTTGGTTAAACTTCTTTGGTTAATTATTTTATATTTAATTTTATGTGGGACTACTGTAACTGTGTTATTTTTTATTTCTTTGTCAGATCCTTCATTGTTGTATATAGAAATGCTACTGGTTTTTAGTTGATTTTCTATTCTGCAAATTTGTTTTACTTGTTTATCAATTTCAACAGTTTCCTTTTGCTTTCAGTTTTCTACATTTACTATGATATTAACTGTGGGTCTTTCATATATGGCTTTTATTATTTTGAGGTATGTTTCTTCTATTCCCAGTGTTTTGAGGGTTTTTATCATTAAGGATTTTGAATTCTATCAAATGTTCTTTCAGAATTGATGGAAAGGACCACATTCTTTTTATCTTTAATTCTGCTGATATAGTATATCACATTGATTTGTATATGCTGAACCATCTTTGCATGTCAGGGATCTATGCTACTTACTCATGATAAATGATCTTTATAATGTGTCATTGGAATCAGTTTGCTAGTATTTTGTTCATAATGTTTGCATCAATATTCATCAGAGATATTGGCCTGTTATTTGTGTGTGGGGGCATGTATATGTGTCTGGTTTTGGTATCAGGGTAATACTGGCCTTATGGAATGAGTTTGGAAGTATTCCCTCCTCCTCTATTTTTTGGAGTAGCTTGAGTAAAATTGGAATTAGTTCTTATTTGCTAGAATTTGCCAGTGAAGTTATCAAATCTTTCCTGGGAGAATTGTTATTGCAGTTTCCATCTGGTTACTTGTTATTAGTCTGTTGAGGTTATGAATTTCCTTCTGGTTCAATCTTGGTAGGTTGTGTGTATCTAGAAATTTGTTCATTTCTTCTATATTTTCCAATTTATTGACACATAATTGCTCATATTAGCCACCACTGATCCTTTGTATCCTTTATCTTATCCAATTAATTTATTTGAATATTATTTCTCTCTCTCTCTTTTTTTGGTCTGGCAAAGGTAATTTTCAGTTTTGTAAAACTTATGCAAAGTACTATAAATCCTTCTAGTATAAGGACACATGCACACGAATGTTCATTGCAGCACTGTTTACAATAGCAAAGACCTGGAACCAACCCATATGTCCATCAATGAGAGACTGGACTGGGAAAATGTGGCACATATACACCATGGAATATTATGCAGCCATCAAAAATGATGAGTTCATGTCCTTTGTAGGGACATGGATGAATCTGGAGAACATCATTCTCAGCAAACTGACACAAGAACAGAAAATGAAATACCGCATATTCTCACTCATATGTGGGTGATGAACAATGAGAACACATGGACACAGGGAAGGGAGTACTACACACTGGGGTCTATTGGGGGGAATAGGGGAGGGACAGCCGGGGGGGGAGCTGGGGAGGGATAGCATGGGGAGAAATGCCAGATGTGGGTGAAGGGGAGGAAGGCAGCAAATCACACTGCCATGTGTGTAGCCATGCAACTATCTTGCATGTTCTGCACATGTACCCCGAAACCTAAAATGCAATAAAAAATAAAATGAAATAAAATTTACAAAAAAGAAAAAGAAAAATTTTCAGAACACGAACTTTTCATCTCATTGATAATTTGTATTGTTTCTTTCATTTAAATTTCTTTTATTTCTGCTTTGATCTTTATTACTTCTTTTCTTCTACTAATTTTGGGTTTAATTTGCTCTGGCTTTCCTAGATCTTCAAGATGCATCATTAGATTGTTTATTTGAAGTTTTTCCCTGTTTTTTTGAGGTAGGCACTTACAGCTATAAAATTACCATTTAGTACTGCTTTTGCTTTATTCCATATGTTTTGGTATGTTGTATATGTAGTACCATTTGTTTCTAGACATTTTAAAATTTTCTTTCCTTTTTTTATTTTTGTCCTTTGGTCTCTGGATGTGTACATCCTTCATCCTGCAGGATTGTTGCATAGATGCATACATGCCTTAATGGTTTGCTGTCTCCATCTCCCCCAATCGCTTACATCAGGCATTTCTCCTGGTGTTATCCCTCCCCATCCTTCCCACCCACCACTGTCCCTCCCCTCCCCTTCCCTCTGCCCCCCAACCTAGTCCAGTGAGTGTTGTTCCCTTCCATGTGCCCAAGTGTTCTCATTGTTCATCACCTGCCTATGAGTAAAAAAAAATGTGGTGTTTGGTTTTCTGTTTTTGTGTCAGTTTGCTGAGAATGATGGTTTCTAGATGCATCCATATCTCTACAAAGGACACAAACTCGTCGTTTTTTATAGCTGCATAGTAACCCATGGTGTATATGTATCACTTTTTCTTTGTCCAGTCTATCATTGATAGGCATTTGGGTTGGAATCGCAATGAACATACATGTGCATGTGTCTTTTTTTTTTTTTAAGACAGAGTCTTGCTCCTTCTCCAGGTGCAGGCTGGAATTCAGTGGCACGATCTTGGCTCACTGCAACCTCTGCCTCCTTGGTTCAAGCAATTCTCCTGCTTCAGCCTCCTGAGTAGCTGGGACTGCAGGCATGCATCACCATGCCTAGTTAATTTTTGTGTTTTTTTTTTTTTGGAGAGACTTTATAATCAAATGACTTATATTCCTTTGGATATAGACCCAGTAATAGGATTGCTGAGTCAAATGAAATTTCTATTTCTATATCCTTGAGGAATTGCCATACTGTCTTCCATAATGGTTGAACTAATTTACACTCCCACTAACAGGGTAAAAGTATTCCTATTTCTCCACATCCTCTCCAGCATCTATTGTCTCCAGATTTTTTAATGATCACCATTCTAATTGGTATGAGATGGAATATTAATGTGGTTTTGATTTGCATTTCTCTAATGACCAATGATGATGAGCATTTTTTCATATGTTTGTTGGCTGCATAAATGTCTTTTTTTGAAAGGTGTCTGTTCATATCCTTCACCCACTTTTGACATTTTTATTGACCTGGTCAATTTTATTGACTGGTCATTTGGGAGGATATCATTTAATTTTCATTCGTTTGTGTAGTTTTCAATATTCCTCTTATTAATTTCTAGTTTTAATCCATTTTGGTCAGACGCTTGATATTATTTCAATTTTTTGAATGCTTTAAGATGTATATTGTGACCTTGTATATGGTCTATCCTTGAGAATAATCCAAGAGCTGAGGAGAAGAATGTGTATTCTGCAGCTCTTGCATGGAATGTTTTGTAAGTGTCTATTAGGTTTATTTGGTCTAGAGTGAAGATTAAGTCTAATGTTTCTTTGTTGATTTTCTGTCTAGAATATCTTTGCAGTGCTGAAAGTGGGATGTTGAAGCCTCCAGCTGTTATTGTATTGGAGCCTATCTCTCTCTTCAGCTCTAATCATATTTGTTTTATATATCTGCGTGCTCCAATACTGAGTGTATATATATTTAAAATTCTTACATCCTCTTGTTTAATTGACCTCTTAATCATTATATAGTGACTATCTTTGTCTCTTATTTTCATTTTTGTCTTGAAATATCCAAATCTACTTTGTCTGATATAAATATAGTGACTCCTGCTCTTTTTTGATTTCTATTGGCATAGATTATCTTTTCCCATTCCTTTATTTGCAGTCTATGTGTGTCTTTGTATGTTACAGGAGGAATGCATTCCTTGTAGGCGATGGAACAATAGGCCTCTTTCTTAATCCAGTCAGTCTGTCGTTTGATTGGAGAGCTTAGTTCATGTACATTCAATGTTATTATTGATGAGTAAGGACTTGCTTTTGCCATTTTTCCTTTTTTTTTTTTTTTTTTGAGACAGAGTTTTGCTCTTGTTACCCAGGCTGGATTGCAAAGGCATGATCTCGGCTCACCGCAACCTACGCCTCCTGGGTTCAGGCAATTCTCCTGCCTCAGCTCCTGAGTAGCACAGATTACAGGAATGCACCACCATGACCAGCTAATTCTTTGTATTTTTAATAGAGATGGGATTTCACCATGTTGACTAGGATGGTCTTGATCTCTTGACCTCGTGATCCACCTGCCTCTGCCTCCCAAAGTGCTGGGAATACAGGCGTAAGCCACCGCTCCCAGCCCGCTTTTGCCATTTTTTAATTCATTTTTTGGGTGTTTTGTAGTCTTCTCTTTCTTCTTATTTTCCTTCCTATCATCCTCTAGGGAAGGTGATCTCTGCAACATGATTTAGTTTCTTCCTTTTTATTTTTTGTGTGTTCATTGTATATTTTTTTGTTTGAGATTACTATGAGTCTTACAAATACTATCTTATAACCCATTGTTTTAAGCTGATAACAACTAAACACTATTTGTAGAGACAAGCAAACAAACAAAAAATAATCTAATAAAAACGCTATGCCTTAACATTGCCCCCAGCTGCTTAACTTTTTGTTGTTTATGTTTATATCTTATTGCACAGAATGTTCTTTGAAATGTTGTTATAGTTATTAATTTGGATTAATTCATTGTTTATTTTTTGTAATATGATAAATGTAGTTTACACACCACAGCTACAATGCTATAATATTCTAATTTCCTCTGTACTATTACTAATGAGTTTTGTATATTTGGGTGATTATTTATTGCTCATTAATGTCATTTTCTTTCTGATTGAAGTACTCCATTTAGCATTTCTTGTAGAACAGGTCTAGTATTAATTAAAGCTCTCAGCTTTTGTTAGTCTGGGAAAGTCTTTATTTCTCCTTCCTGTTTGAAGGATATATTCACTGGAGATATTATTATTATTTTTTTTTTTTTGAGATGGAGTTTCACTCTTATTACCCAGGCTGGAGTGCAATGGCATGATCTCGGCTCACCGCAACCTCCACCTCCTGGGTTCAGGCAATTCTCCTGCCTCAGCCTCCTGAGTAGCTGGGATTACAGGCACATGCCACCATGCCCAGCTAATTTTTTGTATTTTTAGTAGAGATGAAGTTTCACCATGTTGACCAGGATGGTCTTGATCTGTTGACCTCATAATTCACCCACCTCGGCCTCCCAAAGTGCTGGGATTACATGGATATACTATTCTAAGGTAAAGGGTTTTTGTTTTTTGTTTCCAGCACTTTAAATAAGTCGTGTCGTTATTTCTGGTTTGTAAGCTTTCCACTGAAAAGTCTGCTGCCAGGCCTCATGGAGCTTCATAGTATCTTATTTGTTTCTTTTGCTGCTTTTAGAATACTTTGTCTATGACTTCTGAGAATTTAAAAATTAAGTGCCTTCATGTAGTATTCTTTGGGTTAAATCTGCTTGGTGTATAACCTACTTGTACTTGGAGATTGGTGTCTTTCTCTAGCTTTGGGAAGTCCTCTCTCATTATCCCTTTGAAGAAGAATTTTACCTCTATCTCTTTCGTTGCCTCCTCTATAAAGCCAATAACTCTTACATTTGCCCTTTTGAGACTGTTTTCTAGATCCTGTATGTGTGCTTCATTGTTTTTTATTATTTTTTTCTTTTTTTCCCTCTGAATCTGTATTTTCAAATAGCCTGTCTTCCTCACTAATTCTTTCTTCTGCTTGATTAATTCTGCTATTGAAGCTCTCTGATGCAATCTTCAGTATGCCAGTTGCATTTTTTAGCTCCAGAATTTCTCCTTGATTCTTCTTATTTCAATCACTTTGTTAAATTTATCTGATAGAATTTTGCATTTTAACTGTGTGTTATGTTCAATTTCTTTAAATTTTCTCAACACAGCTATTTTGAATTATGTATTTGAAGGATCACAGATCTCTGTTTCTCCAAGATTGTTTCTGTTGTATTGTTTGCTTAAGTGAAGTCATGTTTTCCTGGATGGTTCTGATGCTAGTAAATATTCTCTGGTGTTTCAGCATTTCACTGAGTTCTTTCCTTCAAGACAGAGGATTGATTTTGGACAAGATCCAGGATAATTATCTGGATTGCCAGGCAGAGATTATTTGTTCTCCTTCCTTTCTCCCAAACAGAGTCTCACCTAAAGCTGGCAGTGGAGTGGCACAAGCACCCCTGTGGCCACCACCACCATGACTAAACTGAGTCAGGTCTGAAGCTAGCACAGTACTGGGTCTTGCCTAAGTTCTGCGTAACCACTCCATGGTTACTGCTTATATTAGCTCAAGGCCCTGGAGCTCTATAGTCAGCAGGTAGCAATGTCAGCCAGATCTGTTTACTTCTCTTTGGGATGGCGTGGTCCTCAAGGCCATTGATAGGTCCAAAGTTGCTGGCCAGAAGTCAGATACTACAGTCAAAACCTTAAAAGTCTACATGGTATTCTGTTGTACTGCATCTGAACTGGCACTCAAACCACAAGATGCAGTCCTTCCAACTCATCTCTCCCATTTACAAAGGCAGAAGAATTTCACCTCTTAGGCATCACCACCAGGCCATGGGGCATACTGTCAGTGTTCTCTTAAGGCCAAGGGCTCTTAAATCCCCCTGTGTTGAATGCTGCCTGGCCTGGAGCTCACCATTCAGGGAAGTAGGTTCCCCTTTATCCCAGGGAGGTCCAGAAAACCTGTCTGAAAGTCAAGCCCTGGAATCAAGGACTCAGGAGCTCACTTGGTGCTCTGCCTTCTGAGCTCAAGGCCCTGGAGCTCTATAGTCAGCAGGTAGCAATGTCAGCCAGATCTGTGTACTTCTCTTTGGGATGGCGTGGTCCTCAAGGCCATTGGTTTTGCTGATACCTAAGGTGCAAGTCAAAGACCCAATTTACTTTTCCCTCTGCTTTTCTCAAGCAGGAGCTTTGCCCTATAACCACCCCACCTGGTAATGTTCTGAGTCTCACCTGAAGCCAGCGAGTCTCAGAGGTCCTTTCAAGTTCCTCAGTGTAGTAGCTAAGTATCACTGCTGATTATCTGGGGACCAAGGGCCCTTCAATTGGCAGGTAATAAATGCTGCCATGACTGAGTTTTCCTTCAAGACAGAGGTTTCCCTTCTGGCTTATTGTTTGTCTAAAAAATGTCATCTGGGAGCTTGAACTTGCAATGGGGCCTCACAGCTCTCCCATGCTCTATCTTGCTGTGGTTTAGCTGGTATTGAAGATGCAAGGGAAAGTCCTCCCCACTCTTCCCTATTTTCTCTCAAGCAGAAGGAAAGTGGTCTCTTTTGGAGCCATGAGCTGTGTAAACTGGAGTTAGGGGAGAAATTATGCCAGCACTTTCTTGCTGTCCTATTTGGCGTCTCAGTATGTTGCATGCTCTCTCAATCCACTGTCTCTGAGCCTAGTTCAACACTAGGTCTCACCCAAGAATTGCAGTCATTATGGCCTAGACAGTCATTCAAATTTCCTTGGAAATGCGGAGTGCTACAGGCCTTGGTGGCAAGGTTCGCAAGCACTCAAGTTCAGACTACTGGGACTGGTAATTCCCCTCTGTCTAGAACTGTTTTCAATGCTCCCTCTGTGGTTGGACATCATCTGAGTTTGGTCCAGTTTTCCTTTCTGCTCTAACAAGACCCCATGGAGTTCAATGTTTCAAAATTGCTGTGTTTGTTCTCCCTCAATGCCCAGAGATGCTATCTGCAAGGTATGACTACCAAGGGTTGGGGAGCTCTGGCATTGGCAATTAACAGCTGTTTTTGCTATCTATTCATTGCCTCTTTCAGTGATACAAAGTTAAAAACAGATAGTCTGTGTGCTCACCTGAGTTTTGTTTTTTATGATGGTGTTTTTTTCTCTGCAGATAGTTGTTAACTTGGTGTCCTTATGCTGGGGAAGATTGATGGAGGCTTCTATTCTGCCATTTTGCTCTGACTCCCCCCTAGATTCCCTTTGTTTTTAGAAAAGCCTGTCTTTTTTTTTTTAAATGAAGTTTTGCTCTGTCACCCAGGCTGGAGTGCAGAGGTGAGATCTTAGCTCACTGCAACCTCCATCTTCTGTATTTAAGCAACTCTCTGCCTCAGCCTCCCAAGTACCTGGGATTACAGAAGCATGCCACCACACCTGGCTAATTTTTGTATTTTTAGTAGAGACAAGGTTTCACCATTTTGGCCAGGCTGGTCTTGAACTCCTGACCTCATGATCCACCCGCCTCAGCATTTCAAAGAGCTCAGATTACAGGCATGAGTCACCATGCCCAGCCAGCCTGTCATTTTTAACAAAGTTGAAATGTGCACTTTTAAATTGACGTTCACATTTCTCCCCTGTTTCATACTATTTTCACTCCAAACTTACCTTGTTTTATCTTACTCTTTGTCATTTCTTTTAGACTTAGAATAATTCAGGTATCATTCACCCATTGTGTTTCATTTGTTTTCCTTCCAGATGTTTGAAGAAAGAAGGTGCCATTATACTGAGAAAGAATATGATCAAATTATTTTGTGGTTATACAGACCTGGTTATGGATTTTGCATTTAGTGCTGCCTGGCTGTTTGAACTTGGTCACCATTCTCATCTATTATTTCAAATGAAAATTCTCTCATTTATAAATAGTTATTTTAATACTCACCATTCAGGATTTGTTTATTTATTTTATTTTATTTATTTATTTTGAGACAGGTCTCTGTTACCCAGGCCAGAGGGCAGTGGCCCAATCATGGCTTATTGCAGCTTCAACCTACTGGGCTCAACAGATTCTCCAACCTCAGTCTCATGAGAAGCTGAGACCACAGCACATGTTACCACACCAGGCTTATTTTGTGTTTTTTCTCCCTCTTTTTTTTTTTTCGGTAGTGATGGACTCTCCTTATATTGTCTAGGTTGGTCTCGAACTCCTGGGCTAAAATAATCTTGCTGCCTTGGCCCCCCAAATTGCTCAAATTACATGTGGCCCCCCAAATTGCTCAAATAATGCCTGGCCCATTATTCAAAACTTTTTAAAGATGCATGCATTAATGGATGTTAAATGCTCAGTTAGTTAGAGGCATTAGAGTATGTTACTTCCTTTCAGCTTCCTCTTGTGCATGTCTTAACACAAGTAAACTAATGGGTAAAGAGCTATAAACCATGCAGAGTAAAATCTCTACACTGGACTTTATTTACAGACTTTAGGATTTTTTATGATTCATACTCTATGATATTAATACCTTAAGTGTTTTGCTTGTGGGAAACAGGGTGGTACAGTGAAAGAGACTTGAGTTCTAATCCAGCTGCATCACTCCCTTGTTGTATGACTCGGCAAGTTAATTAAGCTCTCTGGGTTTCAGTCTACATGTCTATAAAAAAATGAGTGTAAGAATGCCTACCCTTCAAAGGACTGTTTAAGGTTTAAATAAGTTTGTGTTTGATGTATAGTTATACTTACGTAAATATAAATGTTGATCAGGGAGAACATAGAACTGTGGTTAAGCTGTTTCACAAAGCAGATTAATATGGCATTCAGACTGTCACTATATTTTGTAGAATAACCAAATCACTCTTAGTGGAAGGTGCTAGAAAATACTTCCCTCTGTAATGTGCTCATCTTGTCAGCAAAATCAACACAACAAAAAGTTAGCTGAATCAAGATTTTATACAATTTTATACACCCTTTTCATTCTGTTTTTATTCATTCTGTTCTTTTCTCTTGTGTATGTATATACACACACACATTTCCCTAGGTATATATGTATTTTTCTCTTCTACTATTCCCATGGTTCACAACTCTGGCTCTGTATGAGAATCATCTGCAGAGCTCTAGAGAAAATATGAATGCTTAAGTTGCACTCCATATCAATTGAAGCATAATCTCATAATTGTTCTCAAACTTTCTCATGCATCAGGGTCATCTGGAGTAAGACTCAGATATTAGCACTTTTAGAAAACGTTCTCACAAGATTCTGATGCTACCAAGGGTTGAGAATGCCTGTGCTATGCTTTCTTTGACTACAAAAGTTACTCATTTTTACTTTTTTTATTTTTTTGCCGTCCCGCCATTTTCAACCCATAAACCCAGACCTGCTGCTTTTCATTGCCAAGATAGTAGGAATAGGCTCATTATCCATCAAGCCACCCAATCATCTATATATTATTTATACATTCATTCAACACTTACAACTGAGATACATTCCTTGCCATGAAGGATATCAAGGACTAATACAAGGATTAACAAGTAAACACAATTTGAAGTATAACATAAATATGCTTAACCTTTGAGGTGGAATATTAAAGAAAAGGCTCATTCTGACTTCATACACTGTGCACTGCTGAACTCAAGTCTCAAATTACAAGTACAAATTTGACAAGTGAGCCATGTAGGGAAGAACATTCTAAAACATATTTTTGGTTTTGTTTTTAATTTTTATTCTCTTAGAAAGATGCACATTATAGGTACTTAATTTCTTAGAAGGTTTTTAACTTTATCATAAGAGATGACTGTCATTATGTGATCTAGGGAGACAGTGAGACACTTGGGTGGGGTGTAAGTGGAAAGAGGACAAATACATTTAGTCCAGCTATACTGAAATCTAGTACAAGTTTTAAAGTCAATGTCAGCACAAATCCACATTCTATAACTCAGAATAATCCTTACTTAGCAAAAAGAGTAATGCGACAGAGTTGCAACAATTTTCATCTAAAAATTTTATCTCTGCTATTTATTGTTGAGCCCCTCTAGTGCCCCCATTGCACTTGGCATCTGGAATTACTTATGCCTGATCAGTACTAGCCAAGATAGGCTATAAATCAGGCTTCAATCCCTGACCTCTGTTGGCACCACCGAAAGAATAATTAGCACCTGCTCCACAGGCTCAGATTCCCACTTTGCTGCCTGTTTATGCGTCATTCCAAGTAAAACACAAACAACTTCTGCTGCCTGCTCTGACCACCTGCCATCCCATTCCTTCATCATTTTTCTAGACATAACCTTTAAAGGTAGTGTAACATGACAGACAACACAGCAGCTTTTTTAAAAGACATAGTTCATGTAGCTTTTAATTTAAATTCTGAGTGCCAATGTAAGTAATTCTTTGTAATAGTGGCTACCTGCTGAATTGTTGCTGCCAGTTCCCATACTTTTGCTATTAACAATTGCTAGTGCTGCCAAGTCTCCATTTAAACATCTGAAGAGGTGTGCAGTTCAAATACACTTGTGACAAACACAAGAATGCCTTATTTGTTTGGGCGACTCTAGCACTCATATAAGTAATATATAGAGAGATCCTATCTGATACTTGCAGTAAATATTTGAATCCTTCATCTGCTTTAGTTTCTAATTCCACTTCCCTGAAACATATAACTGGTCTGTGTTTACCATGTGGGTCCATCGATAATCTCAAATTAACCTCAACAAATCTACGATATAGGAAAAGAATTATACACACCTTTTTTCGTAATGCAAGTGTAAAAATAAATGTATTTTGGTTCGTATACCCAGCATTAAATAGAGTTCTTACAAAAGTCAAAGATTGCTATGAAGAATTTCAAGGCCTAATACAAGGGCTAACAAATAAACACAAATTGAAGTATAATATAAATGTGCTTAACCTTTGAAGTGGAAGGTCAAAAATCAAAGATTTTTACAATCTAGTCTTAATTTACACTTAAAGAAATCAAGGTCTAATATAGTTATTAAGAGCAGATCCTCAATGAAAGAACCAAAATTAAAATTTCAGAGTTTTGATTTCACATTTAGGAATCTTTTTACTAATCTTAATTTTCAAAGCAGTTCTTAATAAAACAGCTTAACAATGGCAAAGCTAATGTGTATAACTAAAATAAAATTACAAACTATTAAATTGAAATCTTTAAAGATTTTTTGAAGTTATACATTTGCAAAAATAGTAGTTGATGCTTTTGCTATGTCTATGTTTTTTTGTTAAAGATTTTCTTCTAGAGCTATTGTAACTCACTCATTCTGCTTTAATGATGCCATTTTCTACACTTCTAATTTGACAACAGTATTCACTTGTCTCTTTGGAGGATTACAGACAGCTGCAGAAGAAAGAGCCAACTCCATATTGGCAGAAGCTCATAGACGTATAAGGCTGTTTAGGGTACAATTGTAGTTTAATTTAGGCTGATGAGCGAATACACCAGAGTTTGTTATTAATTTGGCCACATCTTTTGCTGAATATTTGTTTTCTTCAAAATTTCTACAATTCTTAAGAAATACAATTTTTGTTGATTTAACGGTTTGTATATTAAAGAGCTTTGAATTTCCTCATTGCTCTTATAAACTTTAGATTCTAAGGTTACATGATCCAAGGTGAAATGTTATGGATGAGAAAACAGATTCTGAGTGGTTAAGGGATAGTTTCAAAATTACACAGGTCATTCATTGGACACCTACATTTTGGGATTCTCAGTTTATTCTAATTGCCACCAGACCATGACTTTTTAGTAGGCATAATTAAGCAAGTACTATGTTTGGAAACTGTATATTTTAATATAATTCCTGGCTAAAATAATGTAAACATCATTACTTTCCCAATTATTCCTTTATATGACCCAAAATGTCACAGAATTTCATAATAAACATGGTGCTGTATAACCAACAAATAATTATTTTTTCTCTATTTTGTATAACTGTAGTTAGATATTTACTTATCTACGCGTCTTAGACTAAGTCTGAGAGCTCATCTGTTCCTGTCTCCCTCTAACTTTGTTAATCTTCAGCATTGTCCTACTGTGTGAGTTAGCCAACCTCTCTGAATGCTTTAAGTAGCAAGAAGCTCTGTGAGGCAAAGTTTCCTTGGTTGGACAACCTTAATAGAACCTGAGATTATTTTATTCAATTAGCCTATATTTCAGGCTTACTATGGGCAAAAGATGATTTGTTAAGCACTAAGACAGTAAAAGGAGAGATTAGTCACACTTGGAGACATCAGTTGTTCATAGTCCAGAAGAGACAAAAATAATGTTTGCATGAAAATAAGCATAATGCAAATTAAGACTAAGTTTTGTAAAATCATTTAGATGAAGTAGCAAGAGCTGCCATTTCCTAAATTTTACCTCTGTGCCAAATAATGTCCAAGTAAGGGTAATAAGTGCTCACTGAGGTAGAGACTGTCATCTCTACACATTATTTATAAAGATAACAAAGAGCAGAGTGTCCAATTCTATATTAAAGCCACACAACAAGTTGCTGGTGGATCTGAAATTCAAAGTAGATTGTTTGTAACTAGTACTTCCACAGTGTAATATCTTGCCAATCTTAAAGGAAAAGGAAAACTAATAGAGTCCAAAGTGGGTTTAAAAAATTTATGCTGAAACAATAAAGTGGACAAAAATTGACAAAAATAATTAGATTATGCACAATAAAAGTATGTCCATTACAATAAGATGACTGAGAGAAAAAAGCAGGAAATGTGAACTGCAGCCAAATTACCAAGAATCTAGCACACCAGCCTAAGGTGTTTGCTATTTATTGAGAAGCTATTGAAATTTTAGAGTGTAGAAAATGACACAGTCAGAGCAGAGCTTCAGATAAATTAACTTTAGAGGAGTCTGAGATAATGTTAGATGAAGCCCAAGAAGAAAAGACACATGGGTTCAACAGTAGCAGTGACAATGAGAGTGATTTTTAATTTTTTTAACTGTAAGCCAGCATATGTCTCCCTAAGTTTTTGTTATATTCTTAGTTATGTATCTATCATCTAGAGTGAGACAGGCTATGTGCCCTGATATTTTCTGAGTTTACATAAAAAAATGTACATTTTGATGTATTCAAATTGCATGCTATAGAGATTATTTAATACCCTACTTGCTAAATCTCTCGTTCTAGAAACCAAGCATATAAATGAATATGCACTTCTAGATTTCTTTATACAAGTAATACATACACTGATAGCACCAAGACAGCAGCTGTATATCAGATTTATTAATATTTTCAGGATTTATACAAATGTATTAGAACAAGTTCTTCAATGTATAATTCATAGTCATACGTATTTGCACTGGATTAAGTGATTTATGGGAGATATGTGGAGCATTTTGGTCTGACAATTGGAGTACAGAAAAGAAAAGTTGTATGAGATTCGTTAGTACAGTAAAACATATAAAAAATCATTATGCCAATTATCAAGAAACTTATAAAATTAGGAGAAATATAAATATTTACCCTCAATCTATATTCCAAAACTGCTTGTCATTAAAAAACAATCAGCTACAACAAAAAACATAGTACTCTCATTCTATAGGTTGTCTGTTTACTTTATTGGTAGTTTTTCTGTTGTGCATAAGCTCTTTAGTTTAATTAGGACTCACTCATCAATTTTTGTTTTCATTGTAATTACTTTTGGAAACTTAGTCACAGATGATTTGCTAGAGGTTGATATCCAGAATGGTATTTTCAACATTTTCCTCTATGGTTTTTATAGTTTAAAGTTTTACATTTAAGTCTTTAATACATCTTGGGTTGATTATTGCATATAAGGAAAGAAAGGGGTTCAGTTTCAACCTTCTGGATATGGCTAGCCAGTTATTACAGCACCACTTACTGAATAAGGAATATTTTCCTTACTGCTTGTTATTGTCAACTTTGTCAAAGATCAGATGGCTGTAGGTGTGCAGCTTTATTTCTGAGTTATCTATCCTGCTTATTGGTGGATGTGTCTAATATCCATAATGTATAAGAAACTTAAGCAAGTCCATAAACAAAAAAGAATCCCATTAAAAAATAAGCAAAGGACATGAACAGCTGTCAAAAGAAGATATATACGTGGCCAACAAATATGTGAAAAAAATGCTCAATGTGTCTAGTCACTAGAGAAATACAAATGTAAACCACAACGAGATACTGTCTCACACCAGTCAAAATGACCCCATTAACAAGTCAAAAAATAATCGATGTTGCTGAAGTTGCAGAGAGTAGGGAACAATATACACTGCTGGTGTGAGTGTAAATTACTGCGGCCACTGTGGAAAGCAGTTCAGGAGTAAGTTGAGATTTCTGTTGTCAATTCTTTGAAATTTCTCAAAGAACTTAAAACGGAACTTCCATTTGACCAAGCAGACCTACTGCTGGGTATATACCCAAAGAAAAGTAAATTGTTCTACCAAAAAGACACATGCTCTCATTCATTACTCATACTCATGAATACGGTAGCACTATTCACAATACCAAAGACATAGAATCAGCATAGATGTATATTAATGGTAAACTGGACAAGGAAAATATGATATAATATATATGTATATGTGTGTATATATATAATATATACACATATATATGTGCACATATATACACACATATATATACACATATATACACACATATATATACACATATATACACACATATATATATACACACACACATATATATATATATACACACACATATATATATATATATATATATATATATATACACATATATATGTGCCATGAATACTGTGCAGCCACCAAAAGGAGTAAAATCATGTCTTTTGCAGCAACACGAATTCAGTTAGGATCATTATCCTAAGTGTGAAGTGGATTAGGTCAGAAACAGAAAACCAAATACCACATGTTCTCACTTACAAGCAGGAGCTAAACATTGAATACACACATAGATGAGAAAAACAGACACAAGGGATGATTTGAGGAGGGAGGTTGGGAAAGGGTTGTGAGTTGAAAAACTACCTATCAGGTAGTATGCTACTACCTGGATGCTGATATCATTTATATACTAAACTTCAGTGGCGTGCAATTTACCCATGTAACAAACCTGCACATGTAACTCCCTGAAATTAAAATAAAATAAAATAAATGCAGTTTCCTCTCTCGGCTTTGGAGACACCCAACTGTTTTCTCTGTACAGGGGAGCTTCTTTATTTCTTCCCCCTTCTTTCTTGCTTATTAAACTCCCTCCTCCTTGAAACTACAAAAACAATAAAAATAAAATAAATGTAAAAGACAGTGTTATATTTAATTTCTTTATGCATCTGTGTATGTATGTATATATCTGTCTATCTTTTCCACTTAAAAACTGGATCCTAAGACATTTCTTTTATCAATCCATTTATTCATTTTAAATATATTGAGACTTAGTGTCAAAATCCCTAAGAATCTATGCACTGTGTAAACCATCAATCTCAATCTATTCTAAGAATAGAATAATGGATATGTGACAAAATGTTAGTATAAAAGTATTTAGTGTATCATTACCAATAGAAAAAAAATTGCTGGATTTATTAAATAAGTCGTGCTTTGAACAATTTAGAAATTCTTTTGGTAAATGTGTATTCATTACATTAAAAATATTTTAGATAAAAATTCAGGCTATAAGACAAGGGAATGATGAAATTATATGTATATCTAATAAATATGTAATATGCTAATTCCAGTTTTCATTGAGTGATAGCCTCATAATTTTCATGCTTTTATTCATTTAGAAGATTTTCTGCACTAGTACTACTTAGAAAGTTGTATTGTAATAGCTGTCTGAGCTGAAGTGAACCATTCATTGAGGAAAGTTACTTCACTGATGTTTTTGATTATGAATTCCAGCTCAAATTTTCTGCTTTCACAGGAACACATAAAATCTTCAGCTCAGATATCTGTGTCTTCCATATATACTAGCTTCTCACTAATCAGTTTTGTTCGTTGTTAAGCAATCTCTACAAAATATTACCCTCGAAGAACACATTCCATTTTCTATATTATTTATTTATTTTTATTACTGTGATATTTATATTATGTTTTGATATATTTAATTGAATTTCTTTTTTTTTAATTATACTTTGGGATCTGGGGTACATGTGCATATCCTGCATTCTGCAGGACTGTTGCATAGGTACATACATGCCATGGTGGTTTGCTGTCTCCATCCCCTCTGGGCCTATATCAGTCATTTCTCCCAGTGTTATGCCCCCCCAACCTCTCTGCCCCTCACTGTCCCTCCCGTCCCCTCCACTCCACCCTCCCACCTATCCCAGTGAGTGTTGTCCCCTTCCCTGTGCCCAAGTATTCTCATTGGGCTTATGAGTGAAAACATGCAGTGTTTGTCTTTCGGTTCTTGTGTCAGTTTGCTGAGAATGACAGTTTTAGTTGATTTTTATTCATTCATCGCACCCACAATGTGTTATTTTTTATCTCAATGTATATCTCCTTTATGTTATTCGTTTTTGTCTTATGCTGGGTTTTCTGAATCTTATCAATGATGTAAATAGATTTCTAAATAATTTTGTTAAGGTAAGTTTTGTTAAATAACTTTCAGAGGTTTCTATGATTCTATTCTAAGTCAAGATAATATTTTAGGTTATTGGTTCTAGTTTACTGGTGGTTCTGCTTATTCAGAGAAATATATGTACTCCACTTGGTCTGGAACCTTACTTACTGAGGACTGCTAAAGTCTCCGTCACACATAAGCTTATAAGCAGGTTGAAAGCATAATTCCTAGATTGATCCCTACTATCTAGTGAGCATTCTTGAACCAAGATTATCTTTTATTTAAATTATACTTTAAGTTATGGGGTACTAATGCAGATTGTGCAGGTTTGTTACATAGGTATACATGTGCCATGGTGGCTGCTGCACCCATCAACCTGTCATTTACATTAGGTATTTCTCCTAATGCTATCCCCCCCAGTCCCCCACCCTGGTGTGTGATGTTCCCCTCTCTGTGTCCTTGTGTTCTCATTGTTCACCTCCCACATATGAGTGAGAACATGTGTGTTTAGTTTTCTGTTTTTGTGTTAGTTTGCTGAGGATAATGGTTTCCAGATCCATCCACATCCCTGAAAATAACATGAAATCATACTTTGTTGTGTCCACATAGCATTCCATGGTGTATATGTGCCGCATTTTCTTTATCTAGTCTATCACTGATGGACATTGGGGTTGGTTCCAAGTCTTTGCTATTGTGAACAGTGCTGCAATAAACATATGTGTGCATGTGCCTTTATAATAGAATGATTTATAATCCTTTGGGTATATATCCAGTAATGGGATTGCTGGGTCAAATGGTACTTCTGTTTCTCGATCCTTGAGGAATGACCACATTGTCTTTCAAAATGGTTGAAAGTATTTACACTGCCACCAACAATGTAAAAGCATTCCCATTTCTCCACATCCTCTCCAGCATCTGTTGTTTCCTGACTTTTTAATGATAGCCATTCCAACTGGCATAACGTGGCACCTCAGTGCAGTTTTGATTTGCATTTGTGTGGTTGTCTATCGATTTTTGCAATCCAGATCCATCACACTTGTTATTAATAGATATGTTTTCTAAATGCTATTAATAGTTTGAATCTCTCATCTAGTTTGGGATTTTGTTCTATGTTTTCTAATTTTTATATATATTTATAGAGGTTTTAATGGAAATTGGGAAGAAGGAGTAGCAGGTGCTGCTGATCAGATTTAACTTTAAGATTAATTATAAAAGCAAAAATAAATAAATAAATAAAAAGTAGAGGTTGCAATTCTCGCCTCTGATGGAATGGATATTAAAGCAACAAAGATCAAAAGAGGACATAATGGTAAAAGGATCAACACAACAAGAAGAGCTGATGATTCTGGATGTGTACACACCCAATACAGGATACATAAGACTTGTAAAGAGACTTGGACTCCCACACAGTAGTAATGGGTGATTTCAACATCAATATTAGATAGATCAATGAGACAGAAAATTAACAAGGACATCCAGGACTTGAACTCAGATCTGGAACAAGTAAACTTAATAAACATTTATAGAACTCTCCATTTTAAACACCACAAGATATGCACTCTTATCAGTACCAAATCACACCTACTCACAGGTTTAAATGA
The DNA here is from genome assembly GCA_028533165.1 of Leontopithecus rosalia. NCBI lineage: Eukaryota > Metazoa > Chordata > Mammalia > Primates > Cebidae > Leontopithecus > Leontopithecus rosalia. The sequence goes on along the minus strand of CM052651.1, from coordinate 90,660,037 downwards.
AATATTGGTTGGCCATTATTAAGCACAATTGATGATATAAGGGAGATTTTCAATACCCATTTTTAGACTGCATTCTAGCTTGGGCAATTAAGCAACACTCCCTTTCTCTCTCGCTCCTCCTCTTCCTTTTTCCTCTTCTTCATTCCTTTTTCTTTCTTTCTTTCTCTAAAAAAATAATAATAATTATAAAAGCCCATTTGCAAAGATTTGGAATGGTAATTTTTTTCTTTTTTTTTCTGAAAAGCAAGGGTAATAGTTAGAAGTGCTAATGAATAATGATTCAATACATTTAACACTCCCTAGGAAGGTAAAAACTCTGATACTCACTAACTTTCCTGACAAGAGGACATTAATATGAATAGTATGAATTCCGTAGTGAGTAAGATGAAATTTAGATAGATATATATCTCTTCAGATGAACTTTAACTGATGACATTGATGAATTAATGAAGAAACTTGCTGAATAGGGAGAAAAGATTATTGTTTCTTTGGCTGGAGCAGTATTGGGTCTTATGTTGCCATTTAATGGGATAACAACAAAAAAGACGTAGTTTTGGGAATTAATTAATTATAAGTCAAATTTTAGAAATGTTGGATCCGATATGCCTTTAGGCATCATATTGAAATTGTCAGTAAGCTAATAAGAAAAAGAAAAGGAGTCTGGCCATGTTAATTCACAATTTATTTGATAAATATTTAATTTTGCATACTCCATGACATATACTGAACAAACAAAGATGTGTGCAATGACAATGAATTAGGCAAAATCCTCTCTTTTTCCTGCTAGAGACTTTATTTAACAGCATGAGCCAGGAAAAACCACACAGGCATCACTGATAAAAATAATAACTTAGGTTTTGTTAATTAAAAACAAGTTATTTTGTTTATTATCTACTTTGGTTTATTACTAAACTAGCAAATAATATACAAGAGGTCCTACAGGATATGTAAGAGAATGGCTTTCTTGTTTTTTATGGGAAAGCTAAAAGTTCTAATTGTGTGAAATAAGGAGTGAAAAATCCACCATGCAGAGCAGCTCAAAACTGAGGACTTACTGTTTTATATACATATCATTTTAGGCAGAAAGTACTACATCACCACTCAAATTTCTACCTAAGGATAGTCTTGCTACTCCACAGTTACATATTGGCTTTCCAGTTTTTAGGATGCCACTGTGTCTATTTGAGGTTTTACAAAAGCAGGCCTGAGTGTTCCAATCACAGATGAGCAATAGCAATTGAAGCCTGGTAGAGTATATACTTCATGTAAAAGAGAATAATACAGAAGACTAATCTAGTATGTGAGGCATTAATCCAATCTTGTTAAGGAAAAGCCACAATGACAGCATAGGGATACGTCTTAAAGACATAAAAGGCTCTGGAGGATTTACATTCTGGGAAAAGGAAATTAGCATAAATAAAGGTCTAGAATAAAGGAATAGTTTGGAGAAAATTAGAAAACACTATGTAACTTAATATGGCTACAGTTTGGTCTTTCTTTCCTTGGATCTTCAGAGAAAATTAATTTTAAAGGTATACCTTATGCATAAGGAACAAAATTATTCAGTTTCAACAATTGAACTCTTCAAATATTGAAAAAATAACCAAGACGAATAGTTAATAGATTGTGATGTGTTCTAATTCAGAGTTTAGTTCCCAGTTATGCATTCAAATAAACTGCTACTACTTCTGAAAATACTAGATACTATTTGTTAATTATTTTTAATATATCATCCCTTGGAGTAGGCAGGGGTTTTTTTTTAGCATCCATGTGCAAGTTACCATTTGATGTGAAATGTTGTTTTTCTTTAGCAATAATCATGAGTATGGATAAACAATTTTGAACACCTTTTCCCCCACATAATTTGTATCCCTCATTATAAGAACAAACGTCGTGTCATAGAATTTCAGAAGTAGAGGGAAATTTAGCTAATTCCTCTTTCTGACAAAACTGAACCCCTAAGAGTAATTAACTCATTTCAGTGGTCATACAAGAACCTATTCTACTGACCAGCGTCCATAATATTTTCCAGAATTATAAATGTGGTAAAGTTATATAACCACTTCTTAGTATATTTCTCTGATATTCCTTCATTTTTCATATTGAAAATATTTCAGCATTCTATATAAAGATTCAGTGCCTCATAGTTTTAACAGAGCTTACAAACAACAGTATCCAACTACCATGGCAGCAACATCATCCCAGGTAATGTTATCTCATTTGCAGTCTTTCTGATTCAGTTGACTAAACACATGAGTGCCCAAACCTTTCTAAAATGCCTTTTTTATTCATTAAAAACATAGTTCTATAAACATAGTGCTTACTTTACTGCATATAAAATAAGCTTTTATGGTAAGTAATTTGAGCCCCAAACATAGTATCTCAAATAAAATAGAAGTTTGTTTCTTTAATAAAAGTCTAGAATTCGGTGGGCAGGCCAAGTTGTTTCCATCATATTTTTTTTACAGACACAGTTTAATTCCACCTTGTTCTGTCATCTTGTTGTGTGTTGTCCTTTTCTGCATAATCCAAGTTAGCCTTGCTTCACTTTTGTGTTTTTATCCCTAGTAGGTTTGTAGGTGTGCATGAAGAAATGAAGGGACATTATATTCCCATTAAGCAGATGTAATAGTACAGATTCAGGGAAGTAAAAATAGTAGGATACAAGACACATGAACACAATATTTTATAGTTAGAGTATTTATCCCCATCCTAATCTCATGTTGAACTGTAATCCCTAATGCTGGGAGTGGGACCTGGTGGGAGGTGCTTGGATCATGAGGAGCAGATCCCTCATGGCTTCATGCTGTCTTCACGATAGTGAGTTCTCGTGCATCCACAGGCTTAACAGGCTTTAAATGTGATCATTTAAAAGAGTGTGGCACTTTAGCCCTTCACTTTCTTTGCTCCTCCTTGCACCATGTAAAGTGGCTGTTCCTGCTTTACCTTCTGCCATGATTGTAAGCTTCCTGAGGCCTTCCCAGAAGCCAAGCAGATGACGGGACCACACTTCCTATAAAGCCTCAGAACCACGAGCCAGTTAAAACTCTTTTGTGTAATAAATTACCCAGTCTCAGTTCTATCTTCATAGCAATCCCGCAATAGCCTAACAGAGAAAATTGATACCAAGGAGTCGGGCTTTGCAATTTGGTTGGTGCAAAAGTAATGGCAAAAACCACAATTACTTTTGCACTAACCTAACATAAAGATATCTGAAAATGTAGAAGCAACTTTGAAACTGGATAACAGGCAGATGCTGGAAGAGTTTGGAGGGTTCAAAGAATACAGGAAGAAAGGGGAATGTTTGAAATTTCTTTCAGACTGGTTCACTGGTTGTGACCAAAATGCTGATAGTGATATGGAAGTGAAATCTAGGCTGAGGAGGTCTCAGATGGAAATGAAGAACTTACTGGGATCGGGAGCAAAGGTCATGTGTGTTATGCCTTAGCAAAGAATTTGCTGCATTCTCTTCATGCCCTTTGGATCTGTGAAGTTTGAACTTCATAGTGATGATTTAAGGTCTCTGGTGTAAAACATTTCTAAGTAGCAAAATGTTCAAGATGTGGCTTAGCTGCTTCTAACTGCCTATGCTTAGATGTAGTAGCAAAAGAATGACTTAAATATGAAACATATATAAAAGGAAAGCAGAGCAAAAATTTTGGAAAATTTGCAGCCTGGCCATGTGGCAGAGAAGGAAAAGCTTTTTCAGAAAAGGAATTCAGGCAGACTTGGAGCAAACACTTGCTAGAAAAATTTGCATAACTTACAGGGAACTAAGTGCTGAAGCCAGGACAGTGATAGAAAAGCCTCAATGGCATTTCAGAGACATATGCAGCATTCACTCTCATCACAGCCCAGAGGCCTAAGAGGGAAGAATGGTTTCTTGAGCTAGGTCACAGAAACACTATTCCCTGCTTCGAGGCCACTCTGGCTCCAGCATCAGCTCAAAAGACTCCAGATACTGCTCATACTCCTGCTCCAGAGGACTCAAGCTGCCATAACCTTGCTAGCTTCCATGTGATGTTAAGCCTGTGGATGTACAGAATGCAAGACTGATGGAATCTTGGCATCCTCTGCCTAGATTTCAGAAGATGTATGGAAAACCCTAGTGCCCAGGCAGAAGTTGGCTACAGGGAAGAGCCCCCACAGAGAACTTCTACAAGGGCAGTGCCAAGGAGAAATGTAGGGTTGGAGCCCTTGCACAGAGTCTTGGAGACTGCCTAGTGAAGCTCTGAGAATTGGGCACCATCTTCCAGAGCCCAGAATGGCAGTTCTTGGTGTGCCTGGAAAAGCTGCAGTTACTCAACAACCTGTGAGAGGAGCCTGAGGAGCTGAATCCTGCAAAGTCATAGAAGTTGAACTGCCTGAGACCTTGGAGCCCTCCCTGATCACCAGTATGCTCTGGATGTTAGATATGGAGTCAAAAGAGATTATTGTGGAGCTTTATGATTTAGTGGCTGCCCTGCTAAATTTCGAACTTGTGTGGAGCCTGTAGCCTCTTTCGTTGAGATTTTTCCCTTTTGGAATGAAACTCTTTATCCAATGCCTATACTCCCACTGTATCTTGGAAATAGATATCTTGTTTTTTATTTTACAGGCTGATAAGTGGAAGGGATTTGCTTTGTCTCAGAAGAGACTTTGGACTTTTGAGTTAATGCTAGAATGAGTTAAGACTTTAGGGGACTGTTGGGAAGGCATGACTGTAATTTGAAATGTAAGAAGGACATGAAATTTGGGAAAAGCTAGGGCAGAAAAATTAGTTTGGATATCTGTCCCTGCCCAAATTTCATTTGGAGATGTAATACCCAGTGTTGGAGACGGGGCCTATTAGGAGGTGTTTGGATACAGGGGACAGATCCATCATGAATAGCTTGGGCTATCTTCTGGGTGACAAGTGAGTGCTTCCTCTGAGTTCACATGGGATTTTGATCATTTAAAATTGTATCAAGCCTCTCTTGTCACATGTTTTGTCTCTCTCGTGCCCTGCTTTTGCCATGTGATGTTTGCCGGTTTCCCTTTCCCCTTCCCCTATGACTGTAAGCTTACTGATGCCAAATCAGAAGCTAAGAAGATGCCTGGTGTCATGCTTCTTGTACAGTCTACAAAATTATGAACCAACTAAACCTCTTTTCGTTATAAATTACCCAGTCTCAGGCATTTTCTCAAATCAATGCAAGAATGGCTTAAACACACCCAGCTGAAAATCCTTTAATTATGGTAGAAGAATAAAATAGACTTTGACAAATAACTGGTTGTCCTCCCCTGTTCTAGAAGATCCATTGGTTAAAATGCTTTGAATTTGCATTGAAATGTATTAATTCACATTATTTTGTCTACTAAATGTTCATCTCAAGTTTTCTCTGTTTGACCTTTCAATTCCAGTTATTCAGAATTTCTCATGATCTTTTCTGTGTAGCTTGTTTCTTCCCAGTACTTATTACTGGCCTTCACCCTTATTCTTCTTTCTCTTCACCTGAAATATACTTTTTTTTCTTTCCAGCAATATAGATGTTTACTTTCCTTAAAACACATAATACCAACATTCACATCAGAGCTATCCAATGTATCTCATTCTACAAATAACTTTTTCTCATTAAGCATTCCTTCAGCATCAGATATACTGTCATTATTTCAGTATAATATTCATTGTTTTAACTTTCTTCTTAAAAGTTTTTATTTAGCATATTTATTAATCATATTTTTATTTTTCCTTTCTCCTCTTCTTTCCATCTCTGTTTAAGTCTAGCGTAAGTCAATGAAACAAGATTCACTGGTTTAATAAGATTTAGAAATTTTGTTATTAAAAACACTCAATGTTAGCAAGAGAAAAGCTTTATTTGTAGATCATTTATGCACAGCTAATTACACATATAAAGCTTTCTCTTAGAATAAATGAACCCAGTAAATCCATGATGAAAATTTGCCAGGTAGAGTGAAAAGTTACAATTAAAATATCAGAATTTGTTGCTATTCCACCCTGAAGGAACCAGCACTTTAGGGGAGGGAGAAAAGTTAAGAAAATACTCACAATATTAAAGTGGAATTATGGAGGAGGAAGGAAAATTGAAAAGAAGGGAGAGCATGGAGTTTAGGGCCTCTACAAAAGTCTGTTTTAGATTTAATCTGTTTGAACTTACAAAGGACATGATGGAGGAATTGAGAAAGCTTTGCAATATATTCCGACTTCTTCCTTATCAACAATTGCTTACCTGTGAATTGCTTTCCATTGTTACCCACCAAACTTCGATGAGATACTTGAGGTATTACATGAGGACACTTCATCTTTCCTGACACATTGTAATGTTCACAAAACGGGGGAACTCATTTCAACACCTAAAACTCCTGAGGGTACTATTTTATTGAATGTTTATTAAGTTAATTACTCAAGAAGTGGACAAAGTTGTGAGTCAGAACTTTATAATAATCCTTGGGCTAATATTATTTTGTCTGATTATCTGACCTGGGTAAATAAGACACTCTTTTCTCCATGTGACTTTTCCTAGCACCTTTATTTTTTATTTTATTTTATTTTATTTTTTTTTTTGAGGTGGAGTTTCGCTCTTGTTACCCAGGCTGGAGTGCAATGGCCCGATCTTGGCTCACTGCAACCTCCGCCTCCTGGGTACAGGCAATTCTCCTGCCTCAGCCTCCCGAGTAGCTGGGATTACAGGCACGCGCCACCGGGCCCAGCTAATTTTTTGTATCTTTAGTAGAGACGGGGTTTCACTATGTTGACCAGGATGGTCTTGATCTGTTGACCTCGTGATCCACCCGCCTCGGCCTTCCAAAGTGCTGGGATTACAGGCTTGAGCCACCGCACCCGGCCCCTAGCACCTTTATAAAGTTCACGATAAGGTACAAAATATTAAGAGATTTATAACATTTACCTCACATTTTCTCTTCCAATAACAAGAGGAAAAGAATAACTACCTTTAATCTTTCTAAATCCATATGCAATCAGCTTCCTTCCATTTCCCATTCTCCTTTCTAGAGCTTGACTTTTAATCCTGTTCCATTAGTAAATGGATTTGTGTTTCTTTCTACTGGCCAAAACCTCTTTTGCTTAGAAGGAGGAGAAAAAGATCCTACTTACATCCTCAGAAATTCATTCACTTGATGGAAAAACTTACTATAGAAGGCCAGAGAAGAAAATTGCCTTCCTGGGATATGTGACATATACATTGATATTCCATAGAGGTTAATAAAATAACACTTTATTTCATATTAGGATATAGGTTTGAGTGTATATGGAAACCATATAAAGTAGCAGTCTAAAGGATAAGATTAGGAAACTAATATCCCATCCCTGACAGCCAGATAAGTATAAAAGGTCTTAGATATAGCTAACAAATTGTCAAAGACAATTCTCATCATTTTTTTATTAGCCTCATTTTGATAAAATTTGACATAACTTGTTATCATAGTAGAGGATGCAATCAGGGAGCTCTACAAAAATTAGGTTATATTTATTCTTATTTGCATGAGTCAATGCTTCAATTTAATTGCTAGCACAAGGGCCGGACATCTATCAGAGTATCGACTATAAAGCTATGTCACACTGCGATTTTTTATTTGTGCACCTAGACCTTTTATTCTTTTTTTCTCCTTCCGTAGTTTTCTCTTGCTTTCTACCGTTCTTCTCATTTTCTTCCTACCCTGTGAATATTTGTGCTTTCACAGTGAACTCATAGAAACTGCTCTCCTCTATAGCTGGCACTTAAGAAAAAAGCAGGTGCTTACTTCAGTTTAGCCCAAAACAGACTTTCCTTCCACTTTTCCACTAGTTGATTTTCTGTCTCATAAACAACACTCAGATATTCCATTATTTGTTTTCCTTTTCATTAAGGCCACTACTGGGCTATAAAGTGGCTGATTCTGTCCTCTCAGCACACTTCAATGAGGCTACTTTAGCACCATGTGTGAGTTGGCAGCACTTCAAGAGACCGGTGATATGGCGGCGTATTGTTGGGAGATTATCAAGCCATGTCCACAGAGACTGAAAATTCTTTAGAAACATTGGCTGGAGAAAATTAAATGAACTTAGAACCCAGAGAAGTGCATTACTTAAGAGCCATGAAAATACTTGAAAACTTAATTATAAAGAAGAATGTGATGATTCCAGGGCAGAAGGTCAACTTTACTTCTGATTTTTACTGTTGATAATATGGAGGAAAATCCTTTTATGTAAAATAAAATTCACTAGGCGTTTTCATTAAGTTTCTTATTATATACTCACTAATTAAAAGCCTTTTTTAACCTTTAAATAATAAATTAACAGCAAATACCTTCATAATATTTACATACCTGGTCTAATAGCCTTTAAAGGAAAATGTAGCAACCATAACATTATATATTAAGAAGGGAAATTGAACACTTCATAAAGTACTGAAAATGTGTTCCTCTGGTATATTCCAAACACAGATCCCTAAGAACACTCAATTGATAATATGTTGAAATATATCAGTGCTCTACCCACTAATCACAGGATGAACATTCTGTTTTTTTTTAAATTTTTAATGTTTAATATCAAAATGTAAATTTGCCCCTACAGAAAACATCAAAAGGCAAATTCCCTTAGTGGTATTTTACAATTAATTTTAATATCCATAAACTTAAGCACATAAATTCTTCTAGTGGTAGCATATGCAAATATGTTGCTGCATATCTTTGAAGTAGCTGTTACTAAATGCAGATACCATCTCTGCTTGGGGCTGAGTATTAAAATAGCTTTTACAAAATAACAAACGATGCTGTGTGTTATTTTCTAGATTTATTCAATAAATTTCCTTAGACAGGAAAAACAAAAATGCTGTATCTCTAGTGCCATAATTTATACTCGTGGAATGTGAGCCTAAGAATGAACAAAGTTAAAAGGAATAACATCAATATTCAATCTAAAGAAGAAAGACATAATTGATACTGGAAAAAAATCTATCTCACATCAAAAATCTTACTTGAGAAAATTGAATTAGATATGTGAATTCATATCTACATGAATTACCCCAAGTGATAAAAGCTTGTAATGTTTTCTGCACCTATGTCATTTTGAAATATTGCCCAAATCATAGGAGAATTTTAGTTTAAGTATTAGCAAGTTGAAAGTTGAACATATTTTCACATTAAAGTATTTGTTGTAATAAAAGGAAATGGTTATATGTATAGGCCTGATTGATTACTTATTAAAGTAAATGAAAAATAAAATATTTACCTTAACAAACTTGTACATAATAATTATTAATTTTAAATAGAAACATATCATATCATATCGTATCATATTATATAATTTGAAATGCATGGGTGGGACTCTGTGGTATTTAGAGTAGAACAGTGTTTTTCAAGTAAGACATGACTGCCATTAAGTATAACTAAAGAATTTTCAGGAATTATCATATTGAAATCTGGGGCACCAAGGTAATTCCATGGAGTAGACATATTGGTCTTGGCTAGTTTCATTCCAGACAAATATGCTACCGAAAAATCTTTGAGCAAAGGTTATAGGGTAACTGAGGAAGAACATATTCATGAATTGTGAAAAATGACTTAGCAAATAAAATTTCCAAAATTCTAGAATTTATTATTAAGTGAGGCACCCCACAGGCTGTTAAAGCAGTAATTGAATCCTCTACCTTTTGTTCAGAGTTGTTCACTGGTATATCATTATATTAATATGGATAAACAGACTTCTATAAAGGATATGACAATGGTGTGTTAGGCAATTTGCAATTAAGTTCAACAAATATTGTGATGATTCTGTTCCAATGAAAGGTAATAGTTGGTGGAATTCTTTAGACTTTCTCCAAGTCTCTGTCCTATTTAACATTTTTCTGGTGAACAGGATGCAAGCATAGAGAGAATATTTAGTTGAGAGGCGATTTCCAAAAGTGGTAAGATTAGTTAATAAGTTGTGATTTATAAAATAGTAAAGATTTCACAAGTCCAGGGCACTTATTTGTTATGAAGAAAATCTAGAAAATATTTCCAGGTACAACTGTGCTCTTAAATTTAGGCTCAAAAGCCCTATTTTATTAATAGCTCATGGCAAAAATTATGGAGAAAGAAATCTAGGAAGATGTTTCCATTTCTAGTAATATGACAGACTACAAATTCTGAAAACTTTATTATTAAAAAGTAACTAAAAATAGATAAATATTTTCAAACATACTGTGTTTCAAAGACAAGAAGGCAAGAATTGATTTCCCCAGAAGATAGACACAGTTTTGTTAAATAGCTTTATTGACGTATAATTGATATTGAATAGATTGCATGCATTTGAAGTGAATTGATAACTTTGAAAAATATACCAACTTATGAAAAATCTCACCAGATTCAAGATAATGAATATTTTTATCACCCTGTAAGCTTTCTTTTGATCTTTTTGTAGTCCCTCCCTAATACCCTTTCCCATACTCCACTTGTGAGGAAAACACTGTTTTACTCTGCCACTATATATTAGTTTGCATTTTCTAACATTATATGTACTTTGCAGCATATAATATTCATTCTTTTCTTGTCAGACATCTTCAATTGAATTCATTAATATGTGATGCATTCATGCTAAATCATGTATCAGTAGTTCAGATTTATTGCTGAATAATATTCTATTATAGGAATATTTCACAGCTTATTTAGCCATTACCCAGTGATGAGCATTTGGTTTATTTCTAGTTTGTAGTTACTACAAATAAAGCTGCAAAGAACATTCTTGTACAAGTCTTTGAATAGATTTGTTTTCTTCTTTTTCTTTTTCTTTTTCTTTTTTATTACACTTTAAGTTCTTGGGTACATGTGCAGAATGTGCAAGTTTGTTACATAGGTATACACGTGCCATGGTGGTTTGCTGCATCCATCTGGAAACAACAGATGCTGGAGAGGATGTGGAGAAATAGGAACACTTCTACACTGCTGGTGGGAGTGTAAATTAGTTCAACCATTGTGGAAGACAGTGTGGCGATTCCTCAAGGACCTAGAAATAGAAATTCCATTTGACCCAGCAATGTCATTACTGGGTAAATATCCAAAGGACTATAAATCGTTCTACTATAAGGACACATGCACATGAATGTTCATTGCAGCACTGTTTACAATAGCAAAGACCTGGAACCAACCCAAATCCTCATTGATGATAGACTGGACTGGGAAAATGTTGCACATATACACCATGGAATATTATGCAGCAATCAAAAACGATGAGCTCGCATCCTTTGTAGGGACATGGATGAATCTGGAGAACATCAGTCTCAGCAAACTGACACAAGAACAGAAAATGAACCGCATATTCTCACTCATAGGCGGGTGATGAACAATGAGAACACATGGACACAGGAAATGTCCTACACACTGGGATCCATTGGGGGGGATAGGGGAGGGACAGCAGGGGAGGAACTGGGGAGGGATAGCATGGGGCAAAATGCCAAATGTTGGTGAAGGGGCAGAAGGCAGCAAAACACACTGCCACGTGTGTACCTATGCAACTATCTTGCATGTTCTGCACATTTACCCGAAAACCTAAAATGCAATAAAAATATGCATATATAAAATAAGAACAAAGATAAAAAATAAGCTTATGAGAATATAATTAATCTTATATTTTGCAATCAATGTAAGACAATTATTACTGCATTCTTCTATGAGGCAGCCAAACCACTGAAACACCAAGAACTGAATATCAATAAATATTTACAAACAGTTCATTTCAGAATGATGGCTCTCAAATTCTTTATTGATAAACATCTGAGGGTACCACTGTGTGCAATGTTCCCCCGTGAATATTTTATATCAGCTGCTATAGAAAATAGTTCAAATGCAAATTTTCAGATCTAAATGTAACTCTTCATCCTCCCACCCTGATCATATCATGGGTTTAGATCATCAACAGGTTTAAAGTTACTTTGAAAGTTAGTGTTAAAATAGTTTTATTGGTTTAATTTTATTCACAGAATTTTTGAGATATTATACCTTGAACTTTTCACCAAAAATCAAGAAAAGAAGGCTGGAAGATAAAGATATAACTAGTCCTTTCTTTCCCACAAAAGGATTTGAGGGCATGGTACGTGATAAGTAACATCTAATCACTTTAAAACCACCTAATATTTTAAACTTCAGGTGTAAACACTGAGACTAAGTAATTCACTAAAATTCATACAACTAATTTGTTGGATTGAAATTCATGATTATTAGAATCTCAAAGCCTCATACTGCATTACATTGCCTCTCAAAGGATAGCAAATATACAATGTTACATACTAAAATGTATGCCAAAGTGCAGTTCTTAAACAACTTGTAATATCTTGGATTACAAGTTTAAAAAATAAAGCATTTCAATTTGCTTAAACAATATTTTTTGCTAAGGCCAAATATTAAAATCATCCTCAACTACAGCTATATTTCATTGCTAATCTATTGAGTTCAAGCTAAAGTCTATTTTCTATTTGTTTTGTAACCAAATATCATAAAATTTTACTTATTCTTACCAAAAAAGTTTTTTGGTTTCACGGAGGATAATTTTTAGTTATTGTGTTCTTTACAAATATAGAATTAAAAATTATGTATGTAGTTATTATGCAAGCTGTGGGGTTATATGTGTTCATTTATATGTGGTTTATGATTTATCGATACATTTTTACAGATTAATCACTACTCCAGTCCAGTTTCAATCCACTGACATTCATATATTTATACTTATTTTCTTCTCTCCATATTCACAAATATTAAATTTTGGCATTTCATTGTTACAGATTTCTAAACTAGAAGTTTATTACTACTACTTTTATTAAATATAAAAACTCACTTTTTTTGTAATTTCCTATAGATTCACTTACTTTTGAGATGCATAATAACATTCCTCACCAATTACTGACTGTCTGGATCAGTATTAATTAAACCTAAACATAGATGTGCAGTTCGTGGACGATTTTGACAACCTTGGAAGAAATCAAAGTATTGACTACAGTATGATTGCATGTCTGGCATGCACAAATGAGAGTGGCAAATATGAACAACGTCAAGAGAGGTTCCACGTGAATAATGTTTGATTTACTGCCTATACGTCTTTTAAATTGCTTGTTATTTATTTAAGTTTACTCAGCAGGTCAAGTGAATTAAAAATGATGACCACTCACTGATCAGTCAATTAAGTCAAAATGATTGAGAAATTGTCTACATGGAAGCACAGCAAAAGCTTTTGAAAGGACTGAGAACTTGAAATGTGTGAATAAAGACAACTTTAATGATCTTAGAATGATGAGAGAAACAAATTAAAAAATTGAAAATTAATTGTTTCTCCTTAGAGAAAGTCTGGGGAGGAGGGTAGTCAACCTGAAGCATAGAAAAAGAAAATTCTTTGCACAATGCAAGGTATAGGCCCTCTGCCTCTAGTGGCTTCCCAGGACATAATGTGTCCACCAGTAGGAGATTTTATCCTCTTTTTGGGCAGGATAGAGATCCCTGATGCAATTTCAGGAGAAAGAGAACTTGATGTGTCAAGCTGCTAAATGCTATAAAACGTATTAACTATAATCTGAGTCTTGTATTACCAGCAAGTTTTGTATCACTTCTGAAAATAATAATTGGCTTCCAAGTAGGATTTCTCAAAGGGTAGAGAATACCTGTCAAACCAATATACATTTAAAATACATTTCAGTTACATTTATAATGTTTCATCAGGTTAAAAAATAAATATATTGTGATTTACTTGGATACTGTAAATTGGTACAGTCCAAATTCATATCTACAAATGATGTGGTTATTGGATATAGGATGCTGGAATTGAGAACTAAATAGAGAGCCTCACTAGGCAAATTTAAAACCAGAGCTTCTCTGACACTGCAATTGGAAGAAGCAATGAGAGAAATCCATGGTAGGCTCGTTAGGTCTAATGAAGGAAAGCAGTTTGATACTCAGTCAGGCAAACCAGCTGCAAATGCAAAACCTAAAATGAAAGTAGTATAATGATTTACTAAAGTTACTCAAGATTCAATAAATGAAAAACTTTGGAGAAAAATAATCTACTTATCCTAGAGTTACACAATGTAACAAAGTAGCCACTATCCTATATGTCACTATTTATACTTAAATTTAAAGTAATTAAAATAAAATATTCTGTTCTTCAGTAAAACCAGCCCTATACCAATGCTTAATAGACACGCGGTTAATGACGAATTTATTTCACAATGAGGGTCTAGAGCATTCCCATCATCAAAGAGAGTTCTATTAGACAGTGCTGCTCCAAACTCATGACCTCAAACATTTTTAAATAGTAATTTTCATTTGCATGAATATGGCACCTTGGTTTAAAGATAAAAGACAATTTCACTGAAGCCAATGTCTCTTAATACAGATGAAATACAATTTCTAAACCTTCAAAACTTGTGATTTGATCTTAGACTGTGGTAGCATCAAGGTCGTGTGCAAACAGCCATTTTTTCTCACTGGAGTCTCTAAAACTTTACCTAGTTAGAGTATATTTCTGCTAATTATTCATAGATTCATTCATTCACTCATTCAAGACATTGAGTGTAAGAAATATTTACTAGACACTGTGATAGGGCATAGAAATACAAAGATAACTGAGATATAGATTGTTCCTACAAAAACCTCATAGCCCAAATGCAGAGATATGCATGCAAGATCATTATTCCAATACATTATTTGTGTTGTAATGGAAATGGTTAAGGCTGATTTTAAAAGGGCTGTTCTGTCAGTGGTTTTAAGTGAAGATGAGACCAGAGACAAAAACATAAGTTAATGTACTATGTCTGAACAAAGGCAATGGGAGACATGATAGAAAGACGACAGTTTCAAAAATGGGGGGAAATGAATATAATTTATGATAACTGAGTGTAGGGGTGACGGAGATTAAGGTATAAAAGATAATTATCACAAATTTGTTGCAGCCAGGTATTCTCTCATACCATTGTAAGGCATATTTCTCTACACTGCTGCCCAAGCAAGCAAACCTCAGAGTTATCATCCATTCCTCTCTTACCTTTGCTCCACAAACAATTATGTCTTACATACTCTAATTTATCTTAAAGGTGCTCAAATTTCTTCATCCCTGTTTTCACTGGTTTAAGGTTTGGGGGTTTGTTTTTCAGTTTTATTTTTCCTTGCAGAGATTGAACAGCAGTCACCTCTTTTTTTTCTTCTTTTTCTCTCCTTCCCTCTCTTCCTTCTTTTCTTTTCTTTCTGTAGATTTTTATCTTTTTTTCTGGCTTCAATCTAAAGTTCTCAAACTTAAGATCCTTCTAAATAATTTCTTATGCTGATGATGAAGTGATTTTTTTCTGTAAAATATGAATTTAATCAAATCAATCCCACTTAGTATTTCAAGGCCTGCTCATTTCCTATTGGGTAAATTCAAACTCTTCCACGTGGCATTCCTTAAGGCCTTTTTCTTCCTCACCTCATATATATTTACAACCTCAAATGTAACCTTTGGAAGATATTTAAGCTTTAACAGTTTTCTGAATGAGGAATGATCTTGTTTTTATGTTTTGTCTTTAGACTTATCCTCCTGGTAGCAATGCTCACCACAACTTTAACACTATCTGGTTATTTTTGTTGGTGTATAAATATTTATATTTATGTTGGTGTATTGGCAGCTTATGTATTACCTCCTGAGGAGGCTTTCCCCATTCCTGCTTCCAGGTCTCCCTCTGTGTTAAATGCCTTCTTTGCAAGATCATACACTCCTGTGCATGCCTATAGGATCAATTTACACAAAGGGTGGTTACCCATTTACTGTAATATGTTTATTTACTGTAATGCCATTTAATCTGTGCTCTTTAGCATCAAGTAGAGTGTCTAGTGGTGATTTCAACCAGGACATGGGACATAGGAAGGGGAGATTGGGTGGTGGGAATCTATAAATGCCCAATGAGCAGTTTCATGGAGTTATCTGGCAATGAGAAAAATATTGTAGGCTTGATACATAATCGTGGGAGTTACCAAAATCTAGCTTGCAATAAAGTTGCAGAAAATGGTCGTGGAGAAATAGCATGTTTAGAAAGACAAGAAGAAAGGCCATATCTCTAAAGGAATTCTTGATTTTCTTTCACTCTAACATTGAAAATACAAAACTGAATAAAAGATTCACTTATATTGTTAACCCATGCTTTCCTCCATCTTTCCACGTAATCATGCCATTTGCTAAGTAACATTAATACAACTTTTACATTACATTTTCTTAATACCATTAAGTGTAATTTCCTGAATTTTAAGCTTCACTCTCCTAACACTTTCTTGTCATAAGATCACCAGTATAGCCTTATCTGTCACCTCCACCTATTCTTTGCCTGTTGAGATTTAACTATTCTTTAGTGTTTTCTTATTTTCTTGAGATGCCACTCTTTATTTTTTCTTCAACAAATACTTGTTGAAAGTCTAGGCCTTGAACTTGTTTTGCAAACACAACAGCAAATTATGTGACAATAAAACACTGTGTTTATCCATTGAAAAACTGCGAATTTTTCTCCAAAGGTAAGCATGATAAAACTTCCATTTTGACTAGGAAAATCAGTCTTTGTGCTTGTGGATCCATCATTTTAAACATTTTATTTAAGGTGGCAGGTCATGAATGCTTTTAAGAGTTTTTTTGGAATTCTAAGAACATGACTGCCAAAATTATTCTAATCTATGAACAGGGTCACAAAATTGCTAATACATGTGAGTCTTATAATAAAAAATCACTACTAGAGATGAAATAACCCAGAGAACAGCATCAGTAGACATGAAAAGAGATGTATGTACAGGAGTAGTGAATAATAAATTGAGTCTGGAGATCTAGACAAGTGCTGAGAAGAAATGGGAAACAATTAGGTGAGGATGATGCTGTAAGAAACAATCTCAAAAGACTGAGGCAAAATGAGTAATTACACAGAGGTTGGAAACATTCCCTTTAAAGTTAGGAAAAGAGAGAGATGTTTACAACTACCTATTAGAATCAACATTGTATTAGAGTTTACAGACAGCACAATAAGCAAAGGAGAAGCTTAAGAAGAAAAGATTGAAAAAGGAAACAAGATATTCATTATGTCATATCATATGACTATTTACATAGAAAATCCAAAATAATATAAAAAGAAATATGTAGAAATAAAAGGAGAGTTAAGCAAGGTGGCTGAGTATGTTTATATACATAAGATATATTATTTTATTTTATACAATACACACACATAAGTATATAAATTGCATTCCTTTATCCAAGCAGGACACTATATAAAAATAGCACTTTTTAAAAGACAATATTAACAAATGCTGCAACGCCTATAAATTATAAATTTTATAGGGATAAATAAAATAAATATGTGTGAGAACTTTAAGAAATTATCACAAAATACATTTAAAAGACAAGTGCTTGTGGATAAGAAGATAATAGTAAACAAATACAAATTATCTTCAAATTAATACAGAGATATGATTTTATTGCAAATAAAACTTCAATAGTTACGATAAACATGTTTGTGTAACTTGTCTGGTTTAATCTGAAATTTAGGTGATGTACCAACTTACTTCCAAAGACAAATAATAAAAAAGGGGGATTTTCTCTTCTGGAATAAAACAAAATCTTATGATAAAGCTATAGTAATTAATTGGTGCATTATTTCTATGATGAACAATACATTTTCTAATTTATGAATTAAAAACAAAGTCCAAATATAGATCCATGTACAAATGAACTATTGATATGCTCCAGATGTAACTTCACAGATCACTTAAGAGGGAATACTGGACAACAAATTCAGTAAAGGCAAATGATTATGCAGATGGGAAGAAATGAATGCACATATTGAATTTGAATTAAAACTGAAACCATAAACTAAATTTTTTAAATATTTAGAAAAACATATAAATAAATTTCATTTGTAATTAAAGGAAACATTTTTTAAAAATATTTTTATTGCATTTTAGGTTTTGGGGTACATGTGCGGAACATGCAAGATAGTTGCATAGGTACACACGTGGCAGTGTGTTTTGCTGCCTTCTGCCCCTTCACCCATAGTTGGCATTTCTCCCCATGCCATCCCTCCCCCGGTCCCCCCCCCCCCGCTGTCCCTCCCCTATTTCCCCCAATAGACCTCACTGTGTGGTACTCCCTTCCCTGTGTCCACGTGTTCTCATTGTTCATCACCCGCCTATGAGTGAGTATATACAGTGTTTCTAAAGGAAACATTTTTAAATGGTGTGTCAAAACTGCTAACAGTGCAATAATAGATGGCAAATTTGGTAACATTAAAATTTGAAAAACTCTGTTCATCAAAACACACTTTAAGGAAAGTGAAAAATGCAATTATTCATCACTTAATGATGGAGATACATTTTGAGAAATACATCGTTAGACAATTTTGCCATTGTGCAAACGTCCTACTGTGTACTTCACAACCATCTATACCATGAGACCAAATCTAAATCAAATAGCCTACTATACACCTAAGCTACATGGTATGGTCATTATAATTATGGGACCATAACCAGACACGTGGTCAGTTGTTGTCTAAAATACTGTTATGCAGGGCGTGAATTGTACATAGGTAACACATGTGAAGGAGAAATTTGCAGCAAGTAAAATAAAATAACAGATTAGATAATATCAACAGTACATAGACTTCTAGTAATTATTAAGAAAAATAAATCAATGGGAAAATGGATAAAATACTTAAATAGACATTTCACAAAGTATGATACACATGTAGCTAATATACATTGGAAAATATCATTAGCAAAAGTAAAATCAAGACCACAATGGCATCTGCATATATCTGGTAAACAAGACCCTTTTAAAAAAATCTGCCAAGAACACAGGTTGAAGAAGGAATGTATTATCAGATTCTGTTATATTTTGATTGTTAAAGTGCTGATTGGTACAGCAGCTTTGGCAGTGTTGCATAAACATAAACCAAGGCTGGGATACACATGTACAGATATAAAATTTTAACCCAAGAATATCAGAAGACTTATACAAAAGTACATACATTAGCACAGTTTATCACTTAAAACATTTTTAAACTAACTGGAGAATAGAAAAATAATTTATAGTAGGTTCACATCTATTAATAGATGTTTGTGACAGTGTAAAACAATGAATAAGAATCATCAGAAAAAAATATAAACAACTCTTAGTAATATAAATTTAAGTTTAAACCAGATGCTTCCAAAGACAGAGTATCATACGTGTTCTCTTTTTATTCTCTGTCTCTGCCAATTCTTATTTCCACTGTGTTTCTCCTGGAGGTAAATAGAAGAAGGAAAAGTATAATGAAATTATTGAAAAGCTTGAGAATGGTGAAGACATGAGGTGAAAATGAGAGTAAAAGACTTCTGGGGAAATGAAAAAGTAAAAAAGATAAAATGGGAGCTTTTGTTCAGAGACAGTAATTTCAGAGTTTGATAACTGAAGGTGAGAGCATATTCCTTGTGGCACTGAAAGCAAAGATGTGGGTATGTCTGGGGGTTACCACAATGAGTTTGCTGCAAAGAGCTTCAGGATAGTTACCTGGTCACTATTGTGAATTACAATATTGGTGGTGGTGGTGATGGTGATGGTGGTTTGCTTTAAAAACATATTGGGCCAACCAGGAGAGTTCACGCCTATAATCTCAGCACTTTGGGACATTTAGATAGGAGGATCATTTGAGGCCAGGAGTTTAAGACCAGTCTGGCCAACATAGGAAGTTCTCATCTCTACACAACAATAGTAATAATAAAATAACTATAACTGTTATTTTCTATGAATTTTATTTCATAATCTCAGAGCTTCTCTGAAAATTTGTAAATATATACTCTGACTGTATGTATCTATTCAGTGGCCTAAGCAGACATTAGTATTTTTCACCAACTGAGCACGCCAGTCTTCAGCAGCAAATCACACAAAAAAGAAACCATATAGGATATCTGCACACCTTTACACCAATGTGCAATCTTGATTGACCAGTAGAAAATGTAGTATTTAGAGTGGTATATTCATCCTCAAACCATTCCTGAACACAGCCTTAACAGCAGGAACCTGTTCTTCCTTTTCTATCTCTTGTAGATCTCTTCGTAAGTACAGATATGATCTCTACATAAGTGGATATCAGGCATTCTTTCCATACGTGTTCACAGAAAATTATGCCAAAGATAGGGAAGACTTCCTAGGCCAGCATCAACCATATTTGACCCACTGAGTGAGATTCCTTATTATGCAGTATGGCAACTTCCAAATAATATATGGATCTGTGTTACTTAAAGCAATGGTGGGAAGACTAAGCTAAGAACCCTCTTCGCCTGGGTTGGTTGGTTAATGTTCTAGAAGTGATGTGCCTAAATGACTTCAGTACAAGATTCTAGCCAGTGTTTAGGAGTATGTGAGACTGACTTCAGCTTGATTCTATTGTCGGCAATAGCCCAAGCTTCCAGCAGATGCTTTTCCCAGATACTCTTCATATTACAATGCAAATGCCATTACTTTTCTTCTCGAAGGCAGACTTGGTGTAACTTAATCATGTTTCCACAGCAAGGAAGCTGAGAAAATCTTCATTTTCCATCTGTAGGGCATTAAGGGCTGCAGACAATTTTCTATCAATCTCTCACTGGGTAGCATCGAAAAATGTTAATGTTTTAAAGGTCATAGTCTTATTTCTCTATCTCCTATATAAACCTTCCCTTCTTACCCAACAGTTAAAGTTCAGAGATGATCAATGCTTTCTTCTAGACCCTCATTTATTCTTACAAGGTATTCTTTACTGAGACAATCTTGTTTACATTCACTGCTTCAATTAATATCTCTAAGATACTGAATTTGATATATATGTATTTCTACCAAACTCTAATTCATGCAGTGATTAATTTCATACAAAATATTTTGCTTTGATTTTCAAAGATGTCTCTAAAGACTTAATGCATCTTCTTTTATTCAAATCTAAAAAGTTATTAAATTTTATTTTATTTCCTATTTCAGTTGATAATAATAGCAGGTGAGAAAGCCACAAATCTGGTACAGATTTGCATAGTGTTGTTGGCATCACTAGTTTTCAGGAAATCACTTGTCCTCTCCTTCCAGACTACAACTCCCTACAGTGCTTGTGAACTCCTTGAATTAGGTGAAGACCGTGTGACTAGGTCCTGCCAAATGCCCCTGAGAGTGACCAAGGAGGAGGCTTCATAGTGAGATGAGGTAACTGAAAGACTGAAGCAGCAAGGATTTTGAACTATTACAGATGACAATATTCAGAGAGAGACATTCAAAACCCACAGCAACATTTTCATGAATGGGAAATAAGCCTTCATTTTGATAAGTCATTGCAATGTCATTGTAGTTTGTTACTGTGACCAAATACAGTGTAAGAATATCAGAGTCATTCTGGCTGTGTTTGAAAACTGTAATTCTTTAAGAAATGTATTTAAATTCTCCTGTCAGTAATTTCCTTATCTATACAATGGTGATAACCTCAGTTCTTGCCTCACAGGTTTGTTCTGAGAATGGGAGGAGGTAATTTATGCAAAGCATTCATTATAAGTTACAGCAAAACAATTGTTAGCCATATTTATATTTATCATTTAATTCACCATGAAATGTGAATTGTTGCCAACTAATTATTTTTTAAATCTGTTTCTCTCTATCTTCACTGCTTCCCATTGAGTCTAATCTAAACTAACATGTCACACCAGAACTTACTGATATAGCTTGCTAAAAAAATCTTCCATTATCCACTGTGGTACCTTTTAAACTGTTCTCCAATTTCCTGTCTGAGTGGTCTTTACAAAATGCAGATATTATCTAACAATCTTCCTTCTGAGTAAGAGATTTGAACAGTTTTCCATTGCCTTTTGGATAAGGATTAGATCGCTAAGGTAATCTGTATGACCTTGCTATATATCTGGTCCCTAGCTATATTTTTAATGAATCTCCTATTACATGGGGTCATGCTATTGTGCTCTATCAACATTGTCTTTCAGTTTCTCAAGAACATGCCATGCTTCCTCCTATCACAGAACTCTTATGTGAACTTTTTCAGAATCTGGGAAACACTCTTTTGTTGAGAACTTGCTTCTCATCACTCATATCTCAATGCAAACATCACTTCTTCAGAGAAGTCTACTCCATTTCTCTAGTCAAAATAAGGTTCCTTTATTATAAACTCTTGTACAACCATATACCTTTACTTCCCATTACCTGTAGAAAAAGACTCAAATGTACTTTTCTGTAAACTTTTAGGAAAAGGCTAAATATTTGAGCCTTGACTCTGTGTGTTCCAAAGTCAATTGTTACAGCACAGTTAACTTCTACCTTGCAAGAAAAGCAAGAAACATTTTAAAAAGCACTATTGAAATATTTTATTGTACCTATGTAAGCACAAAGGAAAATATTCAATATAAATAGGACTAGTATAGGTCAGAAAAGAGTTTAGTTATGGTGTCATATTTTGCATATAGTGGGAAATTGCCAAACTGAGTAATGGGAGGCCACTATGTACTATTAGCATAGTTTACATCTCCATACCTGGAAGAATCCTACCCTATGCCAAGGTTTAAAGCCAATAGAAGTTACATACTCCTGAGAGAAAAACAAAAATCTATAATGTATTGCGGTATACAACTAGATACTTCTCTGTGTGCCCTTTATAAAGACGAACAAGCTTTTTATATTTTCAGCTATTAAACTCTACAGCTTGTGTTCTAGTGAGGGATGTTTCACTACTCACCAGAATCTAACTAAAAAGAGAACTTTTTTTTTTTGAGACAGAGTCTTGCTCTGTTACCCAGGCTAGAGTCCAGGGGCACGATCTTGGCTCACTGCAAACTTTCCCTCCTGGATTCAAGTGATTCTCCTGTCTCAGCCTCCTGAGTAGCTGGGATTGCAGGCACATGCCACCACACCCAGCTAATTTTTGTATTTTTCGTACAAACAGGGTTTTGCCATGTAGATCAGGCTGGTCTTGAACTCCTGACCTCAGGTGATCCTCTTGCCTTAGCCTCCCGAAGTTGCTGGGATTATGGGCATGAGCTCCCGCCCCTAGTAGAGAACTTCTTATGACAGCACATTTCAGTTTAGATTTATATATTTAGTAGTTTATTTAATAAAGCTCATTCTCCTAGCGTCTAAACTATGAGAGCCAGCGCCATGTCTATTTTTGATCATATTGTATACCAACTATCTAATGCAAAATCTGGTTTATAATGTATGTCTGCAGATTTTATTTAACATAAATGAATGCATACATAATTAACGGTGGCAGGCCATAGGCCAATGTTAATCATGATTTTTAAAGAAAAAAATCTTGAAAATTAGAGTAATAGTTAAGATAAGGTACATATTTATTGATAACTAAATGAAAGATATTCTGCAGAGCAAAGAGATTGCCAACTTCTTTCTCTTTTATCATGTTTTAATATAAATGATATCATAAGGGAAAATCTAGGTTTCCCTTAGGGAAAGAGGTATAGGAAATATAAAGGAAAACAAGAACGAATCCGAGAAGAAGAGAATGGTTGACAAAGACAGCATAGTAAATGAACAAAGTAGGGAGTCAACAAAATAAGGTAGAGTTTGACGAGCTGGAGTGAGAGAACAGAAAATACCAAGATTGACAGAGACTGCAATTTGTTTTCTCATGTCTGTTTACACCGTTTCCTTATTAATAGAACCCCTGGCTTTTAGCAGGCACAATATCATCTGAATTAAAGTCCACATTTCCCATTCTACTTTCCAGCTAGATGGGCATATGACTAATTTCTGATTATAGTAATGTGAATATTGGGGAAATTATCTTTACAAGGAAAGAGCAAGCCTCTTTTTCCTTTTATTTACTTCCTCTGATAGAAATGTGGATACAATGTTTGGAGCCACAGCAGCTATCTTAAGTCATTTCATGGCCTTAAATTAGAGGCTGAGACAAAAGATAAATGTTAAAAAAAATCCTTAAAACATTATAGAACACAAGTGTATTCCAGGTAATGGTGAAGTACTGAATATATTAATCTAATGTTACTCCCTACTCAACTATGAAAATTACAGTAGAAAGATTTTTTTTAAGTGCATAAAACCTCAAGGACAAGGAGAATAAAAAAGAAAATTTCAACAAAAGTTTAGAAGCAGAAAAACACATGAACAAATTATAGTTCCCTAAGAACACTTAAAAGAGTTGAATCCCAAATGGGCAATGGAGAAAGCTGAGAACCAACCAGTTACACTACAGAATCCTCAAAAGGCAGAGGAACCAGCTATACAAAGTACATTAATAACATAGTATGAGAGAGGACATTAAATAAGGTGGATTTATTAAGTGTAGTTTCAAAGCCTTTAAAATGGATTTAATCAAGATTAGTGAAATTTAGGAGAGATTTTTCAATGTGTTAATGATGTTACATTAGATATTAAAGAGTGTTACACTTTTTGCATATATTAAAAAGAGTATCACACTTTTGGCATGTATAATATATAAATTTTTAGTTGAAATGTAAGAAAACAATAATAGTTATTTGCAAAGAAGCAGAAACATATTTGTTTAATGTCTCTTTTAATATCATAATAAATGCAAAAGCAAAATACAGTGGAATGTAATGCTTTAAAAAGAAGTCTTAAAATCTTACCATTCAGTGTGGTTCACTAAGGAAGTGTTCCTTATCTACATTGTAAAACATGTTTCTTTAGCTTTATAAAATAGAAATTGGAGTGTGTTGAATTAGACCTCAGCCCTTAGAGCATACTCTGGCTTCCAAATATACACTGGCTTCCAAATTTATCATCATTTGACAGATACTAAAATAAAATTTTCCTGGTTTCAAAAATGTTCTTGGACTTCATTTTGTGATTTAAAAATAAAATTCCTAGATTCATTTTATTCTGAAAATGTTTTCTTTATATACAGAATTAGAAAGTTATTTGGTGAAAAGAAAATATTGTTGACTTATTATATTATATTTATTCTCTGTCTTGACTCTATTTGAACCAGAGTTCTAGTTTTTATGTGTTTCCTATGATAGTTTTCTGCATAATATTTTGTTTAAACAAAGGGCTCTTGTTACGGGTAACAGTGAAGTATTGAATATATTAATCTAATTTTGCTCTCCACTCAACTATGACAATTATGGTGAAAAGAATTTTTAAATACACAAAACTTCAAGAACAATGAGAATAAGAAAGGAGAAAATTTCAACAACATTTTAGAAGCAGAAAAACACACGAAAAAATTATAGTTACCTAAGTAGACATGAAAGAACAGAATCCCAAATGGGCAGTGGAAAAAGCTGAGAATCAATCAGTTACACCACAGAATCCTCAAAAAGCACAGGAACTAGCTGTACAAAGTACATTAATAACTGGTAGTATAAGAGGGGGGTTAAAATAAGGCAGATGTTCAGTGTAGCTTAAAATAGTGGATACTGTATTATATCCTTCTTCACTCCTAGGAACTTGCCATCTGCAAATCCAGCAACTCTCTAAAAGAGAACACCAGATTCAATTGAAAGACTGAGTCTTATACTTAAAATAGGTTGATTAAATGACCACGATCATTCTGAACGCAGAATGCCGAGATCCTAAACTCTCTTAATTGATGTTTAGCAGAATACTGGCAGTTGGAGCCTTAATCTCTAGCCAGGAAACTAAAAGACACTTCTCAGTAGAATCTAACAGGTCCAAAAGGAAAGATCCTAAGATAGGGACATTTTGAATGACTCCTTAGCAAATATGTCACCTGGATTAATCTATGGTAATGCTCAAATTAGGTAAGTATTCTTCCCCATCCTGCTGTAGAGGAATATGGAGCTTCAAAAACAGATTTTAGTTTTTCTTTCTTCATCATAACAAGGATGCTAAAATTAACAAATATCTGAAGAAAATTTATAATATGCAAGACAGAAATCTAACTAAGCAAACAGAATAATGCAACTGAAAAGAAACATTTTTCAGGAAGAAGGAATAGCAAAAGATTACTAATAATATCTTCAAAGATGTAAGATATATCACAGCCATAAAACAAGAACTCATAGAATTTAAAATAGTTTGGCAGAAATGAAAAGCTCAACACAATAGTTGAAAGATAACAATGAAAAAAATGAGAATTAGGAGAGCAAAAATACATTTAGACTCAAAATGCAATTCCAATGTTAAAAGAAGAGTTGTTTAGAGTGAACAGAGAAAGAAGGTGGAAAAATTGTCAAAGAAATAGTGAAGAAAGTTTTCCTAAAACTGAAAATTTGAAAATCAGCATGACCCCAGCACAATGAATGAAAGCAGATACATAGCTATGATTGGGGTCGTTCAAGATGCTAAAGATAAACAGATCATACAAACTTAAGAAAGAGTTAATATTTTTTAAATCACATGCGAAGAATCACAGATCTGAGTAACTTCAGGTTTTCTTCAGTATACTACTAATAAAAAAAAGCAACAGTAGAGTGCCTTCAAATTTATCCAGGAAAATATTTTTTTCAACTTAGAATTCTATACTTAGAAAAACTATTAATTATTTATAAGGGTATATTGAAAGCATTTTCAGACATGAACTGTCTTATGAAAATGGACTTCAGGCACCCCTTCTTTAGAAGACACAAAAAATAGAGAGTAAACAAAGGAAAGGGAGAAGATATGTTAGAGACATGAAGGAGATTCACCATCGAGAGGGACAAGGGGAATCATCAGAAGGTGAGAGTGGAAATGAATATTGCATTAATATTTGTGCTGCACTGTTTACAATAGCAAAGACCTGGAATCAACCCAAATGCCCATCGATGATAGACTGGACTGGGAAAATGTGGCACATATACACCATGGAATATTATGCAGCAATCAAAAATGATGAGTTCGTGTCTTTGGAGGGACATGGATGAATCTGGAGAACATCATTCTCAGCAAATTGACGCAAGAACAGAAAAGGAAACACCATATATACTCACTCATAGGCGGGTGATGAACAATGAGAACACATGGACACAGGGAAGGGAGTACCACACACTGAGGTCTATTGGGGGAAATAGGGGAGGGACAGCGGCGGGGGGAGCAGGGGAGGGATGGCATGGGGAGAAATGACAAATATGGGTGAAGGGGCAGAAGGCAGCAAAACACACTTCCACGTGTGTACCTATGCAACTATCTTGCATGTTCTGCACATGTACCCCAAAACCTAAAATGCAATAAATAAATAAATAAATAAAATATATTTGTGCTGCAGACACAGAGGCCTACCCATCAGGGTACTACTATACTACTACCTATCCATATTGAAGTAGTGTGACTCAAATTATAGATACACTGAGGGCTGTTATAAATAAAGTCCTCGCTGCCGTTGTACTATCTTTTAAAACCCAAAGACAAATTTTGCAGCTAAGCCTGGTCCATATTGTTCACAATTTGCTTGGTCACACACTGTTCTTCTTGTACCCTGTTCTCTAAAATGACTGGGTACTCTTTTCTCTCTATGTAAGTATTCTGCTTAAATTTATAACTTAGAGTTATAAATAAGCCAGAATAAGCCTATAATCTGAATGTGTGGAACAGCCTACTTCCTCTGAACAAGTACTTTGGGACCACATTACAGTTAGGTGCCATGATTCTGTTGCACACATGTGTTGTATACATTCTTCTACATATTATATATATATATATATATATATATATATATTTTTAAGCACAAATATTTTAAAAAATATTTATTCAACTAGAAATAATGAACAAAGGTAGAGAATTCTAATTTTCAAATGCAAAGTAAAAAGCCAGAGATTTTTTCATAATATTGAGTTCTTCATCATAACAGGAGGAATTAAAAATGATTTTTATTTCAAAACTTAATTTTATCTGATCTATGGCTTAATTTTAAGATAGCTACCATGTGTTATTTTACTTAAATTTCATTTTTTTTAATTTTTATTGCATTTTAGGTTTTCGGGTACATGTACAGAACATGCAAGATAGTTGCATAGGTACACACGTGGCAGTGTGTTTTGCTGCCTTCTGCCCCCTCACCCATATTTGGCATTATATTTTTAACAAACAGGCATTTAAAAAGCATTGTGATGATAAAAATGGTTTGAAATCATTAGTGCTTTATCGATAAACCCATTCTATAATAGCAATAAGGACACTATATTTTAAAAATATAACTTAATTGCAAAATATTTAAAACATTGCAATCAATAAAATATTATCCCTTTCACCTATTTGTAAAATAGTGTGTATCCTCTTCGGGTTCCAGAGTGGTTAGGGTTGTTTAGTTGTAAATATTTGAATCTATCTCTCTGGTGTTCTTAGAGTGCTACAGATTATTTAGGTGTGTTAAATGGGAATATAAATCTTTAGTGTTTTCATCCTGATTACGGTTATTTAGTTGTGGTATATGTGCCTCCACTGATGACCAAGAGTCTCAGGTGATGTCGCTGATAAGAAAAAGTGGTCTCTTCTTCTCCTTCTTGCAACTTCAGTGTTTTCTAGAGAATCAACTTACTCCAGTATACTGCCTTCCCAGTGAAGAAATGCTCCTTAAAGTTAAATTTTACTTTGAAAGTAATTATAATTTTGTTAGAATTAAGGTTAGTATCTCATATTGCATAAGCCCAGGGGTAGAAAAGTATCTGTTTTGGCAATAATGTAGACACCTTTTAGAACATTGATAAAAAGTATTACATTATTTATATAATCTATATTACTTGTAAAGTTGAGTGCAGCAAGTTTTTTACACTTTTCAAAGTTCACTAATTTAATTGAATTAAATAATTGTTAAATTTTTGCAAAAATCTAAATAACTATTTCCTGATTAATTAAAAATAAAGTTGCCATTTCCTGCCTATCATATAAGGATAATATATAATAGGAAACTGATTTTCAAAGTGCTTTAAAGTCAAATGAGAATCTGATTGATAAAAAGCTTAATATTATCCAAAATCTGAACTTTAATGAAGTATGTTTTTTGAAGATATTTACCACCAAACAAACCAATGCTGAGATTTTTAGCAGTGCTTTGTGCAACTAAAATTATATTTTGAGATAATATCACTGACATACGAATTTTAACTTAAAATAACCATGAGGCTATACATTTAGAATGCACTTGGATATTTAATTTTAATCTAATTTAGATATCAGGCACTTTATGCAAATTTTATGAGTTAATAAACTACTTCACAGAGCTTTCTTTTTAATTTTTTTCTTTCTCTTAGTCATTCTGATTATAATTGTTTTGCTTAGCAAAGTATATGTTATAATTTATCATTTTTAAAAGTTTCTATTGATATGAATATCTATGCCACATCATTACTAAGTGTTATATTAGGCCTATCTATTACTCTATATTTTGCTGAGTTACGTTGAATTATCAGTGTACAAGGCATTATGAAATAGGTTATGAGTTGAACTTTAAATATCAGTGATCACTGTATAGTCTTATACAACCCAATGTACAAAGTCAGTATCCACCCATAGAAAAGGTAATATCATGTCTGTCACCTCTAGAACTACTGTTCATCTTATTTTAATGGCTCTGAACCTAAAGATTACTTTTTATATCCCAGTTCAGCTTTTCCTAGATCTGAGTAGGTCCTCCCCCAAGCTTTCTTCCTCTTCAGGTAGTTGGGAAGTGGCCATCCTTGATCACCTAGAAATATTCAGGATGTGTGCTTCTTTTAATGTAAAGAGTGTATGGTGCATTCATTACACATACAGGAGAGAAATGAAAGACAAAGCTGAAAGTAAAATGAACATAATTTTAATGATTTTTTTTAATTTTGTGCATTGGATTCAAACAGCAAACTGTGTGCACTCAACTGTTATCACAATGTTGTCAAGAGGTCTGTGTCTTTTACCATTTTACACACAATTGTTCATTACAGTATGTTGTCAGCCTCGTGGAAACCAGGGGTGTGGCATGGTAAGCAGTGGTGGTAGTGCACCTAGCTTTTATATTATCTAACTTGAAAATATTTCTCTTCTATGATTCCTTTTTTCTTGATAAAAATAGTTTTCACCAAACGTTGGTGGTGCACAAGCACTACCATTCATGCTTGACATCACACCCCTGACAGGAACACGTGTTCTTGTTTTGTTGATAAAAAGTATTACAAAAATTTCCATACAAAAACTATTTTCATAGAAATCTTGCATTTCCACAAATAAACCTGAACATTTTTTGAAAAAAAACTGTTCAAGAATTTTGTTCATTTAACATTGTGACTGTATTGATAAATGCAGTCCACTTCCATGTTCTCTCACATATTTTTCTTTAGATGACCAGTCCCCTTTCTCGTATCACTGAGATCTGCCCATGCTCCATCAAGTTCATTTACAGCAGGAACAAGGGTTTGGATAGCTATATCTGAATGTTAGAATGAAAGTTTTAGTCTTCCACACAGCCAATACTCAGCCCTTTTTTACAACTTAAGACGAAGATCGTAAAAGATTATCCTTTTAATTCAGAATCACTGAACCAATTTTTTTTTAATTTGGTTTATGAGGTTAGAGAAAGGGTATTGGGGGAATAGGAAGGGATCTGGTAGAGTTGCATGTTAATCTTCTGCCTTAGGGAACTTAAGAAAATCATTATTGCCTTGATAATTGACATTTCTATCTCCATCATTGACACAGACGGTCAAAAAACAAAAAAGAAAAGAAAAAAAGAAAAATAAGTAATGAATAGCTGCTTTATATTCCACCTGCCATGGGATTCAAATTTGTTTTTCATCACATTTTTTCACATCCTATAAACACATATTGTGTATGCAGACAATAATTATACTGACTAGTTGGGGGCTAGTAACATCATCATCTCTATGATCTGGGTATTCAGAAGACTGTACTGTTTCCTGTAACACTACAGTTTTTGCTGATTCCAAATATTTATATTCTTAGTGACACTTTTATTGGTTGCCCTGTTGGGCATTGATATTCCATCTCCTGGCAAGAGTTGAGCTTCGAAAGGAACCTGTAATTTCTTACTGGACTGCATTTGAAACCAGCCACAAAATGCGCATGTAACATTCACTCAGTAGAAGGGAGGAACCCATGATTAACAGTGTAACCCCGTGTAACTTGGTTGATCCATGATGCTTGTAAATCAAGTCTGATCATTGCAACTGCTTAGATCACAGAGTCTCTAGTTCATAGACACAGCGGCATGAGGTAACTCATTTTATTTTGCACAGGTTGCATATTTCCACAGGAAACATTCTCGCTAAATTGTTTGGAAAAAGACGACAGTTTGTGCTTGGGTGTTTGGCCTCCCAGCTTTATGCCATGGTTTCTTTACCTGGCAACCTTCTGTCGTTAAATGTGTGCATGTTGATAACTTCTTCTGTTTTCACAATAACTGGGGCCTGTGGCTTATGTTTTAACCGACGCTGGCACTTCAGGGACATCCTCAATTCTTCTACCATGGCACTACAGAAGGACCTCTACAGAAGAACACAGAAAAATTAAATATTATAAAATACATAAACTGTAACTGTCCAAGATCAATATTAAAAATCAACAGACTTGTCACATAACATCTTTAAAGGTTTGAAATTTTTCTTTGTAAAAGTTATAACAAATCGTCACTTTTAACACTCAACTCATAATTAAAATAATATTCTATAAAAGTGGGCTAAAGAAAATCTCCACCTGATTCTGAAATAAACAACTAGTTATGTGTATATTACATATACATTAGATAAAATCTTCTTATGACATTATACAAAATTGATTAGCATGAGATAGAAATCTACTTGAAAATTTAAATACAAAGACAATTCTATACCAGAAATCCATTCTTGATATAAAAAAATAGAAAAAACATACTACTTTTCAGATCGCAACATGAAATACGCAAATGTTCTTTGAACATTGATTTTTCATTGTACATCTAAAAAGAAAAATAGCACTCACACAGACATAAAATATGGAAAACAATTTCTGAAATTTCATTATGTCTTTTTTGTGATTATGCCTATAGCAACATTGACAGTGATTACAAACAAATATGACTTAATCATGAAATGACAAATTATAGCATGTTAGACATCTACAAACAAATATTAACTTTTTTGTCATCATTAACTTGAAAGCTGATAATTTATCTCATGAAAAAAATATAACTCTATGAGTTTTTTTTTGTCTTAGTTCCCATCTCATAGGAAATAGATTTGCTAGAACCTCTGTTTTTCTGGGGTTTATTATTATAGCTCCTCAAAATTTATATTATAGAGTTATATATATGAAAAAAAATTTGTTAGTCTCTCTCCCCACCTGATTGAGATACATGTGTATTAATTACATATGAATCAGATCCATGAACCAACTGCATATTGTAGTTGAAACTCAGATGGTTAGATTTTTGTGTGTGCAAGGACCAAGAATGTAGACATCAACAAAAGATATGAGCAGGTATAAAAAAATTACAAAACCTAGAAAGTGATATGAAAATATATAATGAAGTCCATCTAATCAAATATGCATGTGAAGACTTATTTATGCTTTAGTTACTCTATTGATTGTCAACTTAGACTATTTCCAAGAGAACACAATGAAAATATTTAAGACCATACGTGTGTCATTTTTTGATACATATTTACGGTTAGGCAGGAAGAAGTTCAAGAGCTCTATTCCACAGCATGGCCACTATAGTTAATAATAATATATGTTGAAAAGTGCCAAAAGAGTGAATAAGTGTTCTCACTACAAAAATAATAAATATGTGAGGTAATGCATTAAGCTATTAGACATATCTAACCATTCCACAATGTATATACACATCAAAGTATGTTGTATATTATACATACTTACATTTATATGTTAACTTAAAAATACATTTGAAAAAATTTGTTTGCATAATAGTTTCTGCCAGTCAAAACATACTTCGAATTAATCAGGCATCTATGTGTCAAACAAAACTGATTCAGGGAGAGGGTGAATAACTTCCTACAGCTCTCACCTAAGATTGCAGCAGGATATTCTCATATATCCAGTTTTATGATTTTGACACTGTTCTATTACCTTCTTGTAAATCTCTGGCTATGTCCTAATTTTTCTTTGATGGGCTCCTTAAAAAGTTCCCTTAATGGTCTTCCTAACTGTACGTCTACCCTACTCTTCCATAAAGGCTCACAATTGTCAAGATAATCTATTTTAAAAATAACAATTACTAATAGCATTTTCTCCTTTAGGAAATAATCAAACCCACATCTATTATTTTCTCCATCACGACTTCTCCGATCTAGTCCTCTCCCACTTCCCCACTGCCTCTCTCTCTCTCTCTCTCTCTCTCTCTCTCTCTCTCTCTCTACACACACACACACTCCCTTTACTGGTGGGACTTCCATTAATATTTTTCCATTGTTCCTCCTTGCTCTGGTACCATGCTGAGTTCTTTCTTCATCTCAACTGCATCCCCTACCTCAGATGTGGCTCAAGTTTCAACTTAATTAGGAAGCCCTTTTCAAATGACCAGGCACATTATTTTGTTTTCACAACTTGATTTTGTTTTATCCTCCCAGTGTTTTCAACTCATTATCCTGTTTTTCTGTCTGGCCTGTAGGCCTCTATGTATTCCTCTCACTGAATTGTGATTAGCAGAGATCAGGTTCTCAAGGCACTGCTTGCACACACATGAGTTCTTTAAATGTTGACTGAATTAACAACAGTGACACAGGACCCTAATATTTTAATTCTTATTTAACAGTGTTTCTAATTCAATTGCTTAAAAAAATTAGTTTTAGAAGCCTAGTGAAAATATACTGGATAGAAGTTACCTAATTATATTAGGCAAAACTTTAGCATTTGTTTAATAACATCAAATTAATATAATATTAATTTATAGGTATTTGTAATGGGTGATGATCAAATGTGGCTTGTGAATTCCCCATTAACTACAGAGCCACTGGCATGCATTATGTATTATGTGTTAAATTATGCAGTTCTGCAATTCATGAATTATATTTCTACTAAAGGATTTATGTGGCACCTGACAGCCAGTATATGGAAACACTGTTTCTTGTTGCTTAATACCTACTATTAGATGTACTTATTAAGAACATGATGATAATGATGATGAAGATGGTGATGATGACAACACTGTAGAAATGGAAACTGACTCCAAAATAGGGAGGAATACATAGTCTTGAGGTAACTTAGTCTTGGCTCTCTGTTGAAACATTTAACAGAAGAATTAATTAGATGACAAAACACGGTCAAAACTTGATCCCGTTAACATTTAAAACTGTTATAGGATGTGAATAACACTGAATTGTTTGAAATAAGGCTTCATTCAAAACCAATAAATTTCCTAAATCTTTAAAAATGTATGACGCCTTCTTGGCAATCTCAATTTTCAGACATTTTGGTTACATTAGTTTCAAAAAAGAATAGAATATAAATATTAATTAATAATTTGCCTATACTAAGGGAGTAGTCTAAACAACTAACACTCTTAGGGAAAATCTTACATATGTACATACACGGTCCACTATGAAATGACTCAGTATTATTTCTAGTAAGTTAAGAGGTAAACTCTGCATTTAGTACCCCATACTTACTTCAGACTGCAAATAAGAACATTTACAACTATTTTAAGCAATTTTATATATTAAATTTATATTGCTGAGTAATATAAAATGTACAATGAAAAAAGCCCATTCTAATCAATGGCCAGAACAGTATTATTTCTTATAATTTGAATTTGTCATAAATAAATTATATTTACAAATTTTACAACTATCTCAAAATTGTAAACATGTAAACCACCATTGTCATTATAGTCTTTCTTTATTCAACAAAGGCAGCAGAAACTAAAAATTTAATCAAGCAGTCTTCCATGTGTCAATCAATGGTCTTGATTACATAATAACAAAATACAAATTTTATTAATTTTCTTTTTTGAATAAGATTAATTTTGCCAGCTCTTTTGTTATCTATCAATGTAAGTTTACCTGATAAATATGTTTATTTAGGTTATTGATAAAGTCATTGTGAGACAATAGGTTCTCTTCTCATTTATATAATAATTCTAACTCATTATAAAACTTGATAATCTTTAGATTTGGGCAAAATATTAGAATTAAGGTGGCAAATTAAGCAAATGTAATAATATCATAAAGTACTGTTCATTTATGGTACTAGAGCAAATATATTATTTTCTTTCTCTTTAGAAGTTTACAAGGCAAATTCTGTAACTTATATAAATTTCTAAAGCTGAAACCATACAGAGTTTTGTGAAATATAATTGTTTCCCTGTGCTGTGCATTGCCCAAAACTTACCATGATTAACTTTTAAATAAAATTCTAACTTATTATCATTCAATAGAGACAAACTCTCTTTTATACATTATATAAAGATTCAAATTTATTTTAAATCTTCTTATTGAACGGTGAAAAAAGTCTAAAAACCCAAGTGCATTGAAAAGTCATTTCCCTGTTTATACTAAAAAAGAAAAAGAAGAAAGAATGAAGGAAATGAAAGAGAGAGAAAGAAGGAAAGGAAGAAGAAAGAAAAAGAAAGAAAGAAGAAAGAAAGAAAAAGAGGAAGGGAGGAAGGAGAAGAAGGAGAAGGAGGCAAGAGGAGAGAAGAGGAGAGGGAAAGCTGGAGAGTAAGAAGAGAGAGAAAAAGAACTATCTTGCTTTTTAAATCACTCCTTAGGGGTGGAAACCCATGCACTGTGTCAATAAATAAGGTAAGTTCCTTAGGGTGAAAACAACAATAAAAATGTTTCTCCACATTAATATAACAGACTACAAAAAGAAAAAAGAAAGGCACAAGGATACTAACCATTATTAAAAACCTCTTTTAGTAAGTTTCAAAAGATTACTAAACAGTGTCTGGATGGTATGGTGGCACTAACCAAATAGAAGATTCCTGAAAATGAAAATTTAAATCTTTGAGCTGTTAGCATGTATAATTGCATTTAAATTAGTAAAACTCTTTATAAAATTCATTATATTTAATGAGGCAATTTATATTTACACAAGTCTAATTCTTGAAACAATGTCGATCTGGAAATCTTGATAGT
Source organism: Leontopithecus rosalia (assembly GCA_028533165.1). Taxonomy (NCBI): domain Eukaryota; kingdom Metazoa; phylum Chordata; class Mammalia; order Primates; family Cebidae; genus Leontopithecus; species Leontopithecus rosalia. The sequence goes on along the minus strand of CM052651.1, from coordinate 90,624,097 downwards.
ATGAACTTGGCAATATATACATTGCCTTTATAACAGAGCTCTTTTTGTAAAGAGGTCTATTTTGTATTTTGAGAATAATAAGAAAATACATAAATAGTCCACAGATAAATGTTTCCAAGAATATCATTATTGAGATTGCAGAATATTTATTCTTTATAGCTTAACTTCCTAATTAAAAGATATATTTTTATAATAAGGTGATATGACGGCACTTGGAGAAGCACAGATTTCTTTTATATTACAAATGTAGTTGAAATCATGCTCCACATTGATCACTGACACATTTAGCTTCATTTTTAAAGTTAAAACCATAGTATTTAGCAATATATTTATTTTTAAAAAGACACAGTATCTGAAGAAAAATAACCAGCTTGATTTAACTTTTATGCTCATCACTCTTTTTTTGAATACATGTATTCATTAGTCAAGAAATATCATGTTACTTTCAAGGCTGAATTTAATATTTATTTTAAAGAGGGAATCCTATTTTATATATCTTGCTGGCCTGTATTTTGCTAGTATAAAATAACTTAATGGTATTTTAGTATTCATTCAGGATAATTCCTAATTCTGCATACAATCTCTACCTGTCTTACTAGCAGCCATACCAAAATTTGAGCTATTTCTATCAATGGTATCTCTAAGATACCACTGTACTTCAATGGTCTAATGTATTCTAGCACACATCAACCAACCTTTTACTTTGTGTTTGTCATTTAAATTATTTGTTAACTAATTATGGATTATATAATATATATTCTTAGACACTTGCTAATTAATTTCTGACTCTGTAGGCCATTTGGCCAAGAATTGTTAAGTCATATGTGATGGAGACAAATCACAGCAATCACTGTTATTAATCGCAGAAAATTATCCCACCACATTACATAAGTAAATCATAACATAGAATAAAATATTTATAGGATACAATATATAATATCTTACATAACATTGGTGTGTTAAATAAGGAAAATAAATGTCATTTAATGTGACCCATTAATTTTCTTCTTTTGAATATAACAATTTTGATTGGCATCCTTTTAAAAACATCAGTTAATGCTATACATCAGAAGTATGAATTGACCTAAGATGAAAAATGACTGGTTAAATAACTCATGTTAAAAAATATATATAACCTTGATCTTGATATTCAGTTTTAGAGCAGCTATCTTTTAAAAATTATTTTATTATTTACAGAAGCTATTCTGCAGTCAAAAGTAACTTAATGTGTAGCAACTATCGTGATCTTATTCATTAACCACTGTAATTTTACAGCTAGAAAAATTAAAATTTATGAAGTTAAGTTATATATCTAACTAGTCATTGCTAGGACAGGAACCCTATTACCTTGACTTTCATCTATGAAAGCTTTATCATATTAGCCTGCCTCATTAATGATAATTTCATTCTCAGCAGAGCTTTAACCTGGACTCTATTCTTACTAAATATTAATTTTTTGAATACTAAATTATAAAGCAGACAGAAAAAAATTATGAGGCCAAAAGAAATACATATCTTTCTTAGAGAATTAAATTAGGAATCATGTTATGCTTTAGCCTAGATTATTTTACAATGATAAACATAATCAAAGATTAATATATTCTCAGAAACCTTTCCTATTACAGAAACAGTTACTCAGTATCTTCATATTGCATTTGCAAATACAATGAGACAGAGAAAAATTAAGGATCACTACACATTTTTTAAATTTTTCCTATTTACACTAGTAAAAAAAAATCAGTAAATTGAGGGCTAACAAGAATCAATACAACTTTAGTCAATATGGCTGTGCAATGCATTTTAAGAAAAAGTAATGTTAATCATCACATTTTTGCTAGTAGTCATAATGATGATGCAATCCTTTTTTTGAGAGTAGCATCCAAATAACTAATACGTAATTGCTGGAAAATTCTCTTTTCCTAAGGTGCAGCAGTTAAAAATGTACCAGCTTTACAAATAATAATAAGGATATTATTTTTAAAAGAGCTGCTTGTTGTAAGTCAGCTATTTGCAAAAAAGCCCTCTATGTATATTAACTATATTAATTAATTCTTAAAACTCTTTTCTTATGTATTCATAACTTATTTGTTTATTCATTGCTTCATTTATTTATTTAGAAAGAAGAAAAGCTAAATAATTTCATCTAAAGTTAAACAAAGCTGAGTTATGCTTCCAAGTCTTTTTAATTCCCAAACTCATACTTACTATTTACAAAAGTAAAATTATTAGGCTGCTTATGACCAAAGCCCATAATCGGTTTATCTAATTTGAATTCCTAATTTACATATTTCCTTAGTCCAACATCAAGGAGAAAGAAGAATAGGTAAATATTCTGCCTCCATTCTATACAGCTTGATATGGTTGAAACAATGTTATCTTTGAAACAAGGCATCTTTGACCTTGAAAAACAACTTGACCATTGAGACACTTATTATCTTCATCTGCACTATATAGATAATAATATCTGTGTGATTCTCCAGGTAGTTTTATATTAAAAAGGGGTATTATACTTTAAAAAGTAAAGTAATTTATAAAAATAAAGTGGTAAAATTATCTATCAAGTTATAATTTTAATTAAAAACAATCGTTTGTGGGGATACAAAGAATATGGGTTATCATTAACAAATGACCTGAAAATCCTTGAGCTGATTTGGAAGTTGACCAGTTGTTAAAATGAAGATTGGCCTCATTTCAAAGTAGAGTATTTTATATTTATACGTGGAGACATTTAAAAAATTTATCCAATTTGTCCTTATATGGGTCATTAACGGAAATTGAAAGACACTCAGCTCTCAAAGAAAGGCAGTAATATTAAAATACAAAATTGACTATTTGTCCAAGTTTATTTATAGATTTTAACTTCTGAAGAACAACATGCTTTGCAGCTGTAATTTTTTACACTAAAAATTTACTTATAACTTTTAACTTTTGTAAAGTTAAATGCAGCTACAATTTCTTACATCAAACATAATTAATAAAAATTATAGATATCTTATGGTTCCTAAATAGGCATTGCTGGGAAAAACATAAATACTGGCATAAAATTTTTATTGATAATTTATAATACTGTTTGCATTCCTATACCTTACACAAAAAAGTATATCCTTTTAAAAGGCATTGCTCCTGTTAGAACTAATTATTTAAAATTTTAACAGCAGCTTATATGTAGGTGTCTGTGAACACCCTGTTTTTATTCTTCTGTTTCTATTAAATACAGAATTAGCTGGCTTTGCTACGTGTTTTCTTTATAAATAACCTTTCAAATAGGATCCCTAGTCTTGCAGGTTTAAACTAAACCCTCTGATTTTTTTCTTATCATCCCTCAAATTGAAATGTTTTGCTTATTTGTGCTTCTACGACTCTGATTTATATCTGTCTTCTACACTTGTTATTCAACTATACACTGAAGAACATTCTATATGCCCTCAAGAAAATTTTTGAGCTATCAGTGCACCGGAAAAATATAATTATTAAGAGATTGTCTTAGACCAAATTTACCAGTGCTCTTTAATAAAAACAACATTGACCAAAATATACTACATACTATAAAACAACAATATCACATAGATTTAAAAATACATTTTAACCATTTTTAAGACAACAAATATGTGTGTTCAAGATGAGACACCTATTGCACAAATTCACTATCTGACCAGTAATTCATATACACATTTTTTAAATTTATGAGACATATTTACTTAGTTTACACGTAGGAGAAGGAATACTTTTGGCTTTAGGATCTTTTATGTCAGGAAACGCAATAATTTATATTCAGACAGTTCATTAGAAACAATTTGTATAAGTAAATAAATTTTCAAATACATGGGGAAAATATTTTTATATGCAAATCACATGAAAAGATATCAAACTATAGAAGTTTTGTTGCTGTTCTTGCTGAAAAACCTAAAAAAAAAAGAAAAATTATGTATGTCTGTTAAAAGCAGACATATTCAAAATTTAAGAAATGCATAATTTTAAGCATAATCATTCTTAATATTATAAAATAGTTTATTAAAAATTTAAATTATTATGATATCTTAAAATTCTTGCTCACAAAGCCAACATATTATAAATATTACCAGAAAAAACAAAACTCAGTATATAAGCAGCTTCTTACAGCCAGAAGTAAGTCTTAGAAGAGGGAAACAAGACGTTTCAACCAAATCATAACACCTAAAATGTTATAATTGTCTCAGATATACAACAGTTTCTTCAATTTCTTTCTTAGTGAAACTTCAGTAGAAATATATTTAAAATAAATAAAAAAGTAAGGCAAAAAGTAAATTAATTATAAAATGCATGTGTTGATTAGTTACATTTTCAGACATATTCAGATGAGAAAGGTTTTGGAGTATTTTAAAAGTTTTGTGTCCTTAAAGCATTAATAATTACATCACAATTAAATCCATTTTTACAAAAATTACGATACACCATTTTTTGGTTATCTGAAAGGAATGCAATTTCCATTTTTAAAATGTTTTAAGGTCCACATATTTCAACATTATTTTATGTTTTTATTTTTAACCTGCTCTCATTTGAAAAAGAAACATTTGCATATTAATCTTAATTATCCAACAACTTATAAGAAAGTCTATCATCATCAAGAGCTATTTATTTTCACTAATATTTACCATATGTGTTATAAAAGGCATTTTGTTTTTATCTATAAATTAATATATTATAATTTGGACATCATCATTAAAAGTAAGACAACATATTCATTATTTATCAATTTTATTCACAAAGTTCACATTCAACTAAACTTCATATATATTATATCTGATAAACTATTTAGTTACCAACACAATTCATTGTAGATTTATTTCTCAATAAATAAATATGTATTGAATAAATAATTGATCTCACAAGTGTTTTCCTTATTTCTGAAGTTTAAGAAAACTAGATTAAAGATGCAAGTGTGATAAGTAAAAGTAAACTGAATTTCTGTATGTTCTCAAACATATGATAAGATCCAAGACTATCTTACACTTAATTTTAATAAGTAATGTGGTAAACAGCCATATAAATTAACCTAAATTTTCTCAAGAAATATGAAGAATTGAGCCTAAGAACCTAATTTATCACAACAAATAAAATGAGTCATTTCCAATGAATCCATAATTATTTGATTTGCCATTTTAAATTATATAGAAAAATAATTTTTTTCTTTATGATACTCTTTTAAAAGTTTACTGCATTCAACTTCATTCTTAATTTAAATGTTAAGTAGACAGATAGATAGATAGATGATAGATAGATAGATAAATAGATAGATAGTACATAGAAAGAGAAAGAGATATTAGGCCACCAGGCACTATTTGAGGTCTTATAGAGACAAACAAAAAATACTAGGTCTTTGTCCTAATGGCATGAAGAATTTAATAGGTGAAAAGGTACCCACACAGAGAAACAAGCAAATATGAATAAAATAATGTTAAAGGGGTAATGGAGATGTGTCTAGGGGTACACAGAGTGAAGATCTCTAGACTTAATGTAGGAATTGGTTTGAAATGGGAAAAGAGCTTCCCATCTTTCTCAAAAGGAGATATATGTTTTTAGATTATCACAGTACCTGAAATAAACTAAGTAAAATGATGAAGTATATGAGTCACAATTTTTTTTCATTACAGTAGAAAATGAAAACATACTTCCAATTCTGTTCCAATGCTCTGTTCCCAAATCCATTACATCTTTTGATTCGGGAAAGCTTCTGGACAGTTAATTTCTCATTTTAAATGCCTAATACAAAGTGTTTGTGAGAGTTTGCAAGTTAGAATAACTGATAACATTTGCTCCAGTCAAAAAGAAGCATATGATCTTGGGAAAGCGAGAGTTAAAATGTAGTGTGGCTATGGTAAAGGTACAAATTGGAGAGGAGCAAAAGGTAAAACTACAGCAGTGGACAGGGACAGGTCTGACACAGTCTCATATGCTAATCTAAGAAATTTGGATTTCATTGTGGAAGTTATGTAGAGACAGTGTGCAAAGCACTGCAGTGTGTGACTAGCATGCTCATGTAATACCCACTCAGTTATTTCTTTCTAGTGTAATGTTAATGCTTCATTGTTTCAGTTTGAAAAGGTACATTAATTTTATTTTTCTCATTTTTAGAAGATCACATAGATCCACAGAACAAGAGATCGGGGTAATTAAGAGATCTGGGTAATATCTGAAAATTTCAATTTAACTTGTTCATAATAACAATGATGCACATTATATTACAAAATTAAATCATCACATTCTTTGTTTTTGGCTTAAACAAATACTTGTAAAACAAAATTGTGCTAGAGATACAGCCTAGATAAACCAAATGAACAGGACACATACAGTACATACACTAGAATACCACATATCATCAAGAGGCTAATTTATTTTATTTTAATACTGATCTATAACTTAAAAAATTTATTACATATGGATAATTTGAGATTCCAAGCAGAAAACCCATATTTCTTCTATGATATTCATTCTTATATTATGCATTAAAACATGAAATACCACATTTATAGACAAATACTGAAAATGATAATTAATGAGTTAATATTTCTTCTTTGGTTAGTTCTTTAGACTTAATTTCAAAATTCATTTTGACACTTTAAAATGATTATAACATAAAAAGTGTACTTAGACACATAAATGCAACCAATATTTGATTTAGCCAAGCCAGCATAAATAACAATCCTGAATGTTTTGTGAAAACAAATCACGTTATTGTTTGAATTCTTTAAAAACTTCAGTTATTTTAGTCATAGACAAAATGAGGTTATAAGAATATACATTTATGAAAACACTTCTCAGTGTCAAGTACTTTAATCAAGCAAAAATATATAAATACTGTATCCAAAATTCTGACTGCAGAGAGAATAAATAATTATGATATAACTTACTAGATACAAAGGAGGATTTTTATTTTCAAAAATAATACTAAAGGTGCAAACACTTCAAAGAATATTAGAAAAATATATTTACCTTGTATTCCTGTATGGCATTATTTTCAAAATACCACTTTTCTGATCTTTATATTTACCAATAAGAGTTCATAAACCTCTTAAATATTAAAGATTATATCATCTCCCTCTGCCACAGTGCTCAAAGTCTAAAATATTGTGAGTTTTATCAAAAACAAAGATGTTTACACACAAGAGTAAATAATATACTAGAAGACCTTAAAATGTTAGTTTTTTCATATCCAGATCAATAAATTTGCATACAAAAAGTATCATGTAGACTCTGAAAGAGTCCTTTTTCTAGTCCTCCTCATATTTATAGAAATGAGGAAATTATAGCACTAGAAATATGGAATCTGAATGAGGTGACAAATTTTTCAAGGATAATACAAAAAACATTTATACAAATGACTACATGCATTCAATGCAAAATATAGCAATAGCCTCAGTATTTTTGAAGTTTATACATATTTTTAGAAGGACTCCAGTGTAAAAAATAATAAAGAACCAATTAAGAATACTATTAAATGGGAAAGAGAAACTATAATATTTTCACAAACTCATTAATATAGAAAATTAACTAATTTCTCCTATGAAAGCTAATACCGTTCTTAAACTAGAAATGTATTGGACTAAAGCTATTCAAATGAAAACTTACTCTTTAAATTGAAACTGTTAACCTATGTTGTATATAAAACCTCTTTTTTAATCTGCAGAATATTTTTTCTTTCATATTACAGTTTCTAATTTTTACTCAATTAACTATATATCATCAGTAAGCCACAATGAACTTCAAGCCACAAAAGGTTTTTTTTCAGTCTTTAGTAAGGGTAGAAATACCTATTTGTCCTGAAGCTGGCTACATTTAAACATACTACAACTAAATTAAAAATCATTAAGGTGATCATGAGTCATTATATTTTGTTATATAATGAAAAACAGACAATTTAGAGCAATAGTTATAAGCATTATTCTTAGTTGGTAAAATAAAAAATATTTTGGTTTCTGTTTTAATAGAACAAAAAATTTTTTAAATTTAAACTGTAAAAAAGTGACATTTACCTTTTCCAATTGAGCGTTTTTTTTGGATTTGTATAAAAATTCTCCCACTGCCACAAAAACTGAAAGCACCAAGCCGGCTGCCAGAACAATGAAGATGCCACCAATATTCTGAACCCCCAGGGCACTGGCCTCTTTGCTCTCCTCTTCTGGGCAACCATTGCCCCTCCACCATTTCTCCTTCATCATATGCAGCTTGCCTTCCTCTTGCAGCTGAAGAATTGCTATAGTAATCTTATCTCGATATGGAGAACCTAAGAAAGGAGAAGTTATGATAACTATTCAAAGAACCTGGAATTTCATAATTAAAGGTTAGCAAGACGAGAGGAGGGCAGAGATTTTTCGAAATGCTTCAAACTGTGCCAATGTTTTTTCAGAAGAGAAAAACAACTGGAAAAAGGCATAGACATTTAATAAGATCATTAAAGTGGATAGCTTTGCTAGATATTGAGGGATTAAATGAATTTTGTTTTAAGAAAGAATATGTCTTCTAAATGGTGGACTCAGCTCACAGCCTTGGAAAACAGTAAGAAATAATCTGCAAAGGGAAATGGATAGAGTACAAAGATGTTTCATCCATATCTACAAATTATTATACACTGAAACCAGAGCACTGACAAAACAACTATCTCTATTTTTAGAAAACTTGTGAAAAAATGGTGTTTCTCAAGATTAAGTGCAGTAATTTAAGGAAACCATTACTAATAAGCTTTATTCAATGGTACCTTTTACTTTGCAGATAATGGGCACTCATATCTGTTATGTGATGTGCATATCAGAAGTTACAGGTTGTATAGACTTGGATAATTGTCAGTCACTATGGCAATTTAATTTATGAATCAAGGGGTTTAAAGACTGATATTGTAAAAATCTGGGGGATTGTTTATTAGTTTATTCATTAAAAGACAATTTTTTTCCCAGTGGAGGCAATAATACAAATAAAATTTAGTGTTTATGATAATGGAGGTACATACTCATCTGCATTAGATATTACATGATAAGTAATATCTTTGCTAATTCATTGGCTGTAAACATATAAAAATATAGAAGCATATGCATTTTTTACATATATTCCAAGGGATTGGTTTTATTGCTTTCTCCCACCCAGAAATAGCCTGCTACTAAAGTGATATCTTCCTCCTAAGACGCTATATTGCACATTCCATTTTGTTGTGCACAAATTCACCCACATTATTTCCCTGTTTGCAGAAAAATACTAAACATTTCAGCTTTTATTCAATATTGCCTGTAATTTTGTTTCAATTTGAATGTGTCTACATATATACATCTCTTTTAGTGAGAGAAGACAATGTAAAAGTAGAAAGATGAGAATCATAGAATGTAAATAACCTGTTGAAATAGTTGGAGAAATGAAGATCTACCAAACCCAACTGGAGAGCTATTTCTTTAACATAATCTTTTATCTATTCAGAAGCTGTAGACATGTATGGCTTCTCTACATTTTTTATAGCTTTCCTAAATAAGGGCATTGGTCATTTCTATAATTAGAACTCAAATATTTTCTTTTCATTATGCAATAACTCTTAAGTATACTGGAGGAATTTTTGCTTCTCGGTTTCTTCCCTGTGCTCTTAAAATACTAATCTAACACCAATGTTCAGTGTAAATTCTCCCCCTCAACCACTTCTGATTTCAATATATTAGCCCACTTTATAATAATTTCTATCTTTGCCACTCATTTACTAGGCATTCAACCTAGGTTCCCTGGTATTATTATTTACCGGTGGAGACATGGCCTATTTTTCTAAGTACATTACAAGCTTTTTGGTATGGAGGATATCAATCTGTCAGTCTATCCAATCAGTCCATCCATCCATCCATGCATCCATCCATCCATCCATCCATCCATTCATTTATTCAACAGATGTGGAAAGATGCATGTGCTTCAATATTTTTATATGTTTCTGGTTAATGAATTAGCAAAATCATGTAATATCTAATGCAGATGAGTATCTACCTCCACTAGAATAAACACTAAAGAACACTGAATAAACATCCATCTATCTGAATTCTCAATGATTTTCAAATAATAGGTTCTCAACAAATGTTTGTATATTCTGAGGAACATAATAACTCATTAAAAGCATTTTAACATAATGTAAGAGCAATAACATGGTCCTTAAGTCTCTTTGATATGTAATAAAACACCATAAACTAAGGTCATTTAGTTTGACTATTTGGTATTTATTAATTTGCTGTATCTAGCCTGGCACCAGCTGCAAGATCAATTGTATAGACTTCTATAGAATTCTATAATTCTATAGAATGATGGAATTAGAAACAGTATATGCAACAAATCTTGTGCTGATAGTATTTGTGATAATGGCCACATCTGAAGCTTGTAATTTCTTTTCTTGTGTCTTTTTGTTTTGTTTTGTTTGTAGACTGAGTCTCGCTCTTTCACCCAGGCTGGAGTGCAATGGTAGAAATTATAATTTCTAATTATAGAAATGACCAACGCCCTTATTTAGGAAAGCTATAAAAAATGTAGAGAAGCCATACATGTCTACAGCTTCTGAATAGATAAAAGATTATGTTAAAGAAATAGCTCCCCAGTTGGGTTTGGTAGATCTTCATTTCTCCAACTATTTCAACAGGTTACTTACATTCTATGATTCTCATCTTTCTACTTTTACATTGTCTTCTCTCACTAAAAGAGATGTATATATGTAGACACATTCAAATTGAAACAAAATTACAGGCAATATTGAATAAAAGCTGAAATGTTTAGTATTTTTCTGCAAACAGGGAAAGAGTATGGGTGAATTTGTGGACAACAAAATGGAATGTGCAGTATAGCGTCTTAGGAGGAAGATTTCACTTTAGTAGCAGGTAGGATCGGGGCTCACTGCAATCTCCGCCTCCTGGGCTCAAGTGATTTCCTCTGCCTCAGCATCCTGAGTAGCTGGGATGACAGGCACCCACCACCGTATCTGTATTTTTAATACAGATGGGGTTTCACCATGTTGCCCAAGCTGGTCTTGACCTCCTAAGCTCAAGCAATCCACCCACCATGGACTCCCAAAGTACTAGGATTACAGGCATGAGCCATGGTGCCCAGCCTGTAATTCCTTTTCCATAAATATAATTATAAGTAAGATTTGGGGAGGGTGATTACTTGGAAAGTAGACATTCTAATATAGAAAATTCCTAATCCACCTAAATATTTTGCAAGAGCTCATTTCTCACTTTGAGAACCATAGAAAGAATATAATTTTATTGCCAACTCACTATACGCACCAACTGCATTGGGATGTCTATTCCAGTATCTTCAAACACAATATTCTTCATTATATTCTCAAGAACAAAACAAGACAGAAATAAACAAAGGCAACCTGCTTTTCAGCAAATGATGGACACCTCTTGATTTCTTGCCAGCTGCGCTTCCTATTTCCAGCATTATTGTGAATATCCAAATTTCCCATTGCTAGCATACCTCATCACACTTGCCTTTATGAACATGGGAATGTTTAAATGATATTTGATTTGAATCAAATATACAAAGCTAATGGTCTTATTAGGCGTTTAACAGGATGAAATAATATAGGGAATATAATTGATGCCAATAAATCACTGACATGTTTTACTTGTCATTCCATCATTGATCTAGTTTAAATATTTTTTATAGGACCAGTAATTTAAAAATGAGTTATTACTTCCTTGATACATAATTTGATGCTCTTTTGGAAGTTTTTCTACAAATATGACAGTTGAAGTCAAATGTTGACTGAAATTTCAGCTAGTTGAAAAATCTCAGGGACACACTAAGACCAAAGAATGAAAGTATCTTCCATTCTTCTTGTGACATGAACAGCCATGCTCTTAGCTCTAATGAAGTGAACAATCATTAATTATGTAAATAGAGAGAGTTTATCCCAGGTCCATACTCCCACAACAATCCCTACGCTGGCAAACAAAGAACTGATGGTATTGAATTTCAACTGAGAGAAGCTTAGAATTCACACTTTAAGGTTGCCTTCAAGAAATATATTTTTTCAAGAGGTCTCTAAGTTTAATTAGAAAACAACTAAGGAAATTTCAAATGTGTCTATTATAATATGCATTATTTTAACTTAGAGTCAATTTTCAGACTGTTAAGAGGGCAAATAACTATAATTGAATGGAGGAAGATAGACAAAAATTCTGGAAAACTACAACACTCCGAATAGACAGATGGCCTTCAGTTTCAGTTTTACTAAACCTTCTGAGGTTTCATTTCTTGTGAGATCCTATGAAATATTTTATCTAAAATTTGCACATTTAAAATGTTGACAAATAAATTATTTAAAAGAAGATTCAGGATAAACCAAACACTTTTAAAGCCAAATTCAGTTTGAGTCTTCACTCCAATCTCTGAACTTTGGTTCTTTTTATATCACTGCTCTCAGTGGGCCTTTCTTTAGTTATTTAAACAAATTCTCTATATAGACAGTAAGGAACTGATATGTTTGTAAAATGATCTTTCTACAAGTTGCCAAAAGATCCCATTCACCAAGTACAAAAGAATTTCTAGCTTGCAAACAGACAGGGAAAGGAAAGAAGGAAGGAAAGAGGAAGGAAGGAAGGAAGGAAGGAAGGAAGGAAGGAAGGAAGGAAGGAAGGAAGGAAGGAAGGAAGGAAGAAAGGCAGGCAGGCAGTCATAGTACATATGTTTACTACATAGTGAAGCCTCTTCATATGTCGGATGTATAAGACCTGATACTCAAAATGAGCCCTCAAAGGATGTATAGAGGCAGTTTCAAGTCACATACAATGACAGCGTATTGATGGGTACATGAAAACTACACATGTATCTAGCCAGAATTTCTTCAACAATCGAATTATTATCTCTAAGTGTCCCTTTTATATTAAATTTTACTCAAATATTTTTATGTAATATTGTGATTTCATGAGAATCTCTCCCAAGACATAGATTAAAACTCTTTAAGAGATTAATCTGTGATTATTATAAGCAGTGAACACAAATCACATCAAATATTTCAAATCTAACTTGTTGGATTTATTAAATTGAGTTATTTCTACCTTCTTTCTCTCCCTTCCTTCCATCCTTCCTTTTTTCCTTCTTCCCTTTCTCCCTTCCTCCTTTCATTCTTTCCTACTTTTCTCCCTTTCTCCCTCCCTACTTCTTCATTCCTCTGTCCTCTCTTTCCTTTTTCTCACTCTTTCCTGTCCTTTTTTATATCTTATTCTGTTTCCTTCTCCTTCCTTCCCTAATTTCCACTTCCCTCCCCTGCTCTTCTCTCCCCTCCCCCTCTATCATTCTTTCCCTTCCCTCTTTTTCCTGCCTCCTTACTTTCCTCTCTATTATTCTAAGAACCTTACTTGTAGAATGAAATGCACAGGTAGTTCTAAACACTTACTTTTAAAGTTTAAGTCTACTATATATGATATATTGCTTTACTTATTCTATTGCCTTTTTACTATTCTGTACAAACTCTCAGTTTTATAGACCAACATTTTTCTCTTTATCTTATATAATTACATCTAGATAATACAGAAATAATAAAGTAAATGCAGTTAGCATTTCTTTTAACTCTGAGGGAGGCTTATTGATTGATAAGTAACTTTTCTTTAAAGATTGCACTGCAAATTATTCAATAATGATCATGCTGAAATCACATTATCCTGTATTTAAAATTATATCCTGAAATCAAATATTTTATATTTAACATGCTGAAATTGCATTATCTTACATTCTGGTAACCTCTCATTCAGCCTTTCAAATATTTCTTTACTTTCAAATCAAGCTTCTGTATATCTTAATCAATTACAGTCATCAGAAACAAAATCATTCTTGCTTTTTATACAAGAATATTTCCCAAGCTGGATATTCCCACATACCCTTCTGCTTTTGATAAGTGTTCAACTGTTTAATTTTTAAAAGATTATTTGTTCAAGTAATCTTGAAAAATAGTATATACCAAATGCATCTCATGCAAATTCACATTGTATTAGCAAAATAAAGGCTTCCATGTATCTACTAAAGGAATGAACAGAACATATTAAATAAAACTTGTTTATAATGTTTAAATTTATTGTCAGGAAGAATTTTTCCTCTTGCTCATTAATGTCCCCATAAATTTTTTTCTTTTAAATTCAATTTGTACTGCTTTAGAAACAATAATTACTATTAATACTTGTAAGGTAAGATAACCTTGGATAGCAATTACTATTGTTATTACATGTGTTTTCTCTGTCGAAAATATGTTGTCCCTTGGTTAGATTGTTCTGTCTGACCGTATGTAGTCTTCTTTCTGCCTTGGAACTTATGCACTGTGAACTCAGAGCTTATCAATTTTTTTTTCTTAGACTTTCTTTTTCTTCTATTGCTCCATATGCTTCATAAGAATTCACAGCAAACTGCTTGTATTAAAACACATTTCCACAACTGGCTTCAAAGTCTCTTTGCAAAATATTTTTGTGGAAAAATAGTTATAAGAACTATTTAAATATATCTGTGTATTGAAATTGATGAAACCAATTTTTTAAGAAATAACACACTGAGGTCTATTGGGGGAAATAGGGGAGGGACAGTGGGGGGGGGAGCAGGGGAGGGATGGCACGGGGAGAAATGCCAAATATGGGTGAGGGGGCAGAAGGCAGCAAAACACACTGCCACGTGTATACCTATGCAACTATCTTGCATGTTCTGCACATGTACCCCAAAACCTAAAATGCAATAAAAATTAAAAAATAAATAAATAAAATAAAATAAAATAAAATAAAAAGATGTTTTGTTCTTCCTTATTAGAACCCAAATCCTTCATACATGTTGTTAAAAGTCTAAAGGGCTTACCGGGTATTGCTTTTTTTCATATGACATATCTTCCCTGGTCACCTCCTAAAGGACATTTGTTAGTTTTATTTTATATTCATTAGTTATTCAGATATTATAATTATATTGTATTGCGTGCTGTATATGACCTACAATTAGGTAGTGGTCTGGTACTATTTGCTCCCTTTGGGTCTGGAAAAATATTTTTATGAAGTAGACTACTAATAATATGACATTTCTTCTAGCTTGTCATTACTACAACATACGCATTATTTGAAATATACTAATATACATGCCTTGTGGGTAGGAAATTATAACATAATCATTAGTCATATAACATTCCAGGGACTTGCCTCAAAAAAACTCTAATAATGCTTTAGTTATTCCCCTATTTTGAAAAAGTTTAGTCTGTTAAGTGTTTCCAAAACATACCTCAAACTTGAAATCAATTTAAGTATTGGCTTGAGACCAGATCAGACTACCTGTCAGGTAGGTTAGCAACCATCCCTTACTCACCTATTTCATTCAGCATTAATTCAGTGCCTATCACATAGTAAACATTAAAGAAATGTTTTTTAAATAACCTGATGAATTCAAAAAATGATTAACTGGAGCCAAAATATGTCGTTAGAATTTTAGTATTGCACTTCTTCTCAAGCTCTTATTAAATTTAATAGAATACATAGCGTTCATAAGCAGGCTTATTTCACACTTTTTGTATTGACCACCCAGAATATGTGGTGACAAAAAAGTTTACGAATTCTTATGCTTATTTAATCACTATACATTAGTTTTATATTTTATTTAGTCAAGAATACTTTTATACAATATCATAACATCATTTTCTTTTCCTCTGTAGAACTTGTCTCAGTTTAAAAACTAAATACCCTGATTATTTGGTTAATATTTATAGATCCCAATAGGCAGAGGTGGCATTTATTTTGTTAGTATACCTGGTACACAATAAGCCTACAATATTTATGGAATGAATGCATGCATACATAAAATAACATAATAATTACCTAATAATTTTTCATGCATTTTGCAATTTTATCTTCAGCAATTTGAATTATTTAGCCAACTGTATCTGTAATTGTATGTAATCTATATCTAATAATTATCTCCCATAATTATAATATATTTATATAAAGTGAAACATTTATTATGTAGCAATTAAACATTTCATGGACCCATTTCTAACTTTCTTTTAAGAGCAGCTAAAGTAGGGTACAGTTATTCTCATCACTCCTTATATTTTCTTTTGAAGGTTGATTTGGTTTGGCTCTCCAAATCTCATCTTGAATTGTAATCCCAATATCCCACATGTTGTGAGAGAAACCTGGTGGGAGATAATTAAATAATGGGGGCAGTTTCTCCCATACAGTTCTCAAGGTAGTGAATAAGTCTTATGAGATCTGATGGTTTTATAACGGGTTTCCACTTTTACTTCTTTCACATTCTCTCTTGCCACCACCATGTAAAAAGTGCCTTCTACCTCCTGCTGTGATTGTAAGGCCTATCCAACCATGTGGAACCATGAGTCAAGCTTATTTTCCTTCCCAGTCTTGGTTATGTCTTTATCAGCAGTGTGAAAAATGACTAACACGTAGGTATACCATTGAAAGGTTTTAATTTTATAGAAATATAAGGAATTCATGAGCAAAAATGATAAAGATACCAAAAGAGTAAATTTACCTTTAAAAATGTGTCAATCCATAACGTCTTAATCACAAAATGGTACATTTCAGATAAAAGTGAACAAATCTTTATGATATGTAATAATCTTTTCACATTGAATATCTGTTTAATCATTACCTTGCTGAAAATTTTGTAATGGTGCTCTTGAACTATCAGGTAAAATACTAATTCCTAACTGGGTCATACAATTTCTTTTTTTTTTTAATCTATTTCAAGCTTTCTGTATTGGTTTGCTTACACACTGCTGATACATACCTAAGACTGGAAGAAAAAGAGGTTTAATTGGACTTACATTCCACATGGCTGTGGGGCCTCAGAATCATGGCGGAAGCCAAAAGACACTTATTACATGGCAGCAGCAAGAAAAAAATGAGGAAGATGGAAAATCAGAAACTCCTGATAAAACCATCAGATTTCATGAGACTTATTCACTACCATGAGAACAGTATAGGGGAAACCACTCTTATGATGCAATTATCTCACACTGCTCTCTCCTACAATACATGGGAATAATGAGAGTATAATTCAAGATGAGATTTGAGTGGGGACACAGAGGTAAACCGTATCACTTATTTTCTGAATTTATGCTCTTCTTCCTA
This sequence comes from Leontopithecus rosalia, assembly GCA_028533165.1. NCBI lineage: Eukaryota > Metazoa > Chordata > Mammalia > Primates > Cebidae > Leontopithecus > Leontopithecus rosalia. The sequence goes on along the minus strand of CM052651.1, from coordinate 90,606,998 downwards.
TATCGAACCTGATAACAATGCAAACAAGTTGAGTTTTCCTCTCCAGGGGTAACATTCTTTCACTTTTCCTCCAATTTTCTAGTTGACCTTTCATCCAGATAAATCTCTTATGCTGATCTTTTCATCTATTTACACATTTTTCCTAGGCTGACACAAAGATATATAGAATCTCTCTCTTTTAGAACCATAGCACATTTGCATATACTCTGATATACTATTTGGTATATATTATTTTATTTTTTAAATACCTTTTTCTCCATTAAGATGATACTATGACTATCCTAATAGCAAGATGATATATGAATCAATTTTTACCCCTACTATCTCACTATTAATCATTAAGTACACAAATATTACTTAGCACAGTTACTAGATCCTAAGTATATAATGGTGAACAATATAACCATGACCTCTGCCTTCCTAGAGTTTTCAGTGTAAAAAAGAATATATAAAATTGAGCAAGGTTTTACAAACATAAAGGGTAATGTGTTACAGAATTATGTGACAGATAAAACTATAATAACTTAGCCTTCAGGAATGGTAAGCAAAAAAGATTACTTCTATTTGATAACATGAGTAAGAATGATACCTCTTCTTTTACTTTTGCTACATTTTCCTTACTTATCTCTCTTCTCTTTTCATACACATTCCATTTGGAAATGCATACATGGGAAAGGAAAATGATAGTGAGAGCATCTCAAATCGATTTTGTTCATTTCTCCTAGATTTACAGGATAGAATGAGGTACAAGATATCAGGACCATGGAAGAATTTAGCCAACTATAAATGGCATTGTTCATGCAGAAACAAGAGAAGTTAAAAATCACGTGGTATCAAGATAATAAAAATATTTGCTAAAGACATACCTAATAAATAGTTAGCTAAAAATGCAAAGAACTCTTAAAACACGGCCATGATAAACAACCCCAGTACAAAATGGATCAAAGATCTTAATAAACACCTCATCAAACAAAATACACAAATACCAAGAGAGCATATGACAAGATGCTCCATATCGTATGTCATAAAAGAAATGCAAATTAAAGTAATCCTTTATTTAAAAAGCATTGAATAAAAATTGCAAGAGTAACTCCTTACCTATCAATAATAACCTTGAATGTAAATGAATTCTTCAATCAAAGTACATACAACAGCTGAATGTATTTTTTAAAAGATCAAATTATATGTTACTTATAAGAGATTCTTTTTAGCTTTAAGAATATTCATAGCAATGGAAGAAGGTATTCCATGCACAAGGTAACCAAAAGTCAGCCGTAATGGCTATACTTAGAGTTCAAGTGAAAAACTTTTATAAGAGAAAAAGAAGATCGTTATTTAATGATGAGTAAATTCATCAAGAGGACATAATGATTGTAAATATACAGGTACCCAACACTGAATCACCTAAATATATAAAGAAATATTAATGGGCTGAAAGAAGAAATAAATAGAACTATATTAATAGTAGAAGGCACCAATACCCCAATTTTATTAATAGATAAATCAACCAGAAAGCAAATTACAAGAAAATACTGGGTTTGTACTACACCTTTGATACAGTTTGGCTCTGTCACCATCCAAATCTCATGTAGACTTCTAATCTCCACATTTTAAGGAGGGACCTAATGGGAGGTAATTGGATCATGGGGGCAGATTTTCCCCAAGCTTTTCTTATGATAATGATGAGTATCACGAAATATGATGGTTTAAAAGTGTGACACTTCCCCACTGCTCCTGTCACCATGTGTAAAACGTTCTTGCTTCTCCTTAGCCTTCTGCTATGACTGCAAGTTTCCTGAAGCCTCCCAGTCATGCTTCCTGTTAAGCCTTCAGAACTGTGAGTCAAGTAAAACTATTTTCTTCATAAATTTCCCGGTGTCAGGTAGTACTTTATATCAGTGTGAAAATGGACTAATAAAACTTTATACAGAATGAAGCTAAAAGAAATGTATATGACTTTCCATTCAAGAGCAATAGAATATGCTTTCTTCTGAACTGTACATGTAACATTCTCCAAGATAGGACATATTTTAGGCCATGAAACAAGTCTTAACAAATTCAAGAAGATTGAAATGATATATAGTATTGTTTCTGACTGCAATAGTATGAAACTGTAAATCAGTAAAAAGAGAAATACTGGAAAATTAACAAGTATGTAGAAATTTAAAAACATGTTCCTGAACATATAATAGGTCAAATCAAAACATAAAAACAAATCTTTAAAAATATATGACAATAGAAACACAATATTATCAAAACCTACAGAATGCAGAAAAAGCAGTTATATGAGGAAATTTTATAGCAATAAATGTCTTTATTTACCAAAAAAAAGACCCCAAATAGCCTGAAATTATGCCTCAAGGAGCTAGGAAAAAAACAAACTAAACCCTAAGGTTAGCAGAAATAAATAATGAAGATCAGAACAGAAATAAATGAAAGAGTTTAAAAAACCACAGAAAGAAAATCAATAAAACCAATAGTTTATTTTGAAAAAATAAACAAAACAGTCAAACCCTTTACTAGACTAAGGGCAGAAAGAGAGGAGAATCAAACACATAAAATCAGAAAGAGAAAGGAGGCATTGAACTCAAAACTTTAAAGCATTATTGAAGACACAATAAGTAGAAAGACATCTTATGTTCATAGATTGAAAGAATATTGTTAAAAATTTTCTTCCACATAAAGATCCAAGATGGCCAAATAGGAACAGCTCTGGAGTGCAGTTCCCAGCAAGAACAATGCAGAAGGTGAGTGATCACCACATTTCCAAATGAGTTTTCACTGCCCACAGACTAGGAGATTCCCAGGCCAAAAAGCACCACAAGTTTCTAGCACTGTTTCAGCCAGTGCCATGGGTTGGCACACAGAAGCTCACACAAATCGGGGTGGACATTTCAACTGGTGCCTGGAACATCTGGGAGACAAAGCCTCCCATTCAACTGAAAGGCAGGGAACTGAGACAGGAAACCAGGTGATCTGGCTCAGCAGGTACCAAATCCACAAAACAAGCAATCTGCAATGCTCTGGATTAAGAGTTTCAGAGCAAGAGCAGGTGGACCCAGGACAGTCCAGCTCAGTGCAGGGAAGGGCATCCAAAATACTGAGGCAGTCTTCCAATACCAAGGCAGTTCTAACTGTACCTCTATAAACAACACCTCAAGGAAGTTCACACAGCAGCTTGGCAGAGCCCGTGGCAGCTCAGCAATGCCCCTACTGGCAGACTGTGACTATACTACCTCCTTGCTGGGTAGGGCATCTATGAAAAAAAGGCAGCAGCACATCAGTATATTATAAATAAAGCCCAACCTTCCTAGGACAGAGCACCTGGGAAAAGGGGTGGTTATGAGTTCTACTGCAGCAGACTTAAATGTACCTGCCCGGCAGTTCTGTAAAGAACAACAGAGCTCCCAACACAGCACTTGAGCTCCTATAAGGGACAGACTGTCTCCTCAAGCAGCTTCTTGAACCCTGAATATGCAAAGAGACACCTCATAAAGGAGAGCTCAGGCCAACATCTGGCAGTTACCCTTCTGGGACAAAGATAACAGAAGAAGAAACTGGCAGAAACCCATACTGTTCTGCAGCCCCCATGGGTGATACCCAAGCAAGCAGGGCCTAGAGTGGACCTCCAGCAGTCCTGAAGCAGAGGGGCCTGACTGTTTAAAGGAAAACTAAAAAAAACAGAAAGAAATAGCTCCAAAATCAACAAGAAGGATGTCCACTCAGAGACCCCATCAGAAAGTCACTAACTACAAACACCACAGGTAGATAAAGCCACAAAGATGGGACCAGAACACCTCTCCTCCTCAAAGGGATAACAACTTCCCGCCAGCTAGGAAATAAAGCTGGATGGAGAATGAATCTGATGAATTGACAGAAACAGGCTTCAAAAGGTGGGTAATAACAAACTTCTCTGAGCTAAAAGAACATGTATAATCCAATGCAAAGAAACTTAGAACCTTGAAAAAAGGTTAGATGAAATGCTAAGTAGAATACACAACTTAGAGGAGAATATAAATGACTTGATGGAGCTGAAAAACACAGCACAAGAACTTTGTGAAACATACACAAGTATCAATAGCCAAATCAACCAAGCAGAAGAAAGGATATCAGAGATTGAAGATCAACTCAATTAAATAAAATGAGACGGCAAGATTAGAGAAAAAAGACTGAAAAGAAATGAACAAAGCCTCCAAGACATGGGATTATGTGAAAAGACCTAATCTGTGTTTGATAGATATACCTGAATGTGATGGAAAGAATTAATCCAAGCTTGAAAACACTCTTCAGAATATTATCCAGGAGAACTTCCCCAACCAAGCAAGGCAGGCCACCATTCAAATTCAGAAAATACAGAGAACACCACAAAGATATTCCTCAAGAAGAGCAACTCCAAGGCACATGATCTTCAGATTCACCAGGGTTGAAATGAAGGAAAAAACACTAAGGACAGACAGAGAGAAAGGTTGGGTTACCCATAAAGGGAAGCCCATCAGACTCACTGCAGATCTCTTGGCAGAAATGCTATAAGCCAGAAGAGAGTGGGGGCCGATATTCAATATCCTTACAGAAAATAACGTTCAACCTAGAATTTTATATCCAGCCAAACTAAGCTTTGTAAGTGAAGGAGAAATAAAACCCTTTATGGACAAGCAATTGCTGAGAGATTTCATCACCAACAGGCCTGTCTTCTAAGAGCTCCTGAAAGAAGCACTAAACAGAGAAAGGAACAAACAATATCAGCCCCTTCAAAACATACCAAATGGTAAAGACCATCGACACAATGAAGAATCTGCATCAACTAACCGGCAAAACATACAGCTAGCATCAAAATGGTAGGATCAAATTCACACATAACAGTATCAACCCTAAAAGTAAAATGGGCTAATCAAAAGACACAGACTGGCAAATTGGATAAAAAGTCAAGACCCAACAGTGTGCTGTATTCAGGAAACCTATCTCACATACAAAGACACACATAGGCTCAAAATAAAGGGATGGAGGAAGATTTACCAAGCAAATGGAGAGCAAAAAACAGCAGGAGTTGCAATCCTAGTCTCTGATAAAATGGACTTTAAACCAACAAAGCTCAAAAGAGACAAAGAAGGCCATTAAATAATGGTAAAATAATCAATGCAACAAGAAGAGCTAAGGAAACTAAATACATACTCATCCAATACAGGAACACCCAGATACATAAAGCAAGTTCTTAACTCCCTACAAAGAGACTTAGACTCCCACACAATAATAGTGGCAGACGACGGTGGGGTGGGGAGGTTGGGGAGGGATAACATGGGGAGAAATGCCAGATATAGGTGAAGGCAACAAACCCCATTACCATGTATGTACCTATGCAACAATCCTGCATGATCTGCTCACGTACCCCAGAACCTGAAGTACAATAAAAAAAGCTTTCTTCTTACCCAAAGCTATCTACAGTTATAATGCAAGCTCTATTAAACTTCCCATGTAATTTCTCATAAAAAATAAGAGAAACAATCCTATAGTTTATGTGAAATCACAAAAAGCCTTAATACTGAAGTCAATAGTGAGCAAAATAATAATAATAATAATAAGGCAGCTAGAGGCATCACACAATTTGATTTAAAATTACACTACAAATCAATAGTAATCAAAACAGCATGTTACTGGCCAAAAAATATATAGACACATTGACCAATGGAACAGAATGGAGAATGCAGAAATGAACCTACACATGTATGGTCAATTGTTAAATCTATCAAGAACACACAATGGAAAAAAGAGAGTCTCTTCAATAAACAGTGTTGAGAAAACTGGATATCCACAAGCAAAAGATGTAATTTGGTCTTTTTCTCACACCACATAAAAAGGTCAACTGAAAATGCATTAAAGACTTAAAAGAAAGGCCAGAAATTGTAGAAGTACTAGAAGAAAACAGGGCAAAAACTATACATTGATTTGGGCAATATTTTTTTAGAGTTGAACCCAAAATGCAGGCAACAAAAGCAAAAATAGGCAAATGGAATTACATCAAACTAAAAGCTTCTGCAGAGCAAGGAAAAAAATTAGCAGCATGAAGAGACAACCTATAGATTGTGAGAAAGTATTTGCAAGCCACACACCCAATAAGGTGTTAAATCAAAACTACATTACAAACTCAGAAAAGTGGATAGCAATAAATTTTTTAGAAAATGAGCAAGGGACTTGAATACAAATTTCTTAAAAGAAAACATAGAAATGGCTAACAGAAATATGGGAAAAAATGTTCAACTTTGTTAAATCACTCGGGAAAGGCAAATTAAAACTGCAATGAAATATCACCTCATACCTGTTTAGAATGGCTATCACAAAAAAAGACAAAAAATAACCAGTATTGGTGAGGATGCAGAGAAAAGGAGACTCTTGCAGACTGTTGGTGGAAATGTGAATTAGTGCAACCATCATGGAAAACAGTGTGGATGCTCCTCAGAAAACTAAAAGTAAAAGCACCATATGATCCACCAATTTTATTTTTAGGTATTTACTCAAAAGATTTGAAATCATATTGTCAAGAGATGTCAGCACTTCATTACTCATTGCAGCACTTTTCACAATAGTTGCATTATAGGATCAAACTCATACTTGTAATGGATGAGGGAATAAGGAAAATGTAGCATATATGCACATAGAGGAATACTAGTCATCCTTATAAAAGAATGAAATTCTGTCATTTGTGATAACCTGGATTGAACTATTTGTGATAACCTGAATTGAATATTATGCTAAATGAGAGAAGCCAGGCACAGAAAGACAGATACCACATATTCTCACTTACATGTGGGATCTAACACATTTGAACTGATATAAACAGAGAGCAGAAGCTGGAGGGGTGAGAGAAATGGGGAGATGACGGTCAAAGAGTATGAAATCTCAGACAAGAGGAATAGGGTTTTTTTTCAATCTATTGCACAACATAGTAAATATAATTAGAAGTGTATTGTACATTTCAAAATTTCTGAGACAGTAAATTTCAAATGTTCACACCACAAAAAAGAGAAGTGTATGAAGTGATTGATATGTTAATTAGCTTAATTTAATTATTCCTTATTGTATTCATAAATCACAATGCCACTTTTACCTCATAAATATATACATTATACATTTTTAGTTTACTAAAATTTTTAAATAATATAAATGCATTCTACTTAAAGGAATCTTAGGTATCTGAATATTCTACTGTATATTCTACAAATATTCCTTCAGGTAGAATCTGAATATTCTACAGATACACAGGAGAATATTCAGACACCTAAGATTATAAAGGAAGATGTTTATATATGGCATATAAAATTGTATCAATGAAGAATTCAAATTATAGAGTATATGTAGTAGACAGTGGCCTTTTACTAATATTCTGTATATCCTCTAACTTGTGAAAAAGAAAATGGTTATCAACCTGTAATGAAACAGCCAACTGTTTTTCCTGGTTCTGACATATTTCATATATATTAGTTAAAAGTGACTGGTGAAACAGATTTGCTGTCATATTTCTTGAGTATTAAATCAAGAAAGTCTGACACTACATATGAAAATAGAAATAATTTTATCCTATAAACCCTACCTTTCTTATGATTTTGGCATCAGCATAGTAATCATTAGAATAGTGTTAAGAAGGGATATGTCAGCAATAATTTCCTATTATGCTTTTATTTCAAATGTAAAATCCCAAGGAATAAATTATAAGCATTAGACCATTTTATATTAAATCACCATCCTAATTAATCATTAAGAACCCATAAATTGGAAGAAAAAATAATTGTTTTTTCAAGAGACAGTGAACTACTCATCCTTTAAGTATTTCTTAAGTCCTTTTTGAAATATGGTCTGTCTGCTTTGGTCTCACTAAACTTCACCTATCTAAACCCCTGCACTAATAAAAAGCATTTGTTTATATCCAATATTGCATTTTCTCTATTTTATGTCAAATTTGTTTTTCCATATCTGTCTTCTAAAAAAGAGAGATGATTTAAATTTATATTTTATGTTCATTATTTTACAGAACTAAGAAGGTTAGAGTAATAAAATTCTTGTAGATTGTGCAAATGTAAAGAAAATATACAGGTCTTTAGAGATGATACTTCTAATATGTTACTAGCTCTGTTTACTAAACATTCAAGACATGCTGAAAATGGAAAATCATTTTACTTGTTTAGATAATGTCCTATGATACGAATTTTCCCAACTTTATACAGATTTCAGTCACTTTCTTTCCAGAAAATGACAGTTATCTAATTACAGTGTACTGATCGGCTGATGGCAAAATTCCAGGTAGGTTTCATTAGGAACAGGTTTCCAATTGGTTAACAATGGGTCATCCAAATACTCTGCTTTCTCTGCTATATATTTAATATCTCTAAACATATAAAGACTACAACAGTTCTAAAAACTTATAGAGACCACTAACATATTTCACTCATTAGAGAACATTTCTTCAAAACATTTTTAAATATTTTTTTATTTTTCTACAACCTCATATTAGAAGTGATCAAAACACTTCCTTAAAATCCTTTATGCTAGACATTCTGATCCAAATACTATAAATACAATATGCTCAATCTTTTTTACAATTCAACTATGTGAACATGGTTATATCTACTTAAAAATGAGGATACTAAATATAATAAGGACTCAGTAACTTCATCAAGTTTCACCCAGGTGAAACTAAAATTTGCATACAAGTCATCTGACTACAATGGTCATACACTCCTTGCAGCTGGCTAAGAATATGCCTGTCACATGAGGGTCAGCAAATACAAAGCATTTGGCTTTGATATTTACAACAAACATTTGACTAATTTTTTCTAGTTTAAGAGTGACTCATTTATCTTACCTACCTCTGCTAACCCAAGGACAACTGTCTAGCATGGTCAGTCTGTGGCTAACTAATGTAAAGTAAAATTTAAAGACATGGTCTTGGATCAATCAGCACGAAACACTAAATGAATCAAATGATCCAATCCTTGTGTATAAAATCTGTCAGAACTCTGTTTTATGAGAATTATCTATTTCTGCATTGTCTGGGTACCATTTGGTCAACATTTACAATATTAATGACAGCTGTTCACAGTGGTACTCACAATTCATCACATTCCCTCTTGAAGCTCCCTAGATTCTAGCATGCAGTCTGTTGATGACGTCTGTGGAGCAGGCATAACGTACTGAGATTCTCATCTGTTTTCAGTGACATGTAATCTAGACTTTAACAAATATGCCAGCAATGTGCAGCTTAAACAGGTGTAATTTGAGTGGTTTTTTTTTGTTTAATTCAGTCTCTGAGAATTATTAGATCTAGATTTAGCCCTGCAAAATCAACTCAAATATTAAAATTGTGCTGCTTATATAAAGTGAAAATAGAATGTATTTTAATGGAAGGGTTGACCTCCAGAAAGATGAATAATTTGCATCAATTTTGTGCATTATGTTAAACTAATGAAGACAAATGTATTCATTTGTTTCAGTAAAGCTGAAAAACTGAAGGCTGGCAATTTTATGCATCTATAAATTACAGTACTTATTATATGATGAATTGAGAATTTTAGAAATGGATGGTGAACAAAACAGGGAAAGAACATTCTTCTCATACTGATTTCTATTTTTATAAACCTTGGCATCTGCCTCAAACAAACAACATACCTCCACTGGTACCAATTCTGCATCTCTTACTTCACCAAATAATGAGAAATTTAAAAATAAAGAGTGAATCTTACGCATTTAATATTAGAAAATAGATGTAAAAAATGGAAATTTCATTTTGTATATGTCAAAGAGGTGCACTTCGACCACAAAAACTCAATAATATAACCCATTGTTACATATTTTACTTTAGGCTAATTATGGGTAAGCATGATATAATTTGATAAAAGTTACTTGAGAATTATTAATAGTACTACTGTTTTTTAATAATCATAGATAATATTGTTTTAAAGCATTAGCTTGTAAAGGAAACATTAAAGTCAAATACAAAATAAAATATACCCTAATAGTTCTAATTAAATCAGTAAATATGAGAGAAATAAATTGCATATAACAGATTTGTGTATGGCTAAAATTATCTTTAAATTTAATCTTCATATTAAAGGGCATTGTAAGCATATCCACTTCATCTTTACTTTCTTCATGTATAGCGTTTATTTCCATAATTCTCTAACAATGACGTGACTAATTTATTTCGGGTTTTGTTCACAGAAATGGTTACTCACTGACTGTTAAATAATTATACACTGACTGTTCGGAATTCACTATTGATTTAATCCCACAAATAAAATGGAACAACTGAAATTACAGAAAATTCTATTATCAATAATTGGCACAGACATGAACACAATTCCCTTTCTCCACTGCCACACTCACTGTTTGTTATTAAAGTTGTGAGGAACTAATACATGAAAGAAAGAGGCCACTAACTCATTGCTAAAAATAGAAATCATCTTGATGACACCCTTCACTCCTTTTATATTTCTACCAAATTGCATCAAGCAAAGCAAAATAACACTAACTGGTCCTAATGGATTTTTTTCTAGACTGCTGCTTTCCTACCTGCTCATGCACTGCTGAGTCTGCCTAGTCCTCAAAGTGCAATATGCACTCAACATTTGAAAAAGAGAAACCAAGAAGGCTTTTAAGTATGAGCAGTCAGGAGAGAAGCAATGCAGCCAAAAATGCCATTAAGGAGGGGAAATGTTCCCAGTTCAGATAAATAGATTATCACCTATAGTGAAATAAGAGACAGGACTGCAACTGCCCACACAATTTAAACATTCCTTAATGAAACTGCTGTGATTTGCTCTGCTTTTAACTCACTCTGAGCTTTTAAAAATATTGTTTTGAATGAAATAAGTTCAGTTAACTTACTAAGATCCCCTACAACTTCAAAAATCTACCATACACATATATGCCACTTTAAAATGACGTTGCTGCAGTCAGAAAAAGTCTGAAAGGATTTAATTCACTCCAAACTTAATTAAACCTGCTTCAGCTTATTTAGCATTTGCCTTCACATCATTGTTGATTGCTCCACTAAGGTATTTTTGTGTAAACAGAGATTCCTTAATTAAATAGCTTATTCTGAGTCATACAAGTGATCTCACAGCACACTTTGGGCAGTAATCCTCACACTCAGAGTGATGAATGGGGATGGTGAGGCCCCTAAATGAATCAGTCAGAAGGAGGCATGGCAGGCTATGAAGAAAATGTACGAATATGGGGAAAATGGGGCAGGGTGGATATATGTACAATTTTTAATCCTTTGTTTTTCTGATTTCCCACTTGAAAAGACTAATGATATTTCCTGTTTTCATTTCCTCCCCAAACCACATAGGCTTCTTTGAAAATATCTCAAAATCTGAGCAATAATAAAACAAAGGAAGTTCTTGTCTTTGATCACATATAGAATTTTAGCAAAGGTGAAATTTTCACTATGGATTATAGCTCCTGAATATATAAATTAAAAAGCCAGGGGAATTTCTTGAACTAATCTGAATTTTTCAGACCCTTAGCCCATATTGCTCTACTTTGAATATAACTATCTCATTAACTCTTGCTGAGAAAGAGTAAGAACCTCAAGGAATATTTTTCACACCTTAATGAATTCCTTTTTGTTTATAATTATGTATAATTTTTATATAAGTAAATATATTAATATACTACTAGCCATTTTCAGTATGCTTCAGCAATGGTAACATAAAAGGCAAATGCTAATACTAGTTGGTTGAAAGGCTATGGGAAGTCAGAATCTCATTCAAGTATTAGAATAGCATGTCACTGATTTTATTAATGACTAAATAAATACAAAGAATTCATGAAGTCATATTTCTAGTAGATGTATAAAATAGTAAACTATAAATTACTGCCTGAAACCATAAATTACTGCCTAAAACTTTTATCTGAAATAAAGTATCTAAGGGAGAATAGTGTGAAATGTCTGTTCCTAAATTATACCTCTTCAATGAAGTTATGTGAGAGAGTTAAGAATCATAAGGTTTTGTGTCTCAAAGACATTTTGACTTTATGTTCTGTTTTGAATGAATAAAATATCATTCAGTAAATTTAAGAATTTATTATCAAATTAAAAAGAAGAAAACAAGTTATCTGAATAAAAAAAACAAAAAGATATAGTGTAATGCTTGTACATCAATGATTTAAATATTTATTTATTTGAACTTAAATTTGTTTGTGCAAATTCGTTTCATTCAGAATTAGGATTAAAACAAGATATATAAACATATTAAATCTTTTTTTAGCAATAACAAGATCTTTTAATAAATTTAAATTGAATATTATTTGGAAATGAAAATAAGAATATGCTAAAATGTTTTTTCTAAACGTAATATTTGCCATGCAAAGGTATTATTCCTATTTTGGGAATGTTTGTTAATATGTACTGATAATTTTACACCTAAATTTCTTATAAAAGTTATTAATCTATCATGAGCAGTTGCCTAACTTTTAAATATTCATTTTAATGAAACACTGATATGTTACATATTACATCACTTTATTTGACTATTACATCACTCTAATCGACACACTACCAAGTAATTATTCCATCTAGAAATAGAATCCAAGTCAATTTCTATATGTTTCTTGTATCTGTGCCCTTGCCAGTATCAGTGAATATTTTCCAGAATAATTCAAGTTTCTCCAGAAGGGCAAGAACTGATGTGAGCAGCAATGAGTTGAAGAGATAAGAAGGAAAAAAAGAAAGAAAAGAACTACATCCTCAGGCCTATAGTTTCAACTTTTTTGTTCTCCTATCTTATCTATAAGCTTAAAATTAAAAGAAATGGAAATCCCAAATGCTTTCCCTAGCATTTTTTCCAATTTAAAAAGTTAAATGAAAATATTGTGAATATATCTACTAATATTGTGAATTGCTTTAAATTTTAAATGTATAATTAACATACTAATCATAGGTACTTATGGAGTACAATGTGATGTTTTAATGCATATATACAATATATAATCATCATGTCAGAGTAGTTAGCATATCCTTCCCTTTAATATTTATCATATTTTTGTGGAAATAGCATTCAAAATCTTGTCTTCTAGCTATCTTGAAATATACAACACATGGTTATTAGCTATGGTCACTCTACTTCATAACAGATTGTATTAGCAAAATAAGTCAATACTTTGTAACAGCCTCAGGAATAGGGAGGAATCAAAAATTGCTTATTGTGTAGTTCTGACAAAGTATAATGGAAGACTTCCTTAGAACTTATTCAACTATATATTTTTTAAATAAAATTAGTTTTCACATCTGAAATATCCCAGTGGGTTTTTGAGATTTCGTGTATTGTACTGTATTGATTTATTTTTAGCAAGCATTCCTTCAGAGCAAGAGAGTATGATAGAGACAGTCCTGGTATGTTAGTATATTGGAGTCACAAAACAAGCAAGAGAACAAATGTAAAACCCAGGTTCTGCTGACTCTAGTTCTCTCCCACTAGTCAGGGATGTCCTCTAAGACAAGGTTGGAGATGCCTGATGTATTCAGTGGTTGAACCATCAAAAACGCAATATAACGTTATCAAAGCTCAATTTGATATAAATTTACAGGGAACAGGGATGGACATGAGATAACTTTCTTCTTTATGTTTAAGAAAACATAATTTGGTTAAAATTTTCAACAAACTTGGTTAACTTTAAAAAAACAAGTAGGTGATTTTAGGGGGGAAGAAAATTCTCAGGTTTAAGCTTTAACTTAGGTATAAGCCAAATTCTTTACTTTAGAAATTTTTAATACTATGAATACTATTATGTAACTCTCAATAATAAAACACATTTGTGATACACTCCAAAGTCCTCACACATCTTCCCCAAATCTTATTCAATTCTTATTTCCCTGGATTATTCAATTTTATTTAATGAGGCAATCACTTTTGATAATGTAATATGCCATACTTATCATAAGCTCTAAAAGTGATCTGTTGTTTCTGTTTATAAATCTTGCTGCATCATATTTCCAGATATAAAATTCACTCATTCAATAAATAATGATTGAGGGTGCATAGAATGCAAGCCTTGTTTTTATATGGGCTTACAACAGAAATAATGAACAGCAAAAGAGAAACAAATATCTCTGCCCTTATCCAGACAATGGAAACCAAGAGAGAGGGGTAGCAATATATGCGTCTTATCCAGACAATACACACTCGGAGAAAATGGTAGCAATATACGGGTCTCACTTCTTTCAGAGAAGACACTAAAAAATACATTTATTTCAGCTCTTCCCAAATGACAATACAGGACAATGGGAGCCTAACAAATCACTGCTTCCACCTCTCATAACTACTTTAAGAGTATACCTGATTTTTTTAATGTGGTCTAAGACATCAGCTAACTATATTTCTCCTTGTAGTCTAGCCTAATTTAAACTCTGAGAAATTGTCAAACACATTATTTGCCAAATTATTATATTTAGCATTTAAATAAACCTGAGATAATACAATCCTCTTCTTTTACTAGTCAAAAAGATTGAACTTAGAGGCCATAAATTTCAAGTGACTTGTTCAAGGGCACTGAAGTGACAAGAATAAGTTCAGAATATGAGTGTGCAGAATACTGTATGATTATATTCATAGCACATTATCAGTCTCTTCTTTTGAGAATATATGATTTTCCTAGAAAAAAATATATTTCAAAAATTATCAAAGAAATTGTGCATCACAAATTCCAAATAACTGGTACAGTAACTCATGACGTTTCTAGGTTCAACTTGCATTTCTTTCTGAGGGAGAAAGCCATAACTGACTTAACTATGCAGAATGCCAAGACTTGAGCACTCCCATCACACTTTTTCTTTGAGACGGAGTTTCGCTCTTGTTACCCAGGCTGGAGTGCAATGGCACGATCTCGGCCCACCACAACCTCCGCCTCCTGGGTTCAGGCAATTCTCCTGCCTCAGCCTCCTGAGTAGCTGGGATTACAGGCATGCGCCACCATGCCCAGCTAGGTCAATAAACCAAAGCTTTATTGGGGCTAAAAGTATAAACTTACACATTTTGAGAAGAAATGTTTTTCAAAAATATAATTGTGAAAACACAATCATTTAAATACATTTATAGTATATTAATATTAATTGCCAAATTTTGAATTTGCACATAATTTTGGAATAATAGGGACCAAGGTTCAAGAAGCCTTCCCCTGGTGCAGGTAATACAGGGGTTATATTTTCTGTGGAGAATTTAAAAATAATGGTAGCATCTATTATCATTATGCACTGGGAAGTCTAAAACATGTAAAAGATAAAATACTCCTCCTTCAAAATATCTTTCATTGGTCTAAGTTCTAAACAATTATTATTGAGCTTTAACAACTGAGCTTTTGTTGAATTTCAAATTAGCATATACATGTATTTTATTCTTTAATAAGCATTGTAGTCTACCCGGAAGTAAAATAGGAAAATTCCAATATACCACTATCCCCTCAATTATATAAACTCAGCTACACTTGTCTATTTTGAGAGTAAAAACTCAAGTTTGTTTATTTCATTTCTACAATGACTGCACAATTATTCTTTATTATGAATCTACCACATAAATGCAAGAATTAGTATCTCAAAATTTTCTCAAAACTAATTCAAGCTATTTTAAACCATAATAAATCTCAGGTGATTTTTCCAAATATAATATAATTTAATGTTAAACTTTTTGGTAAAAACTTATCGGATTTCATAGTTTCCAGAAATCAAGGATAAGTTTTGACCAAGTCATTGACAAAGTTGCAGAAGGTTCAAAACATATATAGTGTTATTAGTTACTAATCATGTGTATGTTTTCCACTTTCTTTCAAAAAGTACACTAATGTAATTAAAATATGCTAACAATTACTTTTTTCTCTGTATACAATTAGTTTCCTGTTGCTACTCTAAAATATAACCATTAATTTAGTGACTTAAAACAACACAAAATTTATTATCTCACAGTTCTAGATATCAGAAGTCCCAAAAGTGATGTCTCTGAAGGACTGTATTTCATCTTCTTTATTTTATTTTTTTTTTATTTTTTATTGCATTTTAGGACTGTATTTCTTCTAAAGTTAACCTGAATTTCTTGGCTCATGGTGTCTTGTTCCATCTTCAACATCAACAAATAATATCTTCAAATCTCCTTCCTTTCTCTCTCTCTCTCTCTCTCTCTCTCTCTCTCTCTCTCTCTCTCTCTCTCTCTCTCTCTCTGTCTCTCTCTCATTCTCAAAACTGGGAATTAGTTTTGAGAAAATTTCAAGATAATAACTCTCTCATTCTTTCTCTTCCTCTTTCTCTCACATCCCTGTCACAATCACATCTTAACTATGACTCTACCTTACAGTCTCCCTATTATAAGGGCTCTTGTGATTACTTTGGACCCATTTGGCTAATGCAGAAAAATCTCTCCATCTCAAGATCCTTAACTCAATCACATTTGCAAAGTATGTTTTGGCATGTAAAGTAACATATTCACAGGTTCTGGGGATTAAGTCATGTACATCTCTGGGGAGCCATTGTTTTGTCTACCACATGTACACATGTACTGTAATGTTTATATATATATATATATATATACACACACACACATATATATACACATATATACACACACATATATGTATTTACTTAATAGAACAAACATAAACATTCATACATGTGTGTACATATATAATCAATATCTGTATTATTTTTTTCTAGAAATTACAATTCATTATGTAATTTTATTATTTTGGCTAAAAATGGTTTTGTTATATGGAAGAAGGGGGATGTTAAAAATAACCCTGAGTGTTAAATATTCTAGATATGTCATTGGTAAATAGTCTATTTGTACCTTTTTTTAAGTAAAACAATTCTAATAATATTTGTGAGAACAATTTATGCCTCGCTTGTTTTAGTTAACTCTCTGAGTCAAATATTATATTCATAAGCCACAAATTTTAAAAAGTAAATTGTTATAAAAACTTTAGTCTACTCATAAAACATTTTTTTGAATTTAAGATTGAAAAGAGGTTGGGTGGGTTATGCTGTGGGTTTCTCAACACTGATGCGGTAAGAATTGCTACTGACCATTTTGATATAAATTATTTCTTCTTTTTTTTGAGTCATCTATTTAGCATAATATGCTCAAATTGGTAACCTGCTTTTACACAGTCACAGAGTGGTAGCAGGATGTATTTGGTAAAAACAAAATTCCTAATGAATGGCATATGTGGAAACACTGTTTTTCCCCGTCTTAAAGCAACTCAATTTAATGAACAAAGAACAAATGGCTGACATATAACTTACCCATGGGAGTGCCAACGCCATAACCTTTGGAGTCTATAAGGCCGCCAATCTGTGTCAGGTTACAGTTCCGCTGGGTGACGAACTCGATGGTTGTTGACTCCATTAGGAAAGCATAATCAGAGGTGAGGACTCGCTGGATTCCTTCTTCATTACTTTTGACCAGCACTGACTGTCTTCTGCTACTCATAAAGGCCCACATTTTGTCGTACGTGGAGATTTTTGATTTCTGAAGAAAGTAAATTTAAGTTCATAAGAAAGGTATTCACTTAGTTTCCATGTGGTCCTACAATGTTTAGACACAATGGACTACATTTACTCTACTTGTATCCTCTTAAACAATATAATTTTTAAGGATACATATATACCAAAAAAATCTGAATCTGTATAACAAGTTTCTCATAGCAATTGCTCATCATATTTCTAGGTTTGGCATAGATTTGTTTAGCAAATATATTTTTTATAATCTTAATGTTCAAAATGCATCTCAGTACATCATAGAAAGTTATACATACAACCGAAAATAAACGATTTTTAAGGAAGTTCTTTTGTACTGGTATCTTACCTGAATATTTCATATTTGTCAGCATTTCTTTAACAATAAATATGGAAGAGAGAAGCACTGCACTCAGATTGACACTGTAAGACTACAAGAATTTGTTTTCCCCCAACTTGGATTAACATAGTACAGATGCTACATTAGCCTCCAGGGATACAAAAAAAAAGTATAGGTTGAAGAGATGAGAGGAAGGTGTTACAAAGAAGAATGTTACAAATAAAGATGTCTACATTTCCAAGGAGAAACAATTTGATCACCTCAGAACTTCTTAAGCTTGCCTTCAGAAATCTATTATTCAGGCCCACTAAATAACTAAAGATTTCTGGACCAATAAAATCGAATAGTTTTTATATCCAACTGAAAATTCTCAGTAGGGCTTTACTAGAATTTCATTGCTAAAAGAAGAACATAGGTTTTGTTCAGAAGGCCCTGGTAAAACATAAACAGGAAAAATGTTAGTATCTGCTTCTGGAAAGTTCATCTGTGAAATGTTTACTGTCATTTAATTATTATATTATACAAATACCAAAACTAATACTGAAGTTATAAACACAGGAATACTATTCAGCATACTGATTGCATTAATATAAAAAGTCAAATATCTTTCAAGCAAATAGATATGGAATTTTTTTTACAGATTAAGTGTGCTTTTATTTCTACATGCGCAAGGAAATAAATGTGATGTTACCACTACTTCCACTAAAAGACAGGCACACAATCATACAGAGAAGAACCCTGGCACTGTTTCAATGACAAAATGGAAATAAGTACCTTATGATTTACTAGGAAAAAGAAAAAGGTACAATGAGTGCTTTACAAAGACAAGGACAGAATCAGGGCTAAGACTAGGTAGAAATGCAAACCTTTGCTCTCCAGTGAAACACTGAACATGACTGCCTCATTCTCCCAAAGTGCTGGGATTAAAGGCATGAGCCACTGTGCCTGGTCAAGGTAATTATATTTTACAATACTATATGAATTAGTTAATTATTAATATTTTGCTATAATCCATATGATAAACACATCATTTTTTAAGTCACAACTGAAAACCAATGAACTTTAAGAAATGTTGCTACTCTTTCCTTTATACATGTATATAGTTTAATTTCAAATTACCACGAACTATCATATTATTTTGCATTTGAAATATCTGATCTACAATGCTAACAGTTAATTGGTGTAATAAGAAATTTACAAAATATATACGCACTTAAAATTCTTCAAATACTTTTCAGCACTGATTTTTCATTTCTCTAAGCATTTCTCTTATTTTAATGGCAAAATACATTTAGATATAAAAGTCACCCAAACTGTTTTGATTCTAATAATAAATATAAAAGCCCAATTTAAGAAATTTTATTATCTGCTGGTCACCTTCCAGGAAAGGGGTAACTTTAGAATGCACCCTCACTCCACATATGTTCAGAGATAGTCCTACATCCCTTTCCAAGCCAAAATAAACATGGGTTTAAAAAAGAATTTATTGAAAGGATGCCATAAAAGCAGTTAAATTGTTACAGTGTATCTCTGAATAGAATGATGACTCCACCATCCCACCAAAGCAAGGACTAGTAGTATTATTCTCTGGAGAGGAAGCAAGACCATGCTGGACAGATGAGCCAGGGAAGACCATACTGAAACCAGAAGGAAAAAGATGAAATCCATAACCAGTGTTAAGATTAGTCAGCCTTATTCCTGTTTTGATTTATATAGTTCCTCCAGAAAGAAAAATAGAAATGCTTTTCAAGCAAA
Source organism: Leontopithecus rosalia (assembly GCA_028533165.1). Classification (NCBI taxonomy): domain Eukaryota; kingdom Metazoa; phylum Chordata; class Mammalia; order Primates; family Cebidae; genus Leontopithecus; species Leontopithecus rosalia. Next base: position 90,587,415 of record CM052651.1, on the reverse strand, counting down.
ATGGATAGTATTAATAGTAATGATAATAATAAAAGTTTAAATTTAGCATGTGCCAGATGCTTTTCTAAATTTTTTACAAATATTAAAGTTCGTAATTTTTATTAAAATTTGTAGGTATTTTCATACTCCTTACATAAATGAGAAAACCAAAACACAATGATTTAATGATTTGCCTAAAATTACATGGCTACCTTGTGGCAGAACCAGGACTTATACATGTGAAGATTACCTACAAGGTTCATAAACTTAATCAATACACCACACAAACTCTACCTAAATATACATTTCATGGATTTTCTAACTAAATTATGTACTACATACAGTACAGTGAAACTCAGTTTTTCAGCTTTGAGTAAGTACCTACAGTTTGCAGACTTTTAAAATCTGTTAAATGTGATCAAACAGCCAAATATCAAACAGATATTTGATGACAGCCTCTAACAAAAAATAAAAAGACTAAAGCAAACAGAATGGCATAAATGATCCTCGAAGTGGAAAAAAAACCATATTGTACAAATGCAACAAAACAAAAACTCAAAATGCATTGTTTTGCATTTAGAACATTAAAAACACCCTAATATGAGAGAAAGCACTCAAGAGATGCTACCTTGGATATGAAGCTGATGGGAGGGATAATTGAAGAAAGTATTCTTTGACTGGGGTATTAAGAGCTAAGGAACAGGGTGCTAGAAAATAATTGTGAAATAAATAAGGGGTAATGAAGGTGACCTGAGGGTTCCCTTAGCTTTTTAAACTTTAGACAGTCTCCTTCTGACTTCCAGGCCCCAAAGCTCACCCAATCCCTTCTGTGATTCAGATAGCCCAAGCATCAAGGTACTTTCCCTCCCTTCTCTTAGATTACTTACTTCAGAATTTTTGTAATTGTAAATTCTTTGTCTCTTTTAAATGTAAATCTTTTTGAAAGTGGCTTGGCAGTTTTTCAACACCAGACTGTCTTTCTAAAGGGCCTGGAGCCATCCCTTTGAAAGGTAATCAATCATCAAGGAAGAAAGCATCTCTATCTTTCAGTCTCTGGGGAAAGGTAGGAACCTAACTTCAGACAGAGGGTCTCTTGTTCCAAGTTGAAAAACTAGTCCTGTGATGAAGATCTGAGAAAGTTTATAAGTCAATTAGCAAACACTTATGGTCATAATCCCCCACACCCACCCAATTGTTGTTAAAAACTTTCCCACCCTTAAAATCTCCCAAATCATCCTTTAAAACGCTCCTGAGTTTCAGCCCAGTGCAGAGATTGAGTTCTGATCTCTCTCTTCTTTTTTGGAATGGAAAAGTCTTTCTTGTTGTTTTAACTTTTCCCAGTACAATATTTACTTTCACAGAGCCAAGTTACTCTTTTATTTAAAAAACGTGTATCACCATAGAATACTACAAAGTCATAAAAAAGAACAAAATAATATCCTTTACAGCAGTATGGATGCAGCTGGAGGCCATTATCCTAAACAGATTAACACAGGAACAGAAAACCAAATACTGCATGTTCTCAGTTATAAGTGGGAGCTAAACATTGAGTACTCGTGGACATAAAGACAGCAACAGTGGACATTGGAGAATGCCAAGGGAGGAAGATGAGGGCAGGCAAGGGTTGAAAAAATATTGGGGACTATGCTAACTACCTAGGTGACGTGATCAACTGTACCTCAAACCTCAGCATCAACTAATGTACACATGTATCAAGGCTGTATATGTATCTCTGGAATCTAAAAGTTGAAATTATGAAAAAAAATTAAAAATAAAATATGTATATTGAATTACTGTTATGTAATAGGCACAATTTTAGACACTGATCCGGGTCAAGGTTTCATAAATAGTTAACATGCAAGAATAGGCCTTAATCATAGGAGCAGTGATAAGTAAAGGCAATTATGAAGCAGATTGTATAAGGATGATAAAATCAGATTTACATTTTTTTTCAGATTTACATTCTGAAGGAATCATTAAAACTGCAATGGATATAGAAAGATAATTTAGAAACACATAACTTCAGTCTAAGGAAACAGTACTTGGACTAGGGAGATGGTGTTGGAGATGAACAGATATCCAGAAACTCAAGGGGTGTGTGGGTGTGTGTGTAAAATCATGCATAATACTAGGTAATTATTAAAATATAAAAAGTAAAGAAGAGGTTTAGGTTTAACAAGTCTTTGGTTTCTGGTTTAAAGTTTAGCATTACTGATGGGGAAAAACTGAAAGAAGATCAAATTTTAGGGGAGAAAGATTATATTATTTTGTGAGTTGGGACACATGAGGAACATTCAAATGGATCTGTAATATGAAGTTAGATATCTAAGTCTGGCATTCAGAGGAGAGATCAAAGCTAAAAATGTAGATTTTGAATGTCATAATAGATACAATTGACCAAGTAGTGGACACATGTGGAAAAAGACAGGCTTGTGGAATTTTAAATTTCACCAGCTGGCATAGGAGGCTGAATCTGCCAAGGAGACATAAAAAGAGTAAACAGAGAAGGAGGAAATCCAAGTACTTCAGAAATTAAGGCAAGAGAATGTTGAGCAAGGAAGTGGTCACTTATAGTGACTTTGCTAATAAACAATAAAATGAAGGCAGAAATAAAGAAGTTCTTCGAAACCAATGAGAACGAAGACACAACATACCAGAATCTCTGGGACACATTTAAAGCAGTCTCCAGAGGAAAATATATAGCAATAAGTGCCCATATGAGAAGAGTGGAGAGATCCAAAATTGACGCCCTATTGTCAAAATTGAAAGAGCTAGAGGAACAAGATAAAAAAAACTCAAAACCTAGCAGAAGACAAGAAATAACTAAGATCAGAGCAGAACTGAAGGAGATAGAGACACAAAAACCCTTCAAAAATCAATAAATCCAAGAGCTGGTTTTTTGAAAAGATCAACAAATAGACCACTAGCCAGACTGATAAAAAAGAAAAGAGAGAACAACCAAATAGATGCAATAAAAAACAATAAAGGGGAAATTACCACAGATTCCACAGAAATTCAAAACATCATCAGAGAATATTACAAACAACTCTATGCACATAAACTAGTAACCTGAAGAAATGGATAAATTCCTGGACACCTGTGTCCTCCCAAGCCTAAACCAGGAGGAAGCTGAAACTATGAATAGACCAATAACAAGGTCTGAAGTTGAGGCAGCAATTAAGAGCCTACCACACAAAAAAAGTCCAGGTCCAGATGGGTTCACAGCTGAATTCTACCAGACACACAAAGAGGAGTTGGTACCATTACTTCAGAAACTATTCCAAATAATGAAAAAAAAAAGGGAATCCTACCCAAATCATTTTATGAGACCAACATCATCCTGACACCAAAACCTAGCAGAGACTGAACAAGAAAAGAAAACTTCAGGCCAATATCCATGATGAACATAGATGCAAAAATCTTCAATAAAATACTGGCAAGCCGATTGCAATAGCACATCAAAAAACTTATCCATCATGATCAAGTAGGATTCATCCTGGGGATGCAAAGCTGGTTCACCATACACAAGTCTATAAAAGTAATTCACTACATAAACAGAACCAAAAACAAAAACCACCTGATTATCTCAATTGATGCAGAGAAGGCCTTTGACAAAATTCAACAGCCCTTTATGCTAAAAACCCTCAATAAACTCGGTATTGATGGAACGTATCTCAAAGTAATAAAAGCTATTTATGACAAACCAACAGCCAATATCATACTGAATGGGCATAACCTGAAGGCATTCCCTTTGAAATCCAGCACTAGACAAGGCTCTTTCCCCACTCCTATTCAATATAGTACTGGAAGTTCTAGACAAGAGCAATCAGGCAAGAAAAAGAAATAAAGGGTATTCAAATAGGAAAGATGGAAGCCAAGTTGTCTCTATTTGCAGACAACATGATAGT
>CM052651.1:90561378-90583028 GCA_028533165.1 Leontopithecus rosalia | reverse complement strand
ACAGAATGGGAAAAAATGTTTGTAGTTTACCCATCTGACAAAGGGCTGATATCCAGAATTTACAAAGAACTCAAACAGATTTACAAGAAAAAAAAAAGCCCATTCAAAAATGGGCAAAGGATATGAACAGACACTTTACAAAAGAAGACATACATGAGGCTGACAAACATATGAAAAAATGCTCATCACTGGTCATTAGAGAGATGCAAATCAAAACCACATTGAGATACCATCTCACGCCAGTTAGAATGGCGATCATTAAAAAATCTGGAGACAACAGATGCTGGAGAGGATGTGGAGAAATAGGAACACTTTTACACTGCTGGTGGGAGTGTAAATTAGTTCAACCTATTGTGGAAGACAGTGTGGCGATTCCTCAAAGCCTTAGAAATAGAAATTCCATTTGACCCAGCAATCCCATTACTGGGTATATATCCAAAAGACTAAATTGTTCTACTCTAAGGACACATGCCCACGAATGTTCATTGCAATACAGTTTACAATAGCAAAGTCCTGGAACCAACCCAAATGCCCATTGATGATAGACTGGACTGGGAAAATGTGGCACATATACACCATGGAATATTATGTAGCAATCAAAAATGATGAGCTCATGTCCTTTGTAGGGACATGGATGAATCTGGAGAACATCATTCTCAGCAAACTGACACAAGAACAGAAAATGAAATACCGCATATTCTTGCTCATAGGCGGGTGATGAGAAATGAGAACACATGGACACAGGGAAGGGAGTACTACACACTGGGGTCTATTGGTGGTAATAGGGGAGGGACAGTGTGGGGGAAGCTAGGGAGGGATAGCCTGGGGAGAAATGCCAAATGTGGGTGAAGGGGAGGAAGGCCACAAAACACACTGCCATGTGTGAACCTATGCAACTATCTTGCATGTTCTGCACATGTACCCCAAAACCTAAAATGCAATTAAAAAAAAAACTACAAAAAATGAAAACTGAATAATTTCCTTTGGATATGGCAACAGACAGTTTCTTGGTTATTTTAGAAAATAACCAAGAATTATTTTAGAAAATAACCAAGAATGGAATGGAGTGAAACTCTTAGAAGTCACATCAAAGTGGATTAAGAAGGGATTTGAGGAAAGTACATTGGTAGCAATAAGTGCTAAGAAGAAAAATATAAAAAGTACGACTCTAAAGATGAGCAGTTCCAGTGCAGTAGATAGAAGAATATTTTGGTTTAAGATTTTTAAAAGATTGAAGAAATTTGAGCATGTTTAAATGCAAATAGGGAGATGTTTCAAAAGAAAGGAGAGGTTTAAAATGTCAGAGAAAGAAAGAACAATCAATAATGCAAAGTTCCGTTGACTAACAACTCCCCAGTTCCTCCCCTCAAACCCCTAGTAACTAATATTCTACTTCCTGCTTCTATGAATTCAACATTTTTTAGATTCCATGTACAAGGAGAACAGGCAGCATTTATCTTTCTGTGCCTAGCTTATGTCATTTAGCATGGTGACTACAGTTAATTATACTGTAAAATTATACTTGAAAGTTGCTAAGAGAATAGATCTTAAATATTCTTACCACATATACAAAAATATAGGATGATGAATATGTTAATTAGACTGATTATGGTAAATATATATATATATATATATATATATATATATATATGTAGATATAGCTAAGATGCCAGGAAAGATTCAGGAATTGAGACACAGCCTGGCTCTGTGCATACTTGCTGACAAATTTATTAGGAAAGACTTTCCAAAACTGTAAATATATATATATATATATATATATATATATATATATGTATATGTATATGTATATATATATATATATATATAATTTTTATTATTTTATTAAGGTCAACTGTACCTCAGTGAAGCTGAAAAAAATAAGGTAATGTTCCTAATAAGGTGGGTCCTGAGTAGAATAAATGAGGATTTAAAATGCTGCAATCAGCTTGACTTCTGGTTTCTAAATATTTATATTAAACACCCATGGGGTTATACTTCCACTGTAAGATATATCATATAAGGAGAAAATAAGAAGCCTCTGCTAGATTTTTTTTTTAATAAAGCAGAAAGTTGTTGAACATTCTCAAAGTTAGATTATAGGATCTTGAAAGGTAAAAAACATCAATAAATGGGAGATGTACAAGTTAAAGAAAGGAAATAAAACTGAAATTAAGATCAGTGAGGTGGTAAAAATAAAATTAATAATCAAATATTTCGTTCTTTTTTTTTTTTTTTGAGACGGAGTTTTGCTCTTGTTACCCAGGCTGGAGTGCAATGGCGCGATCTCGGCTCACTGCAACCTCCACCTCCTAGGTTCAAACAATTCTCCTGCCTCAGCCTCCTTAGTAGCTGGGATTACAGGCATGTGTCACCATGCCCAGCGAATTCTTTTTGTATTTTTAATAGAGACGGGGTTTCACCATGTTGACCAGGATGGTCTCGATCTCTTGACCTCGTGATCCACCCGCCTCAGCCTCCCAAAGTGCTGGGATTACAGGCATGAGCTACCTTGCCCGGCAATAATCAAATATTTCTATGTTGAAGATGAAAGTTGTATGCAAACTGACATATAAGAAAGGAAATATAAAGTTACAATATAAACTAACGATTTTAGGTGGGAAACAATGGACATGTTGAAGGAACCTCCTGTAAATACATTTTGCTCCATCTCCTGTGATAATGGTTAGTGTCATTCAATGAAGCAGATACTGATCATTGCCAAGGGTCCTGATGAAAATCAAGCATAGGGACTAAGCTGATCAGCCAAAAAGTCCACAGTCATTGAAGGTTCTCTGACCACTGTGATGACAGAAAGTGAGAACAGAACAACATAACAGGAAGATTCAGGAACTGAGTCACAGCCTGGCCCTATGCATAGGTGCTCCAAATTTGTTAGGAAATATTTTCCAAAAGAATGTAGTACCTAAGAGAAATGTATAAAATAAAAGACAGGTAGTAAGCTAAGCACGTCATAAAATAATTTTCTGTTGGCAAAGAATTGAGGGAACAACAAATTGGAGGATAATAAACAGATTAACTTCAGGGTAGTGAAGTAAAAGAGATTAAATAGTTAAAATATTTTTCTTTCCTTCACAGTTGAGAGAACCAAACCTCCTTGCCTTAAAAAACAAGTGAAAATAGAATTTATGGCAACATAATTTTACAAAAGAATTTTAATTACATAAAACATAAAAAGATTAAAACTTATTTGACAAAAATAAAAAAGATGTCTTAATATTATCCTTATGTGACACAGAGTAGCCAGATAAAGCCAAGAATATGAACTAAATAATGTCTCAGAGATAGTACATAAAATGTGTATGTAAAAAAAAGCACTGCAAAAAAATGCATTTTTAAGTTTTGTAAATAAAATCATCTTATTTTTCTCACTCCGTTTATCTTATCTGCCACCCAGATAGGAATAGTAGAATGTATTTCTATTTTATTTCTCCTTTCCTTAATTGTGCCCCACATTCAAGAAACTTATCTTTCTTTGTTAAATTAGATGGATTTGGGGTGTCAATGTTTAGCAGTGTTTATTTTATCCAAATGGTGAGGCTTGTAAGTCAATTTGGTTTTTGCTACATCAACACAAGCCAATAAAATCGTTCATAAGATACTGTCTGCTTATAATAGCAGTTTTCATGAACTTTGAAACATCAACAAAAAGATGATATTCAACAAAAAGATGATATTCTTCTCAAGAATAAACTTTAAAGGAATAATACAACCCTTTTTAAAATTCACAATTGCCAAATGATTTTGTGTACTAAAAAGTGTATGCAATGTAAATTTTTAAAATATTTAAAATATACATTTAATAATTTAAAACTTATAGACATTTTAGTTTAGTTTCTGCTAGAACACTAAATAAGGTTTGCAACCTGAAAATTATTTGGCTTTTTGCAATTCCCAATAACTAACAAATTTTAGGGTAAATTTCCTTTCTGAATGTTTTAGTGAACTGGTAAAATATTAGTGTAAAAATAGTGCTTTGCAATTTTGTTTTGAATCCCTTCTAAAATACTGAGATAAGCTAATAAGGTAAGGTTTACTCTTGCAATGCTTATATAAATGTTCTTTTCTTTTACTGGGAGCAACATATTTGACAAATACAACACCATCTTCTTTTTAAATATATCTTTGGCCTAAATTACCCAAATGAATTCTTTACCTTCATTCATTTTGTTTGCTGTCAAAAACAAATTAAAATATAGAAACGATGTTATGCTCATTGAACTGCTTTTATAAACCTGGCTGAGCGCCTTAAAAGTGACAAGAAAATAACATCAATATTTGTGTAACCTCTTGTATCAAGGATTTAGAATTAACTTTTAAAGTATGTGTTAGAGGAAAGTTTTCTCCATGAATGAAATGAAAAACGTTTACTCTTAATTTTGTTTTAAATGTCATAACAACAACACAATACAAAGAAAATTGAGTACTATTTAGTAATATGTTTTATTATACATAATATTAGAAATGTTGACTTCAGCTCAGAGTCCTTAAAAAGTTAATCAGGTGGTACAGCACCAAAACATCTTGAAGTAACTTAAAAAAGACGTTTTTGGTTAACAAATTCCATTTCTTTTGAATTAATAAACAGACATTTATATATTATATATAATATTATATATTATATATTATATATATTAATACATATATAAAATATATTATATTTATATATAATTATTATATTTATTATATAATATTAAATATATAATATAATATATAATATAAAATATATATTATATAATATTATTTAATATATTTAATATTATATAATATATATTATATATTACATAATATATATTTTATATTATATAATATATAAGAATATTGTCTCCTAAATAGTAAATCTGGTGGAATTAGTTTAACATTGATATATAGATGAATACCACAAAATTGCTTTAAGCAAATACGGTAATTTCTGACATTTTTTTAAATTAACAAAGTAAATTTTGGGATACTTGGTACTTTCTCAAATTATCCTTTTTCAATATATTTCACATGACCAATTTTGTTTATAATACTAACAAATATTTGGCTATAAGTGCTATCATAATAATTTTTATTTTGTTATGAAAAAGTCACATGTAATAAGCCCTAATGCCCATAGCAAGGTCTCCCTTGGTAAAAGAGATTCTGGCTGAGATTTGCATTTTAATTTTTTATTACAGAAATAAATTACCAATAATCCTGGAACATATGTGCTAGGTAAGAACAGCTGAGCCCTATCTGGACTTATCTGACCTTGGTCACTAGGAAATTAGAGTTAATTCAGGGAAACAAGACTAAAGCCATATGTGGTTCATATCAAAGGTGGATCTGAGTCCAGTGCAGTGATCTGAAAAGCATTCAGTTGTTAGCAAACCTGTCAGTTCTAGGGATAATTCCGGCAGTTTTCCCTCAAGGCATCTGCAATCTCTTAAAACAGTATATTTGAAGGAAAGGACAATGAAAGAGAGAGAACTGCTCTTTTCGGTGTTACTGTGAGTTAATAGAGGAATAAAAGAGATCAGAGTGACTAGGCATAATATGATAGGTAGCGAGTTTAGTACCACTTGGTGCAGTTAAATACAGTTATCCATTTTATGTAGTTGAAACAGCATTTGATAGTTCACTGTGTACCGTTCCGAGTTTTCATAATGAAGGGTCATTTCATGTTTTCTTTTAAATGAGATGTCTTGAACTTTCTGGACCAAATGTTTTCTTTTCTTATAAAGAATAGCCATCAAGAATATATTTACTAACATGTGGCCAAACTGAAATAAAATTAAGAAACTTTACCACACTGGGTCAATGAAGGACCTTGAATAAGTCGTAATTTCTTTGCCTTACCTAATGTAATAAAAAGCTTCTTTAATAATATCATGGAAGTATTGTGAGAAGTAAATGAGAAAATTTATCTAAAGTCATTTTACCCCAAAGCTCTGTAAAGATAACCAGGATTTATTCTTGTTGCATATTTTACATACTCAATCAATAAAGAAACATAGTACTTCTACATACTGTGACTGTAGCATATGCCTACTGTCTTCATATATATGCAAGTATATAAATACATGATTTCATCATTAGAATAATTTATAACTTTTTAAGGATATGGAAACTTGTTTTCACCTCTAATGTTATCTAATCACCCTAGTAGGCAAGAATTGGAAAAGCACCCTGAGATTTTGCTGAGGTAGGATCTTTAAGCAACATGGTCTTTAATGTCAGGCCTTTTCAGGTGAGGAAACTTAGAGGGACAAAAGTTTTATTTTAAATCTCACCTCATTCTATCTGATAATTCACTAGACTATTAATTCATTCATTTGGTCTTTTATTCTAATATATATTCAGCACCAGCTTGGTATAAAGTACCATGCCAGGCACTGTGTGTGCTGAGTTTTACTGAAAACAAAAAATGACCCCTGTCCTGGCAAAGCTTAAAGTCTTATTTATAATGCATTAAAGAATTAAAATGTATCACAATAAGAAAATGTATAAATAATTATTATGTTAATCATTAATCACTGTCTAGAATATCATAGATACCAATAGATATTTATTGAATAAATTTGAAAATAATGAATAAATGAATGGCTAGATGCATACTATAAAATCATTCCTATTGTGCTGGAGTTTAGAAGAGACATGTTACTTTTGGCTCTAATATTTCCAAGCTAAATGATCTGTGGTGAGTAAGTTTCTCTCTCTAGAAGTCAATTTGTTTGTTCAATGTGGAATAAAAGAATTAAGCTATATAAATGCCAAGATATTTTTCAGTGGAGATTGTCTATATAACTATTAATATTTATTTATTTTTGTTCCTTTTTATTTTATTTTATTTATACTTATGAGCAAATCAGTTTAAGAGTAACTAGACATGTACTTCCTTCTCTCAGATTCTGTTTATAGCTTACTTCAATAAGGAAAAAAATATATATCTGACCCAGCTTTAAAACAAAACAGAAAGATAGCCACATTATTGCTTTACATAATTTTAAATTCTCTTTAAGTACAGCTTTAATACATTAATTACAAATGTAGGCCGGGCGCGGTGGCTCAAGCCTGTAATCCCAGCACTTTGGGAGGCCGAGGCGGGTGGATCACGAGGTCAAGAGATCGAGACCATCCTGGTCAAAATGGTGAAACTCCGTCTCTACTAAAGATACAAAAAATTAGCTGGCATGCTGGTGCATGCCTGTAATCCCAGCTACTCGGGAGGCTGAGGCAGGAGAATTGCCTGAACCCAGGAGGCAGAGGTTGCAGTGAGCCAAGATCGCGCCGAGCCGAGATCGCGCCATTGCACTCCAGCCTGGGTAACAAGAGCGAAACTCCGTCTCAAAAAAAAAAAATGTATTTCGCACTCCACAAATATCAAGAATGGGAAATAAAATATGTCCATCTTGTTTCTTTCCTACTTATAGATCATCACATCCCACGCTCCTCTGGAAAGCAAGCAAAGATACAAAACCCTGTTCTTTTACGGTTCATACCATTCAATTTTACTACCTGATTTATTTTACTATAGTCTTCTATTCATTTCCTGGATACAGATGTTTGCTTCTCCTCAGTGATGAACTAGTGAATGCTCAACCATTGTCTCTCTGAAAAAGGGAGATCTGCCCTGATTTGTAGTGTTTGATTATTTTTATTTGCTTTATTGTTATTTGTGGTCCTTGCTGATTTTATATACATTATTAATGATTTTAAGCTATAGCTATTATGTCAGCCAAAATATGAAATTTCTGAAAATTTAATTCCTGAAAGTCAGTGCAAGTCATTTCCAGCATACCACTGCTTCTGCTTCACCAGCTTGAAACTGACAGTCACTCAGAGTCCTTCACAGAGTGCCCTTCACACAGGACTCGGAGTGACTTGCCAGTCATTCAAAATCATTACCAATAATTTTCTTCAGCCAGTCATGGTCACATAATGCTGTTTTTAAACACCTGAATTTATTTTACTTTCCGAATGACTTACTCAACCTTCCCTGCTCTATGATTTTAGACTCTTTTTTTCTCCCCACTTTGCTTATTCAGTTTCTTTACTGATAATATTTTCCAATCCCACTGAAGCCTCATGACCATTAAAGACCTACAGTATTACAATTCATTAGATTTTTCTACTTTTTTATATTACACCATGTTCAGATGATTTTCCGTGATATATAATCTCAATGTTACTTTTGCCATTATCTTAAACTTACTAAACTCTATCTTTCCTTTGAACTGTCTAATCCAACCCTAACCCTAGAGTAACTCAACTATTAATGTCTTCTGAATCTGAAGCAGCTGGAAAAAGTGATACTAACAACCGTGAAACTAAGGTACATGTTCAACCTTGTCCAGAAAGCTTATTATTCTCTACAACATTTATTTCACATTTCTCCTTTCCTGACACTCACAACTTTCTGTGAACTCAACTCACTTTTAGTAGTTAACCTTGCTTTTACTTTACAGAGAAAAATAAAACCATGTATGGAAATACACTCAACAATCAATCACTCCAAAACCTTCTTATGTCAAAGATGGTATGTCAAAATCTCTCCTCATTGTGTTTGTTACCCTACCAGACACAGCGAACCCTTCATTTTCTGCTTTAAATTACATCACATTCGTACACCATTTACAGGAATCTTACACAATTATTTCTCTTTTACCACTCCCTCTTTTCTGACAACATTTAAACATATACAAGCCTTTTAGGTATTATTTTTCTTTCCTCTACTTAACATACTGCCTCCAGTAGTTATAATACTTTCTTTCCCATCAAAATTGAATTAATCAAAAAATTTTCTTCATGGTTTCATTTCCATATTTTCTAACTAGTCCACTAGATTCCTTAGTGAAATAAATCTGAGAAAAAATATACCAATGATCATCATATATTTTAAATTTAAATTAACTTTTGACACAGGTTACTTTACCACTCTCCAGCATGCCATTCTCTTAACCACTCCTGCATTGTTGTAACATTCTAACAACTATTCTCATATCCACCACTTTACTTTCAGTCTGTTTCCTACACTGAGCCAGCATTGCTTTCCTAAATCTCAAACTTGATCATATCAACCCATACATTATGAACTCACTTATAAGTCTCTATGTCACTCTTAAGATGCAAACATGGCTCCCTATTATGCTAAAGATTAAAAATGAAAATAATAACTGATGGCAAAGCTCCAGCAGATAGAGCTAGTTGTCTACCCATTTGCTCAATAAATATTTGAAGAAATGAATGAAGTGAGCTAATGAAGTGATGAAGGTACAATGGCTATGGAACACTAGGTTATAAAAAATATAAAATTGAAGATGTATCTTCAGAAAAACATCAATACTATATCTTTCTTAATTTAACAGTATATAAACTATGCAAAAAGTTATCATAGAATAGCAGAAGAAAACTTTCAAATCAATCATGAAAATGTATTCAATTTCATTGGCATGAAGATATATATTTTAGAGACACACTCTCACTCTGCCACATAGTCTGGAATGCAGTGGCACAATCACAGCCTACTCACTTCTGGATTACCAAAATATAAGGTTCAATAGTATACAAAAGAAACTAATAAACCAGGATCTCAATGTGTAGTCACAGAAAATGTATATGTGGGCCTGTGTGTGTACGTTTGTACTTAATTAGCCAACTTTATCAAATTTTAGAATGAGAAGTAACTACTGAGAAATATGTCATGGCATTAATTCATTTAACAACTGCGTATAGAGATTTTTTCCATTATTTATGGACTCCGTTTTGAAATTTACCCAGTTATATGTACAGAAGTTGTCAAATTTTTATATATAAATATATATGTGTATCTGTATGTGTGTGAGTATGTGTGTATTATATAGACAAACTCATTTAAAAGAAAAAGAAAATGAATTTTTAGAACCAGTGGGAGAACTATGCTTGATAATGCCAGTGACATTTTAAAATAATATAAATTATTTGTATGAATATGTAAATCTATCATTCTAAAAATCCAGAAAATGTTGACATATTTATATAATAGCTTTGTTTTCAAACGTATTAGTATTTTGGCCATGCTATGTTAGAAACAAGTGAAGAAAGGTGTATGCTAGTATTTAAAATAAAAGTGACTCCCACTCACAAAACTAACTTCTAAAATTCAAAATTCATTTCAGATTGGTTGAAGTTTCAAGGACACTTTAAAGAAATTATAATTCTAATTCAACCTTCTTATTACATAAGCAAGGGAACTCAACTGTGACTAAAAATGTATGAGAGTTAGTTATGGATGAATTTAGTTAAATAAAGGAAACATCATCCAAAAATATGGTGCAGAGAGAAAATTGAATATAATATAGGAGTTTGAAAAAATACTAATAAGCCTCTGAAAGACCAAACTGTAAAACTCTAGGATAGCATCTCTATTATTAATGGATTCTAATATTTTACTTTAAATATTAATTAGCAAACTACTATCTGAAAGCTAGTGAATAGCATTAGTGAAAACAGTATTAAATATAAAAATTATCTGAAATAAAACTAAAGTTCAGTCATAATGTAGGTGGATTATTTGCAATATAATTTATATAATTATTCATCTTGTCATGAGTATTATTTTAACCATCATTATCAGATAAATTAAAAATGAAGAACTAGTTTACCCTCAGTTTTCTATTAAATAAAATTTCAGTACTCACATTTATTTCCTTTTCAGGAATTTATAAAAGCAGAGCATTTATTTACTCTGATACTTAATACCTGGGGAATCAATGCTAGTAATAATAACATCTTAGACTGTGATACAATAGTATTTGAACTTTAACTGTTTATCATCCAGATTTTCTATCCTTCCTGAGAAAACCAACATAAAACATGAAATATTTTTTTAAAAAAGCAATATTATTCTCATTAGAATATTTCTTACTATCTTTACTTCCCATATGACCTTTGTGACCATGTCTAAGAAGCACATGGTTTCTTACAGAATGAAAACTTAAAACAACTTCTTTTTATGTGAATGTTCTCAAATTTATACATGTAAATCACTGTTCCATTTTCAAAATTGTCACTTTATTTTAAATTTGCTTGAATGTTTCAAGTTTCGCTTTTGAAATTGCCTTCAGATGTTATACTGTTCCTTCTGAATATCCTCATTAATAACAATTCTAATATTAGGATAGCTTTTCTTTTTGAAACATGTCACAGCATTTTAAGTACAATAATGCACAAGTCATATACTATTTTTGTTGTTGTTCTAAAAGCAGGAATAGCTACTGACAAATATTCTCTGATCAAACTTTACCAAGGCTTTTGAACCTTCACCTAGGCACATCTATGAACTTCCTTACAAAATCCAGTTTTAGCCAAGAACCCTGTTAAGTCAGTTTAGCAAGAAGTTCTCATTCTTAATGTCCAATGAATTACCTAAAATATCTCATTGAGTTCCTCATTCTTCATCATCTAGCAAGGGAAGTCTGATCACCTTAGCCTGTGGTCAGCAGAATCTTCTTAGGTTGGTTTAGCCAGAATCTCCTTACCCTGATGTTTCCATTTAGTAATTTTTCACCCACTGAGCCTCACTCTGACCCTCCATGGCTACAAATTTCCACTTGCCCATGAAGTATTCAGAGTTGAGCCCAATATCTCTTCCCTACTACAATATCCCATTACAGCGATCCCTGTAACTCTACCAAAGATCCTGAATAAAGTCTGCCCTACAATGTTTTAACATATATCACTGATTATTTTTTTCTTTAGCATATAAATAAAGCAACTAGTTCTTGTATTATAAGCAAGGGTATTCTAAAAACAATTCCAAAATGAAAAATCTATGAGATATTTCAGCAATCACATCAAAGTCAGGCTGCTGAAATGCTTCCTCTGTGGAATGCCATTTACTTCCTGTAAGAACTCTACATTATTTCTACACAATATTGTCTTTTTAACCTAAAGAGGTTTCTTCTTAACTAAACATCTTTATATAATAGAAAACATATTTTTTAAAAAACTACATCTGTCTAAAAATTCTTTATCAACTGTATGGGAATATGATGATAAATTAGATATTTCAGTTGACGCACTAAGAAATCATGAGCATAACACACTAAATAAATATGAAATAGGCAACCATTAGACATTTCATAGTAGGGGATCTAGAAGCAGTTAGATGATTAATTTAAAAAGGGATATATAAAGAATATTTTAAAAGATTAAGAGTAGATATGTTAAGGATAATTTGTTAGAGGAGAGCAATGTTCTTGCTGTGATTCCCAATACTCCTTTGCCTTGGCTGGGGTGTGTGTGTGTGTGTGTGTGTGTGTGTGTGTGTAATAAAGTTCATAATCCTAAACTGGTTGAAAAGTGACAAACTGAAAAGAATGACACAAATCCCATGGATAAGTTGACACAGAGAATGCTTGTACCTCACACAGTTAGGAAAGCTGAAGAGTAAATGCCCACCTGTGAAAAATATCTGCACTCCATTCTGGAAAGGCAGGGCACTGTTTGAGCACTCATAATAAAATGTGAGCATCTGAGTAAGAATGTTAGTCTGGGCTCATTTTGATAGTAAATTTTCCTAATAGAGCAGTTGCAGTAGAAAGAGGAAGTGGATTTTACAGTTAGCATAATTTCAGCATTTGCTGAGGTAGATGTCACAGCTACTTCACCAGAGCACTTCTGTTGATTCTAAAAAAGTTGCAGATGTCCAGGAATTCTGCCTTTACTGATGGGGAGTTTCGTGTAACACTATCCATTAAAAATATATTTCAAGAAGGTATCAAACCAGATGGTAAAGACAAGTTTTGAGATGGCAGTTTGACTGACTCTAGCCTTAAATTTCAACTGATACATCATTTTGACTTGATAAAAGTAAGCAGAACTGTTAACATAACCAACTGATTTGCCAGAGCAAATGCTACTAACAAAAATTTATATAAATAAAACCAAGACAAATTTTATCTATTTTTAAAAGTTTATAGAGCCAACCGAAAACATAGTATAGAACTATTATTTTAAACCCTTTCATGGAAAAAATAATTGAAAGTTTATTTTAAGGAAAAAAAATGCCATTGGAATGTCTCAAAGAACATTTTGTATTGCTTACTTTTTTAAAAAAGCTGCATTCTTAATACAATCATTAAACATTAAGATTTTACTAGTCTTTCCTAGAAACATTGCCATTTTTAAAAGTATTGCTTCCAGCCCAGCACATAAGGCACTCAAACGTCTTTATTACATCTTATCAAGTAAAAAACTGAACAACCTGAAGAGTCAACAACACTTCTTAGATCTTTTATAGAAGAGATGTCACAGGGCAAATGGCTGCCCCTAACATTAGAGAGCCAGACAGATGGATATAAAGAATCACAGATTACTGAAGTAGAAACCTGTGGGCAGAAACCTCAATGGGGACAAGTACCACTGGGGTGGAAAATCCTAAACAGATAATTAATTGATGAATTGCTGGGTGCTAGAAGAGGGAGGAAACTAAAAGATAAACAAACTCTAGGGGAACCCCGTCATGGTGTCTGACCTATTTTGAAATACTTCACAGTATATTTACAATCCTTTTCAACAAGGCCAGTCCTCAGGAGAAACTCTATTACCAGAGCCTAAACTGCTGGGGTTACATTAGAGTCTAACCTATTTAGGAGAAGGAAAATAACCAACTCAAGCTCTCTCTATTCTTCCATATAGTAGAAGGGAAATACACAATTCTAGCTCCTTCTGGTCATTCTGTCCCATCTAAAACAGAGGAGGGGCCTATGAGGCACTAGTGAAGTTCACAAACCAGGAGCAAAAGCTCACCAAAAGCCTGATATCTAATAATAGGACTGGAAAAAGTTACTGTCTCCTTATAGCTTCCTACTACATTACTAAAGGCCTATTTACTACAGTTACCTTTACTCAGTACCTCATGTCTGCCTTTCAACAAAAAGTTACAAGGCATACGAGAAAACAAAAAAAAAAATTTGAAGAGACTAAACAATCACCAGGACCAGAGTCAGATATGGCAGTAAGTTTGGAATTATCAGGCCAAGAACTACTAAAATCTATGATTATTTTTCTATGGCCTTTGATGGAAAAAGTAAACATCAAGCAAGAACAGACTGATAATGTAAGCAGGGGGATAGAAATTCTAATAAAGAAATGCTAGAGATCAAAAGCATTATAAATTAATGAAGCATGAGACTTTCATGGTTTCAGTAGTAGACTGGACACACCTGAGGAAAGAATCTCTAAATTTGAGAATTACAACAATGAAAAATTCTCAAACTGAAAAGTAAAGTGAGAAATCTACTGAAAAATAATAACAGAACAAAATATCTAAGAAGTGTGGGAAAACTATAAAATATATAATATGCAAATAATAAGAATAATAAAAGGAGAAGAGAGAAAGGAACAGAAACAATATATAAGGCAATAATGCCTGGGAATTGTCCTCAAGTTAATGTCAGACATCAAACTACATATCCATGAAGTACAGAGAACACAAAGCAGAATAGATAAGAAACCAAACCAAACAAAAAAACTACACCTAGGCATATCATAGGCAATTGATATGATTGGCTCTATGTACCCACCCAAGTCTCATCTGGAATTGTAATCAGAAGATGTCAAGGGAGGGACCTGGTGGGGAGGTAATTGGATCATGCAGACATTTTCCACCATACTGTTCTCATGAGAGTGACTGAGTTCTCACAAAAGCTGATGTTTTAAAAGTTTTTAGCAGTTCCCCTGTCTCTCTCTCCATCTCCTGACACCTTGTTTGTGTGGTTGTTTTATTGTCATCATGTTGTCAGCTGTTTATTATGCCAAATTGTTTGTGTGGTCTAGGGACACAAGTGTGTTTTGTAGTGACTGATAATGGTCTTTCCTTTTCAAATTTAGTGTTTCTTTCAGGAGCTCTTGTAAGGCAGGTCTAAAGGTAATGAATTCCCTCAGAATTTGTGAGTCTGGAAAGGATCTTATTTTTCCTTTGCTTATAAAACTCATTTTAGCTGGATATAAAACTCTTGGTTGAGAGTTATTTTCTTTAAGAATGTTGAATATGAGGCCCAATCTCCTCTGGCTCATAGGGGATTTTGCTGAAGTATCTACTTTTAGTCTAATGGGCTTCCCTTTGCAGGTAATCTGTCCTTTCTCTCTAGCTGCCTTTAATTTTTTTTTATTTCGACCTTGGAAAATCTGATGATTATGTTTCTTGGGCTAATCTTCTTGTGAAGTATTTTGTGAGCTCTTCATTTCCTGAATTTGAATGTCGGCCTCTTGAGCTAGACTGGGGAAGTTCTCATGGATCATCTCTTGAAACATGTTTTCCAAGTTGCTTTTATTCTGTCTCTTTTAGGAACACGAAAGAATTATAGATTCAGTCTCTTTAACTAATCCCACGTTTCTTGGAGGTTTTCTTTTTGTCCCTTTTCATTTTTTTTAATCATTATTCTTTTCTGACTCTCTTATTTTAGAAAAACAGTCTTTGAGCTCTGAGATTCTTTCCTCAGAATGGTCTATTCTGCTAATACTTGCAAATGCAGTATAAAATTCTTAAAGCATGTTTTTCAGCTGTATCAGACTGGTTATGTTCTTTTCTACACTAGCTATTTTATCTGTCAGCTTTTTGTAATGTTTTATTGTCTTAACTTCTTTATGTTGGGTTTCAATCTTCTCCTGAATCTTGATGATCTTCATTCCTATTCGTAGTCTGAATTCTACTTATGTCATTTTTTAGCAATGTCAGCCCAGTTAAGAATCCTTGTTGGACAACTAGTATGGTCATTTGGAGGGAACAAGACACCCTAATTTTCTGAGTTCTCAGAGTTCTTGTGCTGGTTCTTTTTCATCTTTGTGGGCTGACTTTCCTTCAGTAGCTAAAGCTGCTGTCCTTTGGATTTTTTTTCTTTTATCCTATTAGATGACTTCAGGAGTTTGATTGTGGTATAAGATGGGTTCAGTAAACTGGCTTCATTACTTAAAGATTTAAGGGTCCCGAGGCTCAGTTCAGGAATCCTGGACTGGATTTTCTAAATCTGGGTGGGGGCCCATTGATATTAGGCCGTGGCTTTGATTTCTGGTTTCTCAAGTTTAGGAACCTGTTGGAGGGGCTGAAGTGATCCTGCAAGACTGGTCACAACACTTTGAAGGGTGGTGCCAACCTAAGCACATCATAGGGCAGTGGCAGTGGCAGTGGGATCAGTACTCATTTGCATGTGCCAGGAGCAATGGCAGCAGCAGCACAGTGAGTTACATGCTTGCTGCTGTAGAGTGCTAATGGGTGCCAGGGTGCTGGCCTCTGTGCAGGTGTTGGTATGACAGAGGGTTCTTTCACATTTGCTGAGGACTGTTTTATATCTGATTGTGTAGTTGATTTTAGAGTATATGCCAAGTAAAGATGAGAAGAATGTATATTCTTCTGTTGTTTTGGTGTAAAGAGTTCTGTAGATGTCTTTCTGATACATTTAGTCAACTGTTGAATATCCTTCAAGTCCTGAATATCTTTGGTGTCAATTGTCAGCAACAGCAGCAGTATGGGTTGGGGGACAGGGGCCTTGCTGACAACTGTATGTGCATCTGTACTGGTAGTGGTGTGAGCAGTAGGGCAGGGCTCTGGTGTAGGATTGTGTGCATCCACACAAATCTATACTAACCTTGAATGTAAGTGGGCTAATGCTTTCAGCTAAAAGGCACAGAGTGGCAAGCTGTATAAAGAGGCAAGATCCAATGGTATGCTATCTTCTAGAGACCCATCGCACATGCAGTGACACTAATGGGCTCAAATAAAGGGATGAAGAAAAATCTACTAAGCAAGAGGAAAAAAAAATCAGGGGGTACAATTCTAATTTCAAACAAAACATACTTTAAACCAACAAAGATATAAAAACAAAACAAAACAAAGAAGGGCATTACCTAATAGCAAAGTGTTCAATTTAACAAGAAGAACTAACTATTATAAATATATATTCACCCATCATAGGAGCACCCAGATTCCTAAATCAAGTTCTTAGAGACATTCAAAAAGACTTAGATTCCCACACAATAATAGTGGGAGATTTCAACCCCTCACTGATGGTAATAGGTAGTTCATAGAGGCAGAAAATTAAGAAAGATATTCAGGACTTGAAAGATATTCAGCGGTTGACCAAATGCATCAAAAAGACATCTACAGAACTCTCCACTGCTAAACAACAGAAGAATATACATTCTTCTCATCTTTGCTTGGCATATACTCTAAAATCAGCTACACAATTGGATATAAAATAATACTCAGAAAATGCAAAAGAAACCTCTGTCATACCAACAACTCTCATGGACCACAGCAAACAAAATAGAATTCAAGACTAAGAAAACTGCTCAAAACCATACAATTAGATGGAAATGAAACAACATGCTCCTGAATGACTTTGAGGTAAATAATAAAACTAAGGCAGAAATCAAGAAGTTCTTTGAAACTAATGAGAACAAAGATATAACACACCAGAATTTCTGGGACACAGAATTTCTCAGACACATTTGTAGCACTAAATGTCCACATCAAAATGTTAGAAATAACTCAATTTAACAACCTAACATCCCCTCTAAAAGAAGTAGAGAAGCAAGAGAAAACCAAGCCCCAAACTAGCAAAAGACAAGAAATAACCCAAATCAGACCTACACTCAAGGAAACTGAGACATAAAAAGCTATGCAAAAGATCAATGAAAGCTGGAGTGGGTCTTTTGAAAAAAAAATTAACACAATAAGTAGACCACTAGCTAAACTAATAAAGAAAAATGAGGGGTGATCCAAATATCCACAATGACAAATAATGAAAGAAATATTATCACTGACCCCAGAGAGATACATAATAGAAGACTATTATGAACACCTCTTTGCATACATGTGAAAGTCTAGAAGAAATTGATAAATTAATGGATAAATTGCTGGACATATACAACCCCCCAAAACTAAACCAGGAAGAAATTAATTCCCTGAGAGAAGAATAATGAACTCGAAAATTTAATCAGTAATAAATAGCCTATCAACTAAAAAACAAGCCCAGGATCCATATAGAATCACAACCAAATTCTACTAGATGTACAAAGAAGAGCTGATACCATTTCTACAGAAACTATTTCAAAAAATTAAGGAGGAATGTCTCCTCCCTACCTTGTTCTATGAGGCTAGCATTATTCTGATACCAAAACCTGGCAGAGATACAACAAAAAAAAGAAAACTTTAGGACAATATCCTTGATGAACACTGATGCAAAATCCTCAACAAAATACTAGCAAACTGAATCCAGCAGCACATCAAAAAGCGAATCCACCACAATGAAGCAGGCTTTTCCCCTGGGATACAAGGTTGGTTCAGCATATACAAATCAATAAATGTGATTCATCATATAAAATAATCTAAAGATAAAACCACATGGTTATCTAAATAGATGCAGAAAAAGGCTTCAATATATTCAACATCTCTTCATGTTAAAAACTCTCAACCAATTAGGTATCAAAGGAACATACTTCAAATAATAAGATCCATCTAGACAAACCCACAGCCAACATCATAATAAACAGGCAAAAGCTCGAAGCATTCCCCTTGAAAATCAGATCAAGGCAAGGACACCCTCTCTCACTACTCCTATTCAAAACAGTATCAAAGTCATGATTAGAGCAATGAGGCAAGAGAAAAAAGTAAAAGATGTCCAAGTTGGAAGAGAGGGAGTAAAAGTATCCCTGTTTGTAGATGACATGATTCTATATCTAGAAAACCCCACATTCTCGGCACCAAAGCTCCATAAGTCAGTAAACAACTTCAGCAAGGTTTTGGCTACAAAAACAACATACAAAAGTAACTAGCATTCCTAGACACAAGCAATTGCCAAGGCAAAAACCAAATTAGAAATGCAATCTCATTCACAAATGCCACAAAAGGAATAAAATATTTAGGAATACAGCTAACCAGGGAGGTAAAAGATCTTTACAATGAAAATTACAAAACACTGCTCAAAGAAATAAAAGATCACAAACAAATGAAGAAACATTCCATACTCACAGACAGGAAAAATCAATATCATTAAAATGGCAAATGCCCAAAGAAATTTACAGAATCATTCTATTCTGATTAAGCTACCAATAACATTCTTCACAGAACTAGAAAAATAATATTAAAATTCACATAGAACCAAAAGAGAGTTTGAATAGTCAAGGCACTCTTAAGCAAAAAGAACAGAGCTAGAAGCATTATATTACTGACTTCAAACTATACTACAAGGCTACAGTAACCAAAACAGGATGGTACTGTTACCAAAGAGACATGTAGACCAATGGAACAGAATAGAGAATCCAGAAATAAGGCCACATACCTACAACCCATTCTTTGAACTAATAAACAATTAGAAAAAGGTTTTAGAATTCAAAGTTAATATACAAATGGTAGTTGTTTTCCTGTATACCTGTAAATGTTATTTGAAATTAAAAACAAACACATTACTATTGTCATTAGCACTCCCCAAAATGAAATACTTAGGTATAAATCTCACAAAATATGCACAAGATATAAGAGGAAAATTATAATACTCTGATGAATGATTTCAATAAAAAGAACTAAATAAATGGAGAGATATTCCATATTCATGGATAGGAAGACTCAATATTGTCAAGGTGTCAGATTTTTTCAACTTGCTCTACAAGGTCAACATGATTCTAACCAAAATCTTAACAAATTGTTACATGCATTTTGGCAAACTGAGTCTAAAGTTTATATGGAGAGGCCAAAGGCCCATAATACTATATTCAAAACAAAAAAAGAGAAGAACAAAGTAAGAGGACTGACACTACCCAATGTCAAGGCTTACTGTAATTTTACAGTAATCAATATAGTGTGGTACTGGTGAAGAATAGATAAGTTGATCAATAGAACATAACAAATAGCTCAGAAGTATCCCCACATAAATATAGTCACCTAATCTTTGACGGAGGAACAAAGTCAATACAATGGAGCAAACAGAGCCAGCTAATCTTCAAAGAAAGAAAAGTGAATTTACACACAGACCTTACACCTTTCACAAAAAAATAACACAAAATGGATCGTGGAGTAAAATATCAAATGCTAACCTATAAAATTATAGAAGATAACAATGGAGAAATTCGCTTTGGAAATGGTGATGACTTTTTAGATACAACACCAAAGCACTATTTATGAAAGAAATAATTCATAAGCTGGACTTTGTTAAAATTTAAAACTGTTCTGCAAAAGACAATGTCAAGAGAATGAGAAGCCATGATATAGACTTGGAAAAAATATTTGCAAAAAACCTTCCAATAAAGGACTATTATCCATAATATTCAGAGAACTCTTAAAATTTATGAATGAATCATTTTAAAAATGAGGAATAGATCAAAACAGACACCTTACCAAGGAAGAGCTACAGATAGAAAGTAAGCCTACAGGCAGGGCATTGCACTCAAGTACAATATCACGATGGAGCAGATTAAAAGGGCCAATAAACTGTTTACCAATGATGGTATATTTCTGAAGAAAACTCTGAACATCCCTGTTATATCAGAGAAGCCTTTGTTGGTAAATGGACTTAACTCCATTGATTCTCCAGAAAATGAAACTGTTGGTAACAGTTTCTCTCAGGAAGAGGAGCCAGTGGTGGCTCCTCAAGAATCTGATGTTCATCCTGTTCAGCCTGAGGAAGTATCCGGCATAGATTTCCTGCAGAAACTTAACTTGTGGATTAAGTTATCAACCCAGGCAACCAAGAATCTAAAAGAAGAGAGCAGAGATGACGAAAGTCCCTATGCAACTTCCCTCTATCACAGTTGGGTGATTTGGGGACATAATTCCCACGAAAATTAAGATATGTTTGGACCATAAAGAATCCAACAACTGAACAAAAACGTCCCTTCTGGATTCCCATAGTGTTCATCTTAAAATCATAAGTAGGTAGTTCTACCTGCTGCAATTGCACTGTAGTGATTAATTCACTCTGGATTTCTATAATTTTAAATCTTTATTATGCCATGATGGCAAAGTTGTATCCTTAAGCTCATCACTTTTGTAGGTGGTATTAGTTTCTAGACTAGCTTTTATAAATATGAACTGACATAAAGCATCAAAGACTATTTATATATTTAGGCTAAAAATAATGTTTATCTCCTTATGCAATCCTGATTATGTGAAAATATAACTGTTTAAGTGATGCTGAATTTGCTTTGTTTATAACTTAAATGTTTTATATATATATATGTATATTTCAATGTCTTACACATTCTATATGAATACAAAGAACCAAATTTTGTTTGCTGGGAAAATGTGGCACATATACACCATGGAATATTATGCAGCAATCAAAAATGATGAGTTCGTGTCCTTTGTAGGGACATGGATGAATCTGGAGAACATCATTCTCAGCAAATTGACACAAGAACAGAAAATGAAACACTGTATATACTCACTCATAGGCGGGTGATGAACAATGAGAACACATGGACACTGGGAAGGGAGCACCACACACTGAGGTCTATTGGGGGAAATAGGGGAGGGACAGCGGGGGGGGGAGTGGGGGAAGGATGGCATGGGGAGAAATGCCAAATATGGGTGAGGGGGCAGAAGGCAGCAAAACACACTGCCACGTGTGTACCTATGCAACTATCTTGCATGTTCTGCACATGTACCCCAAAACCTAAAATGCAATAAAAAT
>CM052651.1:90489739-90560878 GCA_028533165.1 Leontopithecus rosalia | reverse complement strand
GAGCACCACACACTGAGGTCTATTGGGGGAAATAGGGGAGGGACAGCGGGGGGGGGAGTGGGGGAAGGATGGCATGGGGAGAAATGCCAAATATGGGTGAGGGGGCAGAAGGCAGCAAAACACACTGCCACGTGTGTACCTATGCAACTATCTTGCATGTTCTGCACATGTACCCCAAAACCTAAAATGCAATAAAAATTAAAAAGAAAGAAAAAAATATATATATATACCACAAAAGTCTGAATGAGAAAATAAACTATGTTAATGAAAAGAAAGTAAGCCCATAAAAAATTGTTCACTATCACAAATAATGAGGCAGTTGCAAATTTAAACATTAACATTCCACTCCATGTCTAATAGAATGGCTAATATCTAGAACACTGACAACATCTAACATTAGTAAAAATGTGGAACAACAGGAACTCTTACTCATTGCTAGTGGGAATGCAAAATGGTGCCATTTGGAAGACACTTTGGCAGACAGCTAGACTCTGTCTTACAAAACTAAACTTACTCTTCCTAAATAATCCAGTAATCATGTTTCTTTGTATCTACCCTAAGAAATTGAAAACTTAGGAACACATAAAATCCTATTCGTAAATGTTTACAGTTTACAGTAGATTTATTCATAATTGCCAAAATTTAAAAGCCAGCAATATGCTTTTCATTAAATGGGTGGATAAATAAACTGAGGTACACCAACACAAAGGAATAAGCACTTATTAAAAAGAAATGAACTCTCTGCCCAAGAAAGAAAATACATGGAAGAAAATCAAATTCTTATTATTAAATGTAAGAAGCCAGTTTTGAAAGACACTTACTGCATAATTCCAACTGTCTGATATTCTGGAAAAGGCAAAACTATGGAGTCGTAAAAAGAAAAGTGGCTGTCATAGGTTAAGAAGAAGGGAGAGATAAATAGGAAGAACACAGTGGATTAGGGCAGTGAAATTATTTTGTATTACACTATAATGGTAGATAAGTATCATTAGACATTTTTCAAAACCCATAAAACACAATATCAAGAGTGAAACAATATAAACTAGGGACATTGAGTGATAATGATGTTCCAGTGTTAAATCCATCAATAGTAACAAATATAACCGTTCTGGTGCAGCATATTGATAGTGGGAGAGATTGTGCATGTGTGGTGACTGGCGGTATATTGGAACTTTCGCTGTTCAATATTGTTGTGAACTTTAAAATGCTCTAAAATAAAGTTTATTAATTTATAAATATATAAAATAATGTATTTATAAGTATACATATATGTTGCTTAAGTTTTCATAAAGCAGTAGTTATATATTGCACTCAGGTTTTAAAAGCACATAAATATGCACATGCCCTCCTTTTGTATTTTGTGGTTTCTAAAATCTTCTAAACAAGGTAATACTTATTCTTTCCCCAGAAGATTTCATACACTCATTTTGCCATACATCTCACATACAAGGATATGATTTCCTACCTAATATGGTATAGTTGTTGAATGTGTCCATGAATCTCATATACAGCAAAATTAGACAGTTAACAGAGTAAGAGTTTGGAAAAGTAAAGTCAAAAATGGAAAAATAGATATAGACAAGAGTAAACTCATTAGTTCAGTTAAGAAACTTAGAGTATCAAAGACTTTTTAAATATGAAGTTTCAGGTAGTAATTAATCCAGAAGTCATTTTCTTTCATCCAAATCCTTATCAGACTATTACTTTCCTTTTCTGTTATCACTTGTGGAAAGAGAAGTTCTTTCTTTTTAGCAGTTTTTGTTGAAGGTATTCACAAGGAGAGAAGTGGAAATAAATAAAGAACCTTAACAGAAATCATATGAACCTGAATTTTAATAAGCCAGGACAAGTAATGTATATAATTAAAAAACTACAGTTTCAGGAGATGCAAATAATCTTTTAAATTTAAACAACTGGAAGTAGAAACTGAATAAACTTGACATTTATATAAAAGCCCCACAAGAAATAATCATTATAGTGATGATAATGTAGGGCACCATTCAAAATGGAGCAAACAAAAGTAAGTCTGTGATACAGAGTCATAAAATGAAAAATAAAAAGGACTCATTAGTTATATCTGCCAATTCTTTTTTATGTGTTCAGAAAACATAAAGTGCATATCTACATAAACCATCAAGTAGCAATAATAAAAAACAATCTAATTAATATATAGATATACATTTTTAAAATAACTGATTACTAATTTATTTCAATTAACTTATACCAATACTTTTTGATGTTAATTTGAAGTAATTTGATCTAAATCTGTTCTTCTGTTACTTAACAACAATAAATAATTAGTTCTTTAAACATAATTTATTATAACTATGGATATGTGTGTATACTTGTATATTACATGTTATTTATTTGCAAACTATGTATAACATTACATTTTGAAGTATTCCCTTGGGATTTATATTATACTAGTATGGTTTTGGTTATAAATGGCTGTATAGTAACTATTCTTTTTCAAAGTCCTGAAACACTCACTTTCAGTGAGAGTCACTATGATTCACTAGAAGTTTACTGTGGATTCATTAGGACTCATAAAATTATTTTGATAAGTACTGTTAGAAAATATTTTACAGTTGGGAAAGCCAAAAGTGAATCCTTAAATAATTCACCTAATATTAGCATCTCATGTTTTAGAGGCAAAATTTCTGCTAGAATTCAAATCTTTAAACTCTCAGAGTTTATTATTAATGATGGGTCACATGAGTATTCTTTGTTAATTATAATTTTCACCCATCTCTTGCTGTGTCCATAGAAAATATTTTTTTACTTTTCTTAATCACTGAAATACTTTGTTGCTTGTGCTCTGTCATCAGTTGACCTTGCTTTCAACTTTCCTGAAGCCATTAAAATTGGTTCCATCAAATAGCTTATGCCTATTTCGCATATTCTCAAAACTACTCCTTTCTCATTTTACCCACTCTGTGCTGTTTGAGTCTTCCAACTCCTCATTCCAAAAACCATGCTTTCTCTTTCTTGCCTTTTTCTATCTTTACCTTTCCAGTTGCTCCTTCCTATTTGCACACTGAAGCTCTAAAGTCACAGACCAATGGTTTCCTAACATTCTTTAGCTAGACTTCTTGACATCTTCCCATCTCCTTGGCATAAAACACTTTACTTTTCTTCGGTTCCACCTTTCTAATTTACTTTAAGATGTTGTTGTTGTTGTTTTTCCTTTTCCCTGCCTTCTTACTTTTGATTTTCTTAATGTTTTACCATTGCCTTTTCTCATCAATGTCACCTTGGTAAGACCATCTGTTTAAGAACTTGAATAATAACGTGTTAATGGGATTGGTTTCCCTTACTTGTACCTAAAATGTAGGGAGACTTCTTTCTACATTTAGGAAGGATAGAGAAACTTCCCTAAGAGACAACAAAATGTCCAGTAATTTATTTAACGTTGTCATCTACTTATAATTCTAGCCTCTTAAACTACATCCGGCCCAGAGTGAATTAAACATCTTCTCCAAGAAAACGTTTTTTTTCCAACTTGTATTTATAAAAATGGCATTATCCCTTTTTTACTTTCTTCCCTCACTATCAACTAGTGTGAAAATTATCAATTCCATCTGTTTCAACAATTCCATTGTTTCAATGCAATTCAATTCTTAAAACTTAATAAGAATGGTTCATATAATTGTTCTCATGATTTTGGTGGGAGAAAAACAAAATGTAGTATTATTGCCACCTCCATAAATATGGTGTCAAAAGAAGAATACAACCATTGTTGCTGATGATGCAGAGTAGAATGAGTACTGCCACAAAGTGAAGGTGTCAGGAAAAGAATATTCTAACAGCTTGCAAATCCTATTTTTAAATATTTATGCCATTTATCTTTCTCTTATCTAGTTCTCAAATGTTACTTTCTTTCAGGACTTCATTACTTTTCACTCAAACTCATACTATGAATTCTTAAACTGGCCTGATTTCCTCCCATTTCTCTCCTTTTCAATTACCTTCTCAAAATGTATTTTCTTATCTTCTCTCTCTGCACCAAACATTTATGATCATAACTTTCTACAAACTCTCATAGGCTATAGCCAAACTTCATGTACTGTTATCTTTAAGAAACCTTCCATAATCAATTTGGTATATGACTTTTACTAGAAGCAATTGTCTTTAAAACTGGAATTTGTTTTGTTTACATTTGTATCATGCACAACACCCAATCTAGCATTTTATATATAATAGGTTCTTTAAAAATATACATTAATTTTAACAGGATTAGGAGTATTTTAAAATAATTGAAAACGGTCCCATAAAGTTCTCCAACAAAATTAATGCTTATTATTTTCATTTAAAATTGCACAGAAAATATGTTTATTTTTGTCAGAATTATGTTACACAAAAATGAAGATAATTATAATTATGATAGCAATATCAAATAATAATATAATTATTTGTAATTTTATTATAGTAGAACTTGCAAATATATTACTCATTTGCTCTCCCAAAACATTATTCTGTAAACACATCATGAAAAAAAAATAACAGAGCTTATGGGATCAAAGGGTTTAATGAGGATCATTACTTCAGTAATAAAGTATACTAGACCAGGTACAGTGGTTCACATGTGTAATCCCCACACATCGGGAGGCCGAGGCAGGTGGGTCACTTGAGCCCAGTTGTTTGGGACCAGCTTGGGCAATATGTCAAAATCTTGTATCTACAAAAATTATCCAGGTTTGGTGGTGCATGCATGTAGTTCCAGCTACTCCAGAGGCTGAGGCAGGAGAATTGCTTGTGCCTGGGAGATCCAGGCTGTAGTGAGCTGTCATTGTACCACTGCACTCCAGGCTGTGCCACAGAGAGACTCTGTCCCAATATATATATATATATATATATATATATATATATATATATTTAAACATATAAATATTTATACATATATATGTATAAAAGGTTTATTATCTGTTCTCAAATTAAATACCCTTTGTACCAACATCTCCTAACTGTTGTACCAAGAAAGAAAATATAGGCTCCTTCATTTTTGAATTGTCCTGTGATTCTATCTTACAAATTCAATAATTTTTGGACCCCTTACTGAAACCTTACACCAAAATTAACTCCAGATGGATTAAAGACCTAAACATAAGACCTAACACCATAAAAACCCTCAAAGAAAACTTAGACAAAACCATCCAGGATATAGGAATAGGCAAGGACTTATGGCTAAAATGCCAAAAGCAATGGCAACAAAAGCCAAAATAGACAAATGGGATCTAATTAAACTCTAGAGCTTCCGTACAGCAAAGGAAACACTCATTAGAGTGAACTGGCAACCAATAGAAAAGGAAAAAATTTTTGCAATCTACCCACTGACAAAGGGCTAATATCCAGAATCTACAAAGATCTAAAACAGATTTACAAGAAAACAAACAAACTCATTCAAAAGTGGGCAAAAGATAAGAACAGACAATTTACAAAAGAAGGCGTCGTTGAGGCCAAAAAACATAGGAAAAAAAGCTCATCATCACTGGTCGCTAGAGAAGTGCAAATCAAAACCACACTGAGATACCATCTCACTCCAGTTAGAATGGTGATCATTAAAAACTCTGGAAACAACCGATGCTGGAGAGGATGTGCAGAAATAGGAACACTTTTACACTGTTGGTGGGAGTGTAAATTAGTTCAACCATTGTGGAAGACAGTGTGGCAATTTCTCAAGGATCTAGAAATAGAAATATCATTTGACTCAGCAATTCCATTACTGGGTATATACCCAAAAATTATAAATAGTTTTATTATGAAGACACATGCACATGAATGTTCATTGTGGCACTGTTCACAATATCAAAGACCTGGAACCAACCCAAATGTCCATGGATGGTAGGCTGGACAAGGAAAATGTGGCACATACACCATAGAATACTATGCAGCCATAAAAAGGAATGAGTTCATGTCCTTTGCAGAGACATGGATAAAGGTGGAAACCATCATTCTCAGCAAACTGACACAAGAACAGAAAACCAAACATCATACGTTATCACTCATAGATGGGTGTTGAACAATAAGAACACATGGACGCAGGGAGGGGGGCATCACACACTGTGGTCAGTGGGAGGGTGTAGGGAGGGGCAGTGGGGGTGGGGAGGGTGGGAGGGATAGTGAGGGGAGAAATACCAGATATAGGTGGTGGGGGGATGAAGGCAGCAAACCACCTTGCTATGTATGTACCTATGCAACAATCCTGCATGATCTGCACATGTACCCCAGAACCTAAATTACAATAAAATAAGAAAAATAAAAAGAAAATATTTCTTATTTTTTATTACACAATGCTGTATTTTTTCTGCACTAATATTATGAATAATATTTACTTAGCAGAATATTTGGTACTATGGGTTGAATTGTATCCCCTTCAAATTCATTTGTTGATGTCCTAACCCTCAATACCTGAGAATGTAACTATATTTGGAGATAGGTGCATTTACGCAGGTAATTAAGTTAAAATAAGGCCATCACAGTGGGCCTTAATCTAACCGAGCTTGAATCTTTATAAGAGGAAATTTAGACACACAAGAGACACTAGGGACACACATGCACACAGAAGAGAGACCACATGTGTACACAGAGAAGGTGGCCAAATAGAGAGGCTTTAGAAGAATACAACCTTGCCAGCATCTTGATCTTGAATTTTCAGACTCCAAAACTGACAGAAAGTTAGTATATATTGTTTAAATTACCCAATCTATAATATTTTGTTATACTAACCATAGCAAAGTAATATAATACACTTGGGTAAGAAATAAAAAATAGTTTCACTTATTATATTTGAAACAGTGTAAAAGTGAATTTACTGGACTAAATGTTATGCTTTAAGCATTCTAAACAGTGATTCAATGAAAAAATAAATGCATAAGATAAGTGCTTAATATATCAAAGATAAAGCTTATTTATAAGGAAAGGTTATATAAATGGAAAGATTTACATAGGAAGGCCAATAAGGACACTTATCCCCTGATAGTTATGCATAAGACTGAATCAACTATCAGTTGTTCTTCTTGGCCAAGAATCACACATATGCATAGATCCAGAGCTCAATAATTGGACTCTGGCATTTACTTATTTAAATTTTATAATATCAACAAAATTATACTACTAATTTATAAATAAGAAGTTCCAAATGTATGGCCAAAATAGAGATCACAACTTATAGATTATATATTAATCTTTTATTTGAAGATCAGAATTTTAAAGAACATATTTCACAGAGTCTCATATTGTAAATATGTATAATATTGTATTATTTTATGTGTACATTATGCTTATACAAATATATATGTAGATATCTTAGAGTGAATTGTATGTATATATATATACTTAATTTACAAATATATATGTAATATATACATAACACATATGAAATATTGTTCTTCTAGTCAGTACAAACCTAAAGATAAAAATTTCAAGAGTCATAAAATATGTAAAAGGAAGTACATGAGAAGCTCCTATTTCTTGATAAAAGTATTAATAAATATAGGTTAATGTTCTCCTGCCATTTACAGACATTGAAATATATTTTTCTGCCAGAAATTAATGTTAAAATCTTAACAATTCCCTGGAAATACCAAATAAATAGATTCTGCTGTGGACAAAAAAAAAAAAAAGCACTGATGTAAAGGTGGTGGGGATGCAGTTTAACTATAATAATATAATGTGAAAGGCTATTCTATATAAATACATTTTTCTCCTTGGTATTAGGTATATTATACTCTCTGATTCTAAAGAGCAGAAATAATGATAGCTGATCTTTGTATTAAGAGGTGAAAACGAAAACAAGCTTGCACTAGAGGGCAGACAGGTTTAGGGATGAGCAACAGGTATATCATGCTTTCACCCCCAATAATTGAATTGCTTCTAACCCTCCGTGATCACCTCATCATACTATGAAATTAGTAATTTTAACATTGAAACATAAATCTTAGAATTAAGCAGGCCTCAAATGGAGGTACAGAAAAAAAATCAGAAGGGTATGCTACATTTTAATATAAGGCAGTGTGTGGATGAATGAGACCAGACCATAAAAGCAGTAGGTATCTGCTACCTTTCTCTCTAACCTCATAAAAGCTCTATAAGGTATAAATCAGAAACTAGTTTTTCCCCCTCCCCTCAGTAAGTTATTATGATCCGAGGCTGATAACTATTCCAAAAAAATGAACTTACATGAACAAAAATTTGATACATAAGAAATATGAAGAACTATAAAAGACAGCTTACTGAACAAGAGTAGCAAATTAGAAATCATTGATGGAAAATATAAATGTAAAATAAAATATGCATATAATAAAATAAATATTCAAAAACAGAGGGAGTGTGAACAAATATAAATGCAGATATAAAATACATTGGTGATACTAGATAATAAAATATGGTAGTTGAAATAATGAAAGAAATAAATGTGCAGTTAAAGAAGGCCTACATGAGTAGAAATCTACAGAAAAGTAGATGGAATTAATAAAAGAGAAAGAAATAAAATATAGGAAACAAAAATAAAACTTTAATACCTAGTCAATATGATTATATTACAAATCAGATTAATAACGTTTTCAGAGTGCTAACCGGTATAGAATTTTAAAAATTAACTTCTAGTTACACATTGTGAAAAGTTCTAAATTCTTTCTAAAAAGAAATTATATCAATTAAAAGGAAGAATTATTAGATACTTATTGGTCTTCACAACAGCCACTCTAGATATGAGAAGTTGAAGGAATAATATTGTTGAATAGTTGAAAAAATTATAGTCTAATTTTTTCCAGCAAACTGGCAGATAGATGCAATGACAAAATAAAAGTCTTTGTCATGCAAAGACAGTTTTTCTTAATATATTTAAACAATATACTGTAGAAAGAAAGATAATAATTTCAATATGTCATGTATTTAGGATACGAATGACAATAATCAGTAAATTATTTGTTAAATATTAATGTTATCAACAAAAACAATAAAGAAACAAAGTTTCAAAATAAATGTAGTATATTTAATACAATCAATAAATTTATGCAATATCAATATAATATGTGTTTTGGGTGTTGTGATATCTATGAGCTAGAGGGTTCCTAGATGATTCCAGGAAGTGAATAGCAAAATAGAAACGTAAGCATGAGTGCATGTATACACGCACTCCCGTTCCATGTGTCCCATGTTTATTCATATGTGTGTATGTGTGTGTGTGTGTGTGTAATTCCATTCATCTCATAAATACAAATAAACAGGATAAATGGAATTGTGATAAACAAATGAATATAAAATGGAAAAGCTATAGTAAATCATAACATAATTGTAATTAAATTTAATACAACTAAGTAAAACTTATATCAAGGCATTAACTTCAGATTGGATAGGAGAAGTTCTAAGTTTCTGAAATCTATAAGAGGCACAACCAAAAGAACAAAGAAAGTTTAAAAACAAAAGCATGGCAATTTAAATAAGTCAATTATAAATCAAAGAAGCCTATTCAAGCAACTTTATAATTAAAAATAGATCTAAAGTATACAAATCATGAAGAATAAAGTCAAATTCATACACCATTTAAACAATAGATGAATAGAATATAACAAGTATAAATCTATATATGTATCTAAAAAAAGTAGTCTTTTTAGATATTTATAAAAAACAACTGATGGAACTATAGGTAGAAATGAACAAATCAGTGGTAGTAAGTAGGTGGGATTGTAACTGGAATTACCTTCTTATCATTGTTTTAGTGACTTAATAATTATAAAGGCATTAATAAAGAAGTATATAAATATTTGATTATTGCATTCATATGCTAATGTTTGTTACCCAAAATAACAAAAAAGAACTTTATAGCATATATAAACTTAACAAAAATAGATCTTGTAAAGAAAACAATGGAAGCATTAATAAATTGCAAAAATTAAGAGCAGAGAGAATATGTTCTCTGTGAATCATTAAATAGAATTAAAATGCAATAAAAATAGCTAAAAACATCCATCTGTACATACATATTTACATATCTACATATATACATATATATGTACATCATACATACATATATACATAATTCAGGTACTTAGTTTAAAAAGTCAAGCTCAGTGCAATAGAAGATAGGCCAATAAAAATAAAAATCATTCCCTTAAATAGTAATAGTCCAATATTAATAGGGCTAATATCATATAAATAATAATATAAATTGTCAAATGTCTAGGAATAAAGAAGTAAGTTTTAAAATTATTAAATGGCTTAGACAAAACTTGGAGGAGATAGAGATTAATACCGTTCTAACATAAGTTCACTTTTGTAAGTATCTACTCCCAACACAATTATATATATAATATAGTTATTAAATATATTAAAAACTATTAAGCCTTATAAGCAAAGAATGAAAAAACTTTGAAATTAATTCCTTGTAAAATTAAATTAGAAATCAAATTAATAGAAAAATAGCTAGAAAATCCTTGAATCTTTAGAAAATAACACAATTTCATATAGCTAATGAAAGAAGAAATCAAAGGAGAAATTTCAAAGCATTATGATCTGAATGAAAATGAAAATAAAATATATAAAATGTATCAGTTTTAGATAAAATAATAACACTACATGAAGCAGTAGTACTACACATCCAGATTAGAAAAGAGAAAAAGATTCAAATCCACTAACTCAACTTCCACTCGAGTAATAGCAAAGACTTGGAACCAACTCGAATACCCATTAATGATAGAATGGATAAAGAAAATGTAGCACATATACACCATGGAATATTATGCAGTCATAAAAAAGAATGAGTTCATGTCCTTTGCAAGAATGTGGATGAAACTGGAAATCATCATTCTCAGCAAACCAACATAGGAACAGAAAACCAAATATCGCATGTTTTCACTCATAAGTGTGAGTTGAAAAATGAGAACACATGTACACAGAAAGGGCAACATCACACACTGGGGCCTGTCAGGGGGTGGGGAGCAAGGGGAGGGAGAGCATTAGGACAAACACCTAATGCATGTAGGGCTTAAAACCTACATGACAGGTTGATAGGTGCAGCAAACCACCATGGCATATGTATAAGTATGTAACAGACCTGCACTTTCTGCACATGTATCCCGGAACTTAAAGCAAAATTACAAAAAAAGAAAAGAAAAGAAAAGAAGAATGCCTGAAACAGTGTTGGGCACCTAGCGGGCGTTTGGGGTTTTGGTTAAATAACTGAATGTTAGCAATCCATAGATTTGTGATATGACAAATAATGACCTCCACTCACTCATCATTTAGAAGTATCCAGAAGTATTTGTATTTTTAAAAATTCAGCTCAATTATATTTTTCAGTAGGTGTAAAAATAATATGAGGCAAAGAATGTCAGAATATCAGAAAAAAAATGAAAAAAAACACAATGAAACCAACAGTAAGCTGAGAAAGGGCATAATATAGATTATAATGGGAAATGAATAACTAGAAAAGAGAAATATAGAGAAAATCTATGAAAATTTAAATCCGGCTCTTTCAAAATGTCAATAAAATTTATCAGGCCCAAGCTAGATTGATCAGAAACAAGAGAGAGAGAACACAAATTACCAGTAGCAGGTAACACCTATTGTAGATTTTACAATGCAAGAATTAACACTATCGTAGATTTTACAGATGTATTTTTAAAAATGCTAATAAAGCAAAATTGTGAAAAACCTTAAACAATTAAGTTCAACAGCATCGATAAATGGAAAAATACTTTGAAAGACAAAAACTACCAAAGCTCACTAAAAGTAATATGGATAACCTTAATAAACCTATATTTGTGAAAAATAGAACTTGTCATTGAAAACAGAAAACCTTATGTTCTTAGAAGCAAGAACATAAGGTATTTGGTTTTCTGTTTTTAATGAGCACACCTGGAAGTAAAATATGGAAACCATTGAACACACCTGGATGTAAAACATGGGAACCATAGGCACGGTGGACTCCTAGAGGGGTGAGGTAGGGAGGAGGCATAGACTGAACAACTACCTGTTGGGTACTATGCTCACTACCTGGATAATAGGATCATTACCCCAAACCTGAAGCAGTATTCCCATATAACAGACATGCATATGTGCCCTCTGTATAAAAAAAAGAAGAAGAAGAAGAAGAAGAAGAAAGAAAAGAAAAGCCTTCCAGAAAGAAAACTCTATGCCCAGGTGATATCACAGTAAATTCTACCAAACATTAAAAAAAAAATTTAATATTTCAGAAAATTGAAGACAGAATATTCTTAACATGATATAAAGCAAACATAAGTTTGAAAGCAAAACTAGCAAAGAAACAATAGAAGCCATATTTATAGACCAATATCCCTCATGAACATAGATTTAAACTTTTTTTGAGAAAATGGTAACAAGTAAATTCAACACTATACATAAAACAGAGGCCAATTTGACTTTGTCTAAAAAATGCAAGATTGCTTTAACATTAGAATAAAATGGAATATCTCTCATCATATACATATGTGATTATCTCAGTAGATTTCTAAAAAGCTTTAAAGAAATGGAGCTATTGTTTTCGATTAGAAAACACTATAAAGAACATTTCAGTAAACAAGAAAAAAAGGACAATTCCCCTACCTGATAAAAGGTACCTACAACCACCTGAAGCAAATATAGTTAATTATGTTAAAACTGAATGTTTTTCCCTTTGATAGGAAAAAAGAAACATGTATCTTTTCTCCCTATTCTACGTCAAGATTCCAGTCAATGCAGTAAGGCACAAAAACCTTATATAGTCATTTGGATTGATAGGAACGAGAAAAGCTTTTTTTTTTTTATAGGCAACATGTTACTTTACAAAAAAAAATCTTCTTGAACTAATAAGGTAGCTTAATATATGTCTCATAATACAAGATCACTATAAACAATCAATTGCAATCAATTGTGTTTCTACAAAATTGAAATTTTTGAAAATACCATGTACAATAGCACCAAAATTATAAAATACTTGGGGATAACTGGAAAATTTATGTAAGATCTAGAAACTGAAATCTTAAAAAAATTACTGAGAGAAATTAAACATTAATGATGAAATACAGTCTATTTATATAGTGATATTATCAATTTTTAAGATGTTAATTATTCACCAAATAATCTATAAATTCAATGAAATGCCAATGAAATTTTTAGCAAGTATTTTATAGAATTTGTCATGCTGACTCTAAAATTTAGATAGAAATGCGAAAGGACATATACTACCTGACTTCAATAATTATTACAAACCTGCAATCAACAAGACAATGTAGTATTGGGATAGACAACGGTAGCAGATTAAAGAGTAAAATAAAACCCCACTTTGGGAGGCTGAGGTAGGAGGATCACCTGAGTTCAGGAGATTGAGACCAGTCTGGCCAACATGGTGAAACCTTGTCTCTACTAAAAATACAAAAATTAGCCAGGTGTGGTGGTGCATGCCTGTAATCCCAGCTACTTGGAAGGCTGAGGCAGGAGAATTGTTGAACCTTGGAGGCAAATGTTGCAGTGAGCAGAGATCTTGCCACAGCAGTCCAGCCTGGGAGACAGAATGAGACTCTGACTCAAAAAGAAAAAGAAAAAAAAAAAAAGAAAGAAAATCCCACACATATAGGTTCAAACTGATTTTTTAAAATAGGTGCAAAGGACATTCATTAAAAACAGGATTATCTTTTTAAAATATGGTCATGTAACATTATACATTCAGGAAAATTAAACAAAAACTTTGATCTATATCTTTATCATGTACAAAAATTAACTCAAAATGAATCTTAGAACCAATTTTTAAACCTAACCCTATAAAATGTCTGGAAGAAAATATAGCAGGAAAATATTGTGGATTTGAATTTGGAAAATACTTCTTAAGGAAGACAACAAAAACACAATCCAAAAGAGCAAAAAAACCCACATAAATCAGGTTTTATTAAACTTGGGTGATTCTGCTATTCCAAAGCCACTTTTAAGAGTATGAAAAGACAAGTCATAGACTAAGGTAAAATAGCATAGATAAATCTCAAAATATTTAAGCAAAATGCTGGAAGAAAGACAAAAATGAGCACACATTGAGTACACACAGTAGCATTCCTTTATCTGTGGTTACATGATTACCTGCAATCAACTGTGGTCTACAAATATTAAATGGAAAATTTCAGAAATTAACAATTCATAAGTTGCGTGATGAGTAGCATGATGAAATCTCACTCTATCCTCGTCTGACCAGCCCAGGGTGTGAACCATTTCCTTATACAGTGTACCCACACTATACAATTTGACTTATATAAAATTTTAGAAAATGCAAACTAATCTGTACTGACAAAAAGCAGATCAGTAGTTGCCTATGATTGGGGTGGTATTAAGAAAAAGTGTGGGGCCATATTACCAAGGGGTACAAGGAAACTTTCAGGAGTGGTAGATATGCTCACTATCTTGACTGTGGTATTTTCTCACTGATGTATACATATGTTAAAAATTTCAAATTTACATTTTAAACTTGTGAAGTTTATTTTATGTCAATTTTAGCTCAATAAAGCTAAAAGCTAAAAATAAAGCTTTTTTATTGTTCTTTGGCAAACGAATTCCAGTTTACATATCATAATAAACTTCCATAGAAGAGTATATTTTGCAAAAGAAGAAAAAAGAGAAACTACTCAATATTAAATAACCTACTAAAATTTTTAGTAAAAATAAATGGAGCTAAATTGACAAAGAGATTGATAGAATATAATTAAGACTGGAAACAGATCAATGTGATGATATATAGATGATAGGTAGTAGACCAATAGATATAGACAGATAATCTGGCACATTAACTGGGACCACATATTGATTAGGAATGACTTAACACCGTATGGAGACTTTTATTAAGGTATAATTTCTGATAGCAGGCAACTGAAGTTATTAAAGAATTAATAGTTTCTGAATTAAAATTGTATGGACACTCTTATTAAAGAATAGTTTCTGATAGCAGAAAGTTGAAGTCAATGAAGTTTCTAACACTAGGAAATAAATAGTATGTGATGGTCAGGTACTGTATAAAACTTGTGGCATTAGAAACAACTAACAATTAATAATTATATTGAGTGGAAAATAAAACAAAAATACAAATTTAAAATTTAAAAATACCAAAGACACATATTAAAAGTGCCAGCATAAATTCTTTAAGTAGATAACCATAATCGAAGATATACACAAATGCATGTTAGAGTGGTTCATTACGTAAAGAGAGCTGTGTATGGGTCTTAATGGGGCTGAGAGGATAACAATTAAAGTTTTAAAAACTATTTTTAAATAATACAAAATAAGGACCTTGCAAAGATTAATAACAGTGTAACTTAGGAGTGAGATGAATCCAACTCACCATACCCATAAATAAGAGAAACAAAAGCAAACATAATTATTATTTACCCTAGTTGGTTAGTGTATTCTTTTCTTAGAATTTGTACTTTTTACAGAGAAAAAAGAACAGAACTGACATTTTTAACAACTTACACGTTTGTGTAAAATGCATGGAAAAGAGTATTATCAAATGAGTTAGTTATTTTTTAACAACTCAATAACAGATGTTAACAGGAAATCAAATGTGAATAGATAAAAATATATCTGAAAGTAATATTTTTAATTCAGTTAAAGCCAGGGCTTAAAATAATTCAAGATATCTGAAGAATTGAGAAATTCTACGATTGACAACACTCACGAAAATTGGGGCCGGGCGCGGTGGCTCAGGCCTGTAATCCCAGCACTTTGGGAGGCCGAGGCGGGTGGATCATGAGGTCAAGAGATCGAGACCAACCTGTTCAACATGGTGAAACCCAGTCTCTACAAATAATACAAAAAATTAGCTGGGCATGGTGGCGCGTGCCTGTAATCCCAGCTACTCAGGAGGCTGAGGCAGGAGAATTGCCTGAACCCAGGAGGCGGAGGTTGTGGTGAGCTGAGATCGTGCCATTGCACTCCAGCCTGGGTGAAAAGAGCAAAAACTCCATCTCAAAAAATAAAAGAAAGAAAGAAAGAAAATTGGCCAATGGAGGAGGAAACTAAGTTTCTATGTAGTGATTCTTTATAACAAATCCGTGGCCAAGCCTCAGTGAGTAAGCATAAGGGACATAGACTTGTAGGGCCAGGATGCTAAAGCCAACTACAGGATTCTGTCCCTCTCTTCATGCTTCTTGAATAAAGCACATCTAATTAAGACATAGCAGATGTAAAATATGTCTGCTCTTCAGCAATAACCTGTTTGTCCTGTCACTGGTGGTGCTCTATTATAGACTGATAATTTTTTAAAAACATACACATTTTGATCATTTTGTTTAAATGCTCTAAACAAATGAAGATAGCTTTGTGCACAATAAAAACATGAAGATTCTCCTGCTAAGAGATTTTAGTAGAAACAGCACTTTTTGGCATTTTTTGGTTATCTGTAAAAGTAATTAATGAATAACTTGGCCATGAATACAACAGGAAAGAAAGAAGCCTAATTGTTAAAGTTAAAAATATAATTTCTTCGCCATTTGAAATACTCTTCTATACACACTTTGTTGTCAAGCATTTTTCCCTAAACTGTAATGGGCTTCTTTTGATAGAAAATCTAATGTAATAAAAACAGGAAATTAGATCAAAATTATAATCAAACTGTTAAATGCCTACATTACATTTTATTTTAGTCATAAACTTTAGCATAGTGAGAAATTTAGAATAATTTTAGAACAACCTTAGAACAATGAATTGAGTAACATTGAGGTATTATATGTGGGAGAATCTGTAATAATAGTTGAAGAGACCAAAACCTGAAACAATTTACTGAGCTAGCTCACTGTGGATTTTTAGTCCAGTCACATGCAGTGATGCTACAAAGACCTTGCAGTTCTTATATTCTCCTTGAAATATCTTCAATTCTAGCATGCTATGAACTTACCTAAATATGTTATATAAATTTTAAGTCAAAAGGGTTATTGGGATTATATAGAAATAATAGTGATGTTAGTGTGTTGTTTAGACTTCTTTAAACAATTTTGTGAATAGGCATGGCCAGAGATTTTTCATTCCTGTCCTGTACTTTCTATAATAGGATTGTCAGAAATAATTTTCTCTACATTATTTGGAAGGGTTATGTGCCATTCACACACACACACACACACACACACACACACACACACATACACACACACACACACCTATCACATCTCACATACATACTCTAGGATTGAAATATTTGAACAAATCTCAACCTCTGTCAGCTCTTATTTGGAAATAGGTTACAAGAAGAATGATCTCTTTTGAAAAGACATTGAAGAGCATTTAAGGCAATCTGCTCTTTGCTATCAAATAGTATCAATAATTACAACTTTCTTAACAAAATGCAGTTTTGAAGCTGGACAAAAGAGTCAATATCGTTAATGTCAAGAGTTCATTTCTGAAGAGAAATACATTAATTACAAAAAAAAACCATGTTTTAAAATACATTCAGTTGTCATACCACCAATTTTAAAGCTATGGAATCACAGAAAATTTGAAATGTTACTTAGCTTTGTAGTCAGTTTTTAGTAATAGGGAACACAGCCTAATGCCCATTTTGATTTGTGGTTCTTCTAGTCAGACTTGCATTCTGATTAATCAGAGTGTCTCTCATTACAGTCAACCTGACCCAGTTTCCACAGCAACTCTCTATTCTCATCCCATCTGATGGCTGGCATGTCAAACCTGAGTTGTTTGGATCTACCACGGGTTCGTTTTCACTCAGTGTAGTGTCTTAAAATTGTTTAGACCACATTTAGGGACAATCACAGATAATTCAGTAGTTTTCAAATAATAAGAATCTATATCAAAGTAGTGATCAATATTCACAAGGTAAGTTTTCTATCTTGTGAATCATTTAAACGATATGATTATTTTGTTAATGGTAATAAGCTAATATGATCTGACCAACATTGATATCAAAATATCTTATTCTGGGAATAGCCTATTTCTTTTTCTTATTTCTTACTGTGAGCTATAGTTATGGTTGCCTTATAATTTATTGTTTCAATCAGGACAGGAGAGTTAAAAAGGGCACAATTAATTATCAAATCAAGATACCATGTATTAAGTGAAATTTTCTGAAAAAAAATAGGGTATATGTTCATTCTAGCTCTAATGGAAAAAGACAAAGCATGGAAGGTCAGGAATCCTAGATTCCAGTGCTACTTCATCTTTTGCTAGGGGAGAAATTCTGCACAAACCCTTTCTCTATCTCAGACAGAATTTCCCCTTTATAAGTCAGAATAGTAATTCTTGCTGTGTCTAATTTCCAAGATTATTGTGAGTTTAAAAATCACATAATTCAGTAACAATTAAGTCCTTTTTGTAGTCCAAAATGTGTTTAAAATGCTAGTTCATTTCTATCATAATTTTTATAATTCAGGAGCAAGAGAAAATGAAATCTTTCATTATTATTATTTGAAAACTATAAATATGCATGAAACAAGATTTAACCTTTCATTATTTATGAATTATTTCATGTAATGAAGACTGTTATGTATAACATTATGAATACAAAGGCAGATAAGATGAGGCTAGAAATGTAGTTAAAGGTCTTATCACTTGGGAACCTAAAAACAACAGATGCTGAACCTGAGATCATGGAGAGATTAGGAATGAGTATTGGCAGAAAATCTAATTATACAATAATATAGGATGCTTGAGCAAAGTAGTTTGTAGCATTATAAATGACAGAATGTAAAATTTTCAAGTAGAATGTATGGATTTCTACCTTTGTATATAATGTATATACTTGTATATAATGTATATTAATATATATCTATATATAATGTATACATATTTATATACACATTTTGCATATATGTATATACATTGTAAGTATATATTTATATGTGCATTTGTATATAATATATTTATATTTGTATATAATGTATATTAGTGCATATATGTGTATAATGTATATTAATATACATATTAT
Source organism: Leontopithecus rosalia (assembly GCA_028533165.1). Lineage (NCBI taxonomy): Eukaryota > Metazoa > Chordata > Mammalia > Primates > Cebidae > Leontopithecus > Leontopithecus rosalia. Next base: position 90,541,968 of record CM052651.1, on the reverse strand, counting down.
ATTTATATTAAATAATAGCAAATATATTATTTGCTAGTAGAATGTATATATTTATATTTGTTTATTCTGTATATTAATATATAGAAACACAGACATATATATATAGCCTAATATGATTCAAACACATTCAGGGATAATAGATTTATCTATATTCCAAGAAATAATATCTATGCAAAGATAGATAAATATGTACATATTTCTAAAGGAGAATAATCAGGACTTTAAAAAGTTATTTCCTCAAAGAACTACAGCAATAATCTTGAAATAAACCATTTACATAAAGTACTATATTATTACAGATACCAAAAGTATCCAAATTCATGGTTGCTTATGAAATTGTCATTAGATTATAAACCTTGTGAAGCAAAGATCATTCAGATCTTTGAGCCTTCTAAAGTCCTTGAAAGGCACCTTACCATGTCAGCTTTCAATAAATTGAAATAAATAATAGTAAATATATTTGAAAATAATCCAGAGAAAAATAAAATGTTAGCATTGCAATAAGATAATTGGCAAGTAAGTAAATATATCAACCTTCTTACTTGGAGAAAACAAAGTCACCTATTTATTCAAAATTCAAATAAGAGGAAAGAGATTTATGTAATGTCACAGTAAGATTTTGCGTTTCTGTTCTTCTTTCCTTCCTCCTCCTCTTCTTATTCCTCATCATCCTTCTTTTTCTTCTACTGCTTTCTATATGTATGTTCCAAATATGTCCACATTTTGGACTACAAAAAGGACTTAATTCTTATGTAGAGTAAGAATGGTTTGCTAGAGGAAGATAATACTATTGTCTTTCTCCCACTTAGGATTTGTCAAAGAGGGATTTAGTAAGCTCAGAATATACAATTTACAGAGACATTTGTAAAGTCTTATAAATATTCAATTCACCTATATTTAATTATGGAAAGTATCTCATAACATATGCATACACATACACATATTGCTCATCTGTGTCATAAAGCAATATCTAAATTATGTATGCTAAATAAAACCTGCACACATTTAAAATCTCCTTTTTAAAGAGGCTACTTTAATCTTCCAAAGTAGTGACATTCCTCAAGAAAAGCAACTTTTATAATTTTATTTAATCTTTACAAATATTCCGTCCCTTTTCCTGTTGGTTTTTTAAGTTTAGTTTGGATAGTTCAAACTCAAGTATCTCTTTTAAAAACCTCTACTGAGAAGTCATTAAAACTTGCCCACTGCGCCTCTGCAAACTGAATCTGATTTTGTGACCTATTTCACTTAAAAAAAAATTCAATCTGTCTGAAATTACTAGCTTAGTTCTTCTTTTTGTCTTTACCAAAATCTTCTCTATTGACCTCAGTTGGTTTGACCCTCACCCACATGCAGTCTGATTAATACCAAAGTGGAGCTGCATTAAGCATTTGCTTTGATGGGCTCATTATTTTTCCTCTTTGTTACTTTTCTTTGAGTCTTTTTTGATATGTATGAATTCGTTGAAAACTGACAAGAGGCTTATGGTGATCTTATGCCCCCCTAAATAAGCTTTTATTTATGCAATTTAAAATGCTACCGCAATATTAGAATATATTCACCCTTTTTACTTTGAAAACATAATCTATTTATTCAAAAACGCAAATAAAGGGGAAGAGATTAATCGGAGGTCATGTAACTGTATCTTTCCTTGGGAACAACATCCCGAACCTTTGTAGAAAAACTGTTTACAGATGATTTCTGCAACCAACTGATCTGCTTCTTTATAGTTCTCTCTTAATTAACATAAGTATTAACACTATTAAATCCAAGGATGCCTGCACAAATAGCAAATATTTCAGTTATTGCAAATAATTCAAATATACTGTGCAGCAATCCAACGCTAAATTGCATCCCTGAACAAATTCTACCATTTTTACAAGCTCAGTAATCAGAAATGTAAAACTATACATTTACATATATCCTTTTCCTCCTCACACACTTTATATGTCATAGGGAAAAAGAGGATATATATAAATGTATTTATGTATAAATGTTTCCAGGAAAACTCTGTCTTACATGATATAACTTGACACTTATTACTCTCCAAAGCATGTTGCTATGGTTGTTGAATAAGCAAGAGGAAAACATAGAAATTATAAGTCAGTTATAAACAGGATCTGCAAAAATTTGCATACTGCTGCAAGCAACAATGACAGAATCATATATGCAGTATTTTCTTTTTTTTCTACCACTGAGTACTAAAGTCTAATTAGGAATATTAAAGTAAGTTTGTTTCTTTATTTCACAGATAATAGATTAGACATTGAATTTAACACCACAGATAATTAGGGGGGAATTGGCTATACTTTTCTGGATTTTAATAAATAATTTTCCATTGGCACATTAAAGGTGCAAAATATTTTTTAATATTATATTTATTTTGCTAACATAAAAACCTACTCTTAGAGCTCTATAAAAAACTCTTCAAGTTTTTCAATATTATTCAATAATAATATTTTTTGTTTTTCAATATTATTTGTGTTTTTCAATATTATTTATAAAACAAGAAAAATTATTTTTTATAATTTATAAAATTGTAAATGTTTTTCAATATTATTATTTATAAAACAAGAAAAAATTAGCAATAAGCTGTTAAAAAAAACACGGCAAATAAGCTGGGCTTTGGAATCAGACATTCCAACTTCATACTATCATTTGACTGTCACTGAGTAAGTTACTAAACTTCTTTGAGCTTAAATTTTCTGATTTGTGAAATGGAAATGAAAAATAAAATAGTTTATGTGTAAGTTATTTAGCATAGTGTCTGGCATATGAAGAAGTCTCAATAAAGAGTAATATTAATAATCATTGTGTGACTGACACTCACTAGCATTAGTAACTAAGATGGTAACATCACATAGAGGAAAAGAATCAGAGTCCATACTTGTTATTTTTGTCAATCTTGTTCTATTATGAATCAATAAAGCAGCATATGAAATGAACATTCATGCTTTAGCATGTGCATCTTTCATCTATAGAATCTTTCCAGGATATCTTTTTTTTTGTAAATAAACATTTACATAATTTACTTACTTGTAATAAGGCATTTAGCGTGCCACTTTACTATTGAAATGAAGCAATGTTAGGGTTTTAAAATGTTCCTTTTTATGTCATAGTGTCTAAGGAAGATCAAAAAATTAAGAAATTAAAAACAATGAAATAATAACCCACAATGATCCTATTAACTTATTATGTCCATTGTAATTTTTCATTATTTACTTAGGCATAAAGAAGTGATTTCCCAATGAAAACACTAAGGCAGCTACTGAAAACCAGAAGCACTCTCAAAATCCTCCCTTTTACTTCCATAATTAGATTAGAATAAGATTTTTGAAGGAATTTCTGCTCCTGAAGTGGTCTGACATTATACACATGGTTACATTTTATCATGTTCTATCTCTCCCAGTGCTAAGTTTTCATTTCCTGCCTCTGAGATATTCAGGCTCCAAAATGTATAGTTACAAGTGATCAAATTCATCAATTAGTATCAAAGAATATAAAATATTAAGGGAGAAATTGGAGTGAGAAAATGAACAGAGATATAGTACATAGTCGTCTGGACTAGTGGCTCTGAAATAAAGCCTGAGTTCAAACACTGGGTCTAGCCCTTTAAATCTGTATGACTTTAAGCAAGTCTTTACATCCATAAACCTTCACTTCCTTACTCTCAAATGTGAATGTGGATAATAGGAATGCTCTAAGTTGGTATAAGAAAAAATGCCTGTGAAGCAGCTAACAGTGCCTGGTGTATAGTGAACACTCACTGAATAAAGCTTCACTGTACTATTAGAGTGGCAGCAATAAATCTTTCCTCCAAATTAGAGAAAATGCAAACATTAGGGGCCACACGTAACAAAACATGTTGCAATCACTCAGTTTAATAGTCACACTGAAGAAAAAGGAGATAGTTTTAGAGCAACTATCCTTGGAAGATGCCTTGTTCCTCTGAGACAATCTCACATTTCCTCTAATGATTGATGAAGCATAATCTAAATTTCTATTAAGTCCTTCTTTCCACTTTAGTCATATTTAGTAAATGAGTGCTTTTAAAAACAAATCTGATAAAAGTGTCTAAACATACTATATGTGTGTGTGTGTGTGTGTGTGTGTGTGTGTAAATTTAATGGTTCCTACTAAGGAAATAGATAAGCTAATATTTATTGTGTATCAATGAGGAGTTTATTAGCTTTCTTTGAAGTGTGCTTTATAATAAAACTCCTATATATACAAAATACTGCAAAATAAAATTTTTTAGCTCCATGGCGTATTGAAGAAACCAAGACTTAGGTGAAGCATCGTTGCAAGGTAACATAGTAATAAATAAAGATCTGTGAGTTCTTAGAAAATAAATCATTACTTAAGGTCACTAAATTTTCACATATGGATAAAATCCATTGCTAATCCCAAACTAATTAACTAATTTTTCTGCTTTCACTTCATTCACTTTTTTTCCTACAAGCGAATTGACCTGAAAAAGTGATATCAGGTAAAAATGTCCTAAGTGACATGAAGAATTAAAAATTTAATGCTTTATCCAGACAAGCATATCTCAATCCACAATGCAAATGAGATACTCAAAGACTGTAACTTATTTAATAAATGTCTTTGGTACAGTAAGAATTTGAAAATATCCAAACCAATGTGAAGTATTGGGAAGTGGACTATTTGCAAGGACATCCAAAAATAATTAATAACCTCCTGAGGGTCTGGTGAAAACAGCATATAAATACATTATACTTTGACTTCAAAATTTGGACTGAAAAATAAATCTCAAAATCAATGGTATTATCAAATAAAACTATTTGATTTTATTCACATTTAACACCCAGACTATGAATTTATAGATATAAATTAAATTTCTCTTTAGATCATCAGGAATGTATTAGCATAGGGATTAATTAAAGTTGAAAATCAATCTTTTTCAAATCAGTTAGTTAGACCCCTGGCATCCATTAAACTATGTATTCTAGGTACTTACAAGAATTGACTGATAAGCCTATGAGGCAGGCACTTTTATTAACCCCATTTTACAGATAAGTCACAGAGCATTAAGTAGCTTATCCAAGGTCAAACAACTAGGATGTGGTGAACCAGAATTCAATTTAGGCAGTGCAGCCCCAGAACCTATATTCTTTCCAAGTATTGTGCTGCCTCTTATAGAGCAAATTAGAGCTAAAAATAACCTCAGACTGTTTGAGATAAAGTATTACAATGCCGTATATCTTGCTCTGGTGAAATGCTACATACTACAGATTCAGATATTAGAATATTCATAAAAGGAGTTATTTCAAAACCCAGTTTTTAGACACACAGGTAGCTCCCTAAAATCATAATGGTATGAAGCAATGTATAAAACATGATTAAGTTTTATTAGTCATTCAGGAAACATAAGCACACATATCTACACATATGTATGGGCATGCTCTTACACACACACTCTCTCTCTCTCTCTCTCTCTCTCTCTCTCTCTCTATATATATATATATATATATATATATATATATAAAATGCTGGCATAAGCCCTGAGCTTATCAGTTGCCACAGCACTGAGTTATTTGAAACAGCAGATGAAGGAGAAAGAAGGCCGTTTTATAATCTGATAAAAACAAATAGTAAAGAGAAGATACTCTTTAAATAGTTTCCAAGGTAACAGTTTATGGACTTGGAATCTATAAATAGGAGTATTAAGGAATCTAAACTCAGGAAAGAAAAGAGAAATTAATGCTACCACTTCAGAAAATTGAATGTAAATCAAATGAAAAAAATTAAATCTGCTAGAAACAGAAAAAAAGTTATAGAAATTGTATTGATGTTGATTATATATATATTATATATATTCCAAATCTGTAATTACTAGAGTCTAAAAATGAAGATATTAAAATATAAATTCATGAATTTAGATTTCTATAAATTGATTAATATAGTTAAATATAACTATATATAGTTACTTGTATATTTTATCCTCTTAATAATTAGTATACATCTAATTAATTATAATACAGGTAGCTAAGAGTGTTTAATAGGATATCATTAATAGGCTTAGGATATATTTAATTCATTCTACATATTTAAAGTAAATATCATAAACCTAGTAGGAATTGAACAGGCAGTAGTTAAATTTTCATTTATTTTACAGGAAGCAAACTTACTATTAAAAATGATCAAAGATGCAACTGCATTATGCTTGCAAATGAGACATGACAGAAATTACTAAAGCAAAACTATGCAATTACTTATGAAATTATTAAAGGATTACCACCTCTTTGTTTTGGTTTTGTTTGTATACTATTAGAATTTATTTGCTACGATTCTCACGGATCAACCTAAAATGTAGCCACAAGTGCTTTTTCATTAATGCCTTCCACACAATAGACTGTTCCCAAAAAATAGTATAAAGGGAATGATAATATTCAGCTCTTGTAGGGATAGGTAGACTAAGGGGTTTTATTTATTTATTTATTTATTTATTTATTTATTTATTTATTTATTTATTTTATAGACAAGGTCTTGGTCTGTCACCCAGGCTGAAGTGCAGTGGTCTGATTGTAGCTCACTGCAAATTTGAACTCCTGGGCCCAAGCAATCCTCCTGCCTTAGCCTTCCAAGTAGCTAAGACTACAGTTAAATACAAGACCTAGCTATTCTAATTTTTTTTAGTATAGCTGGAGTCTCATTACATTGTCCAGGCTGATCTTGAATACCTAGCCTCAAACAATCCTCCTGTCTTTGCCTCTCAAAGTACTGGGATTACAGACATGAACCACTGTGCCTGGCCAGTTTTTTAACTAAGAATAGCTTTTAAATGTTTTTCAGCTTTGTAATGAACTTCTGTTTTTGAAAAATTCACTTGATTAACAAATAAGTGCTGGAGAATGTTTTAGGCATAAACTACAATAGAATGAAGTTTTACTAATGGTCTGGTGAGATATCATAATCAGGTCTAGACGTAATATTCTTCCACAGTTTCATCAGTTCATCCAAGGAAGTGAAGTACCAGTGCATCAAAACAAAACTGAAAATATGAGTTCTTATGCTTTTATTTGAAAAAGCAAATAAACCTCTGTATTTTTCACTGTGATATCATTTAAATGCTTTCATCTCTTTATGACTGTCAGAGCTAGTGCAATGGCAAAAGGCAGCTGTCAAGGTCAAACTATGCAGAAGAAAATAGAAAAACTGAGTAATGTGTGGCTAACTCAGGTAAAATAACTAGTAAAATCACACTCCCACATTCAATAACAGCTATATCACTTTTCTGTTTTTGAGTGTGAAGTATAACTCTCTCACATACATGAAATATATTGAATGTAAAATTAAAAGAATAATTTAAGAATAAATCTCCATTATTCATAATTCTAAATTATATATTCCTTTGTTACTTGAAGAAATAAAAAATAAGTCTTCATTTTGGGGATTTATCATTATAACCCACTAAAATTAAATAATCATATTTATGAGTATTCTGAAAGATTCAAATGGCATTTAAATCATATCATGATGCATCTAGTTCAATTTAATTGCTAATTTGCAAGAGATTGAAATCCAGACGTTGAGATAAAAGTGCATAAATTCATATTCAAATGTAGTTTCTCATAGTATAAAATGCATATGGCATAAACTTTATAAGGGAACCACTTCTTTAATAACATCAAGACAAAATATGCAATAGCTTTTACAATATATCACATTACATTATGCTTTCTCTTTTTAAAGAGGAAATATATGGCATAATTACATAATGAGGCAAAAATATTACATATATACAAAATTTTATATACATTAATTTTCAGACATGTTTACCTTAACATTGACTTCCATTCACCCATTTTCTCTATTTTATTATCACTTTCTTTATTAATTTTCCACATCCTTCTACTACAATGTATACTCTGCATCTATTCTAAGAACTTCTTTTAAGACTATTCTGGATTATACCTTCACATTTTACCCCACCCTTGACTTCTATTACTAAGGGCTAAGAGTATTACGTGTATTTATAATCCCAGAGTTTGTCTGGTAAGGACAAGCCTCATTTATGGACAAACTGTGCTTCACTAAGCAAAGCTTACACACAGTGTAATCCAAATAGGGTCCCAAAATTGCCAGGATATATCAGAAGGTAAAAGTTCTTCAAATCAATGGGATACTTTATACCCTACATATGCCAAAAGCCACAATGTAACCAGGAAAGATAAGACACAATTTATCTAGGTTGATAAAAGGAGTTGGAATTTTATCATATTATAAGACCTAGTATTGAGGTGCATGATGGCTTCTGGGATAAATGTTCTAGTTAGAAAGAATAAACAAAGTTTCCTTTAATAATGTAACATCATCTAGCCTAGAATACAATACAAAAATACCCTTCAAGGACAAAATATAATTTATAGAAGTGTTTTCTTTGGCCTACTTTTTTTTCATTGAATTTTAATGCTTGCAGGAATGGTATGAAGTCTTAAATTTACTTCAATTCTACCACTACTGATTGTCCATGACTGACACAATCTACTTCACTTGCTTATTGTCTGACTATTCACTGAGTTTAGTTATGTCTAATTTATAGCAATAAATTTTCCACTGTGCTCTGTGAAGCCTTTGGTTTAACAGAGAAGTCTCTGGAGTTCCCACCAGAGGGGAAGAAAGAGGAGATCATGGGTCATTGAAGAACTCAGCTTATATTCATTTTATATATATGCTGTGTGTTATTTTATTTGAAAAAGAATACATTGCTTCTTTTTTATTGCATTTTAGGTTTTGGGGTACATGTGCAGAGCATGCAAGATAGTTGCATAGGTACACACATGGCAGTGTGTTTTGCTGCCTTCCTCCCCTTCACCCACATTTGGCATTTCTCCCCAGGCTATCCCTCCCCAGCTGCCCCTGCCACTGTCCCTCCTCTATTTCCCCCAATAGATCCCAGTATGTAGTACTCCCTTCCCTGCATCCATGTGTTCTCATTTTCCTCACCTGCCAATGAGTGAGAATATGCGGTATTTCATTTTCTGTTCTTGTGTGCTTTTTCAAAGAAAAAAAAAGATGTTTTGCAATTGCTGTGCTAAAATGTAGTTTAATTTCATTATTGGGGTCTGATATAGGGTTCATCTTCCTGAAAAAAATGTTATGAAAAGACCATTTTTACTTCCTGACTAATTCTCTTTGGATTGATTCTGAAAAAGAGTAGGCTTTTACTGACTTCCTTTACATAGAAGATGCTGTTGAAGTTGAAAGAGTGTGTGTGTGTGTGTGTGTGTGTGTGTGTGTGTGTGTGTGTGTGTGTTAATAGGTATTCTGCATGTATAAACCACAAATATATCTGATTCTACTAGATTAACTGTTTTAGCTTAATTCTTTATAAGTAACTGCTGAGGAATATTTCAGAACTGAAAGGAACCTTAGATGTTCAGTGGTGCCCAACAAGTATAAATAAACTTAATTAAGTTCTAGTCAAGGGGGATGTTAATAACAATAAATTTTTTTGCAAAACAATTCTTTGTCAGGAACTTTTTTATACACAAGCCAGGTAGTTGAGAATTCCGTAGGGTGGCTGAAAAAAATCTCGTATCCTACATTTCCCAATGACCTTTCTACTGGGGATGTTAAAATAGTCCACTTTAGAATACCAGGTTATCATTTAAAATTGAACATGGCCAAAGCTCTAGGTTCAGTGTTGGTCTTTTCCATTAAATAAGCATCTATCGGGTAATTCATAACTTAGTAAGTGAATATTTTGAGAGTATTTAGTAATTTTACCCATTTGACATGTGAATATTAAAACTAATGTATTACTGCTTACTTTCATGTAGCTGTAGTATATGTAAAACATATAAGTTTTATTCAAAGCCTGAATTTGTTTTGTCTGTGAAATTATTTAATTTGCTTTTTTTTCAAAATAAGTGGCAATGATGTTTATGCTATAAGCATCTATTTTCCTATCTTTGCTATAAGCAAACATATTTTCCAAATTTTCAAAAAATATATGGTGATTCTCAAATTTCTTTCCCAAAAAAATAAAGACCAAGATATGAATTTTAAGAATCTGAAGTCTAAGGTGTCTAAAAAGTCAACAGAACTAAGTTAAGAAATTATAAATACATAGTTACAGCACAGTCCTAGGACAGCCTTATTCAAACATAATGCATTTTCTTTGAGATTTACAAGAAATTGTAGATATTTGAAGTGAGAAAAGTTAAAATTTCTGTTCTGTACATACCTTATATGAAATGTAAGAGCGATTACAAGTAAATATTCCATTAAACAAAATATTTTTATCATTAAGTTATATATTTACTATCCTAGATAATGATATATGCCAGCGGGGTCATTCAACAGTAGATATTCAATAAAACACCAGGATACTTACTACTGGATTTATAAAATAGAAAAAAACCTCTAGGTTTACAGTTACACTAAACTTTTGGTGGATGCCCTAAAAGATGGCAACATTCACCAATGTGAATTAAAAAACAGTGATTGGAGACACTGTGGCAACACTCTTCTTGCATTACACACAGACGTTGTCTACTCAAGATTGATACAGCAGAATTAAGAAGTAAACCTTTAAAATAACATGCAAAAACAACCATCATTTTCTCTAACTAACTTCATTTTGCTCTGCAATTTTGTATTTCCAGTGATAATGGGGAATATAAGGAATTTGAGAGTAGGGATAGAAAACCAATGAAAGGCCAAGTTTTGCGGAGTAGACTTGCCAAGTTTATTATCTTCCAATTTAAAACTGTCAGTTTATTGCACATATTAAATAGATTGAAAGTTCAAGCTCCCTGATATCCAGGTGGCCATTTATTGTCAAAATTGATAGTTTTGCTAAAGTGAAGACATTACTTGATTTATGCAGGTGAAAATTAGGAAAAATGAACATGTGGATTCCATCTTTTAGGTGTGATTTTCCCCTCTAACAGAACTTCCCTGTTCCTCCTTTTTCCAAATCTAGAATCTGAGTATTGAAAGAAGCAGATTTACCTTTGTGGAAGTAAAGCCAGGGGCTTCTGGTTGGGTTTCTATGCTGTCTCTAAGTTCTTACTTGCGACAAATGGGATGTCATTCATCCCGTAAGGTAACAGGCACCTGAGGGTTTATGTAAGTGGTACCATTTGGATCTTTCGAAATATTTTTCTGTAGTCTACACCCTTTTCTAATCCAGGCACCTTTTGTCTCAGTTGTGACACTGAAGAAATTCTGAATTCTTCAGTGCCACACACACACAAAAATGTGATAGTAGCAGTTAATTCTGATGAAATAGATGTGGTCTTTTTAATTCAGTTTTTCTCTTCTTATTCTTTTAAGCTTCACTACCCAGGACCAGAAAGGCTTTACCCATTTCTGCCTTTTAAATTACACCCATGATTCACATAAAACTGAGTAAGATAAGCTACTCTTCAGCTTCTTAAATGGCTGATCATTCAGTCTACTGCCTCAAATTAAAACTGAGCAACTTAACTACCATATATGTATGGTAGAGTGACCATATATGCAAACAGTACAGAGTTGTCACTTAACTCCATGCAATTTTATTTTTACCAGAAAATTATATTTCTGAAGAGACCATTCAGGTAATAAAGTAATTAGAGAAAGACATGGGGTCAAATAAGAAAATCCAGGAAAGGTGGCAAAATGGAAGGTGGAACACTGTTTCATATAATAAAATAGGTGAAATTCTGTTGCCTGGGGCTATGCCTTACAAAAAGCTGCCCAAATAAGGATCCAAGAAAACAAAAGATAGTTGACTGGACCAGAAACTAATCCAAGTTGCCTGTTCTAAATTTTTTTTAAATAAAAGGAAAATATAAGAGGGTAATGGTTATATTGTTACTTCAGCATTTATACTTTTAAAAAATAATAATTTTATTATTTATGCTGTTTATTTTCTTATAACTAATATAAATGTTTTAAATGACTCCACATGGCATTATAACTGTTTCATAAATCCATGATTAAGTTGTATTAGAAACTTGAAAGATCTTATTAGATACTTAGAAATCCAAATGAGGCAAATCTAGAAATCCTAATGTTATACAAGTATACACATATCCTTAAAAAGTTCTGAGCCAAGCAATGTGCATACTTCGGTGGCACATAGTAATGAAATAGGAAATATTATTGATTTATTAATAGTTTAAAGACTGTTGGATGTACAAATCTAATATAAAACAAGAGCAAAAGTTTAAAAAATCTTGAATTAGCCATACTACTGCTCTTATATTCCCTCCCCTGCTTTTCAAATTCTTCTGACACTAACATAAATAAATTACTTAATAAATCTAACAAATACTGAGGGATCTCTAAAATATTACTTCCCTCAAAAAGAGTTCTCCCCTTTCTCTCAGACTCAAGAAAAGCAGTTGCAAAAGTAAAATGGTAAAACATTGTTTCTTCATCCCACTGGAAAGAATCATTTGTACTTTTCAAATTCTCTTTAAAGATTTCAAAAAGTGTTTACTCTTTCAGCAGTCTCAGAAGCTCTGTGTATTGGGAGGGTATAGGACATAATAAGGAGTGGAAGAGCATTATGTAGAATGCATGCCTCAGTTCCTTATCCATTCATTTCCTTCTGTTTGACATGTTTCCCCACTCGCTCACCAGCATCCTTTCAAAAAAAAAATGTTAAATGTCATTTCTTCAAAGAACCCTCTCTGACAACTGAAACAAATCTAGGCCTCCAGTTATATGCTTTCCTGCCAAATGCACTTTTCCTCCACAGAAATCACCCCGGCTTTAATTGGTCATCGTTTGTGAAATAACTGGCTCTGTTTCTTTCCCGTATCATACTCTTGGCTGCAGCAGGAGGGCAGAGACTAAGTGCTCACTACTGCACCTGATGCTTAGTAGTAAGTCAATGAGCATTGATGAGTAAATGAAAAGCAGGTAAAATATTCATGGGGTTAATATAGACAGGATGTCTAATGTGGACAAATTACACTTTTTCGTGTCCCTCCTTCACCAAGATGAAGGGGGGAGTGCGTGCTAGAAGAACTAGCTTCACCAGTAGACTACTAAGAGTATAAGCATGGAGTATAAGCACCTTCCTCCCACAGCAATCCAAAGTGAACCCTGTACAACCTCACCTCCATCAAGAGGGATTAAGACAGAGCCATTTCTTTGTAACCACCTCTGCTTATATTCCAACACTCACAAGTTTTCCAGGGTGCACTCTGGCATTCAGCAAATGTCCTTTCAAGCTCAGTCTCTTATGTGAACATTCTACTCACCTTCCACATTTAACAGATAGTTCCTGAAGATGGTGCTTACTCCACCATTCTTAGCAGTGGTAGTTATTTATTCCAACATCATGGGATACGGACTCTCTTTTTCTGTCGTTGCCCTTTCCACACCATTTTTCTCTATTCATCTCTAAACTCTAACATGCTTTAAAATCTCAAAATCTCCTTAAGATGATAAGCAACTTCAGCAAAGTCTCAGGATACAAAATCAATGTGCAAAAATCACAATCATTCCTACACAACAAAAACATTCAAAGAGAAAGCCAAATGTGGAACAAACTTTCATTCACAATGGCTACAAAGAGAATAAAATACATAGGAATACAACTAACAAGGGATGTGAAAGACCTCTTCAAGGAGAACTACAAACTACTGTTCAAGGAACTAAGAGAGGTCATAAACATGGAAAAATACTCCATGCTCATGGTTAGGAAGAATCAATATTGTGAAAATGGCCATACTGCCCAAAGTAATTTATAAATTCAAGGCTATCCCCATCAAGCTACAACTGACCTTCTTCTCAGGCCTGGAGACAACCACCTTAAACTTCAAATGTAACCAAAACGAGCCTGCATAGCCAAGACAGTCCTAAGCAAAAAGAACAAAGCTAGAGGCATCACACTATCTGACTTCGAACTATACTACAAGGCTACAGTAATCAAAACAGTATAGTACTGGTACCAAAACAGAGATCTACAATAATGGAAAAGAACAGAGGCCTCAAAAGTAATGCCAAACATCTACAACCATCTGATCTTTAGCAGTCCTCACAAAAACAAGCAATGGGGAAAGGGCTCCCTGTTTAATAAATGGTGTTGGGAAACTGGCTCGTCAAGTGCATAAAGCTGAAACTGGACTCCTTCCTTACACCTTATACACAATTAAACTCAAGATGGATTAAAGATTTAAACATAAGACCTAACACCGTAAAAACCCTAGAAGAAAACATAGGCAATACAATTGAGGACATAGGCATAGGCAAGGACTTCCTGACTAAAACACCAAAAGCAATGGCAATAAAAGCCAAAATAGACATATGGGATCTAATTAAACCCCAGAGCTTCTGCTCAGCAAAAGAAACAATCACTAGTGTGAACCAGCAGCCAACAGAATGGGAAAAATTTTTTGTAAGCTACCCATCTGACAAAGGGCTAATATCGAGAATCTACAAAAAACTAAAACAAATTTACAAGAAAAAAAAAAACAAGCAAACCCATTCAGAAGTGAGCAAAGGATATGAACACTTTTCAAAAGAAGACATTTATTCGGCCAACAAACATATGAAAAAATGCACATCATCACTGGTCAAATCAAAATCACACTGAGATACTGTCTCATGACATTTAAAATGGCAATCATTAAAAAATCTGGAGACAACAGATGCTGGAGGGGTTGTGAAGAAATGGGAACACTTTTACACTGCTAGTGGGAGTGTAAATTAGTTCAACCATTGTGGAAGACAGTATGGCAATTCCTCAAGGATCTAGAAATAGAAATACCATTTGACCCAGCAATCCCATTACAGGGTATATACCTGAAGGATTATAAATTGTTCTATTATGAAGACACATGCACATTTATGTTCATTGTGGCAGTGTTTACAATAGAAAAGACTTGGAACCAACCCAAATGCCCATGAATGATAGACTGGATACAGAAAATGTGGCACATACACACTATGGGATACTATGCAGCCATAAAAAAGGTTGAGTTCATGTCCTTTGCAGGGACATGAATGAAACTGGAAAACATCATTCTCTGCAAACTAACACAAGAACAGAAAACCAAATATCACATGTTCTCACTCATAAGTGGGTGTTGAACAACAAGAACACATGGACACAGGAGGGGAACATTACACACTGGGGTCTGTTAGGGTTGGTAAGTTTACAGGAGCGATAGCAGGGGGTGGGGGATTTGGAGAGGGATAACATTAGGATAAATACGTATTGTAGGTGATGGGGGGATGGATGCAGCAAACCACCATGTCATGTGTGTACCTATGCAACCATCCTGCACGATCTGCACATGTACCCCAGAACTTAAAGTATGTATTTTTAAAAAAAATCATGGTACCAGATCATAGCTTAAGCATCGCCATGACTAAAAACTTCAACTCTTTCATAATCAGGTTCCTGTAGTCCACTCTCCAGACTACTTCCTATTTTTCCGAAAATCTCTCAATCCTAAAACATTCTTACTGTCGCTTATCCTTTGTTGGCTATCATACTAACTGAATTTGGGAGCATAAAACTGACTTGTTCCTGTTTGGTTTTTACTAGGAAAAAAACTGTTTATATGACAACTGGATATACTAATTGCCAATAAGGTATGTTATCCAAAACTGACCATGGAAAGTGGGGTATTGTGGCTCATGATTAATATAACATACGGAGATAGGAACAAAATAGCAGTTGAGAAGTATCCATATTTCTGCCCTTAAGTAGTATTAGAAACTGGGGAAGAGGAGAGATTTAAAGGCAGTAGCTTATTCTGCAAAATAACTGTCATTTATTTATTGCTAGTAAATAAATACAGCTTTTCTATTAAATAGAAAACTGATCGTTAGCAAATAATTCTAAATATTATGTACATGGCTTTAATAAAAGTGAGCTGATTATTATTTATAAGCCAATGACATTGTTTAATTCAACTACTTTTTCATAATATTTCTATGGTTGTAGATATATCAGCAATTCTACCAGAAAAAAAAATACAGGGGAGTTGGCTTTTATATTCTAACTTCGTTCTGTCAGAAACTGCCAAATTGCTTCAAATGTATGACACCAGTATTGAAGATATAATGATTATAAAGTGAGTAATGTTCAAGGGGAAAAAAGTAAGATGAATAGTACTCAACAGCTGCCAATCAGAATTAAATGATATGATGAGATTACTGTCTGACAATCAAGAAAAGGACAACTCAATAGCCACAATATTACTATATTCAGTCATTTCATAACTTTTAAAGTTCCAGATCATACATGGCAGAGATGTGGATATACTATTCTTAAACTCTTTATATAATTAGATATGTAAATGTATAATCAAATGCATATAACAACTGTCAGTTCCCTGGTGAAGAGACCCCTCCCCTGCCTTTAATCTTGAAACACCTGTGATACACAGACTTTTAACCCATCAGATTTGATCCATAACACACTGACATCCAAGCCATACTCTGCATGAAGATCAGAAGCCACCTGGTAGCCTGGCTTATGGACTTAGTCTCTCACAATAAAATTATGTGGGGGCTCAGAAAAAAATCTCCTATCGGGCAGAAATGTAACTATCATTATTTTATTTTAAGATTTTTATATCCAGATTAGAATTTAAATCACTTTCTTTCTTCAACAAGTAAGCATATAGACTGCTGCATCTAATTCACAAGAACAACTTTGTTTGGTCCATTTCAAGTATGTTTGTCATACAGTCCACCTCCAGGAAAGTTTCTTGGAAAGCTTTATTTAGTAGGTGTCATTTTCTAAACAGAGTATTTCTAGGAAAGAAAGCAAAACAAACCAAATAAAATAAGTGCCATGAGAAAAGGCTTAAAGGACTGTGGAAGTGATGGAATACCTGAGAGGATGAAGCGTGCATGTTCTAGATACCTTCCACTAAAATCTCCCTTCAAGAAAATCCTCCATGTACGCAGAATTGGCTGACAACCTCCAGCACCTTGGGGTCCACAATGGCTTTTACTCCAAAGCCACATATCCTATGCTCTGCTCACAGCCAATGATTAAATATGGTGAGGTCTCTAAATCTGGGCCATGCCTGCCTGATGTGGGATTTTTCCAAGGAGTAACATTTGCCTGGGGACTCCACATTGGTCTGTCTGATGCTTTTGCAGAATGTCAGAGTAGTCTTAAGAGTTTTCGATCAAATACTCCTTCCTTCCTTATCTCCTTTCACACATGTCAGGGCTGAATTGCTGTCTGAAGGCATTTTTTGCCTGCTTCTGCTTCCTCCCTTCTTCTTTATCCCTCATAGATAGTTTCCAATAAATCTTGGCACTTCTAATTCCATCTTGGCATCTGCTTCACAGAGGACTCAATCTCACCAATATAGCATAACCACTAATAAATAGGTATACACTCAATTCTTTTATTTCATATTATACCCTCTCTTGTAAAATGGAAAAAATCTCTCTCCTATTTAGTTCACACCATCTGGCTTTATAAATTCCTCTGTCCCTTCGTTTCTGTCACTGCCTACTTGCCTGGCTACTTTTTCACTCATTTAAGTCATTGGTACCTGTTCCATCATGTTTTCCACTCCAATTTTTGATATGATACTGTGACGATTTTATGGACAGATGGACAGCTGAGTAAACGCTTAGCTTCTTTGTCTTTTGCAAAAATTTCCTCCACTAGTCCATGGAAACAGTCACCCTTTAATAAGTCATTCCACTGCACAACTACAAATTCTGTCCTCTTATTCATCTATTTGGTTTATACCACTGCAGGTTTTTTTTTCCAAACAATAAAATTTCTGTCCACCAGACTTTTTTTCTCTACTGTATGCCTCCTCTATCTTCTAATGTCACTTACCTCTACTCTAGATCCAGATTTCACAGACCCTTTTCTTTTTTTAAGAGACAGGGTGTCTCTTTGTCACCTAGGTTGGAGTGCAGTGGCATGATCATAGCTCATGGCAGCCTCAAACTCCTGGGCTCAAGCAATCCTCCTGCCTCAGCCTCCCAAGTAGCTGTGACTGCAAGTGTGTTTTCATGCCTGGCTAATATTTTTATAGAGACAGGATTTCTCCATGTTGCCCAGGTTGGTCACAAACTTGGGCTCAAGAGATCTTCCCTCCTCGGTCCCTCAAAATGCTGGGTTTACAGGCATAAGCCACTGCACCCAGATGCATAGAACACTTTTAAACTGCCCACTTTTTTCCAGTAGCCTAAATTCCTGGGCTTTGTTATCCTTTTGTCACACTCATCTAAACAATCTAGAAAAGTCTAGCCATTTATTCCGTGACAATATTTAAGCTACTCAATTCAACTCAGAAAAATACATTTCATAACAGAAGATAAATTTCCTCAGTGGTCTCCAATTTCCACTAAGTGTTCAAAACTATCCTACAATTTTACTGTTACCCAATGAGTTGATCTAAACTTTCTCACTGTAGATCTTTAAACACTTTCCATTTTCCTGAAATGTCAGATCTTGCTACCTTCCCATTCACTTTGACCTCCTTTTACTCCTCTCCTTCCAGTATAATGACAGACCCCTCTACCCCTACCCTCCATCCAAAACTAAACAATTTTTGTTTTGTATATCATACTTTTCAATTTTTTCAGGGATGCTATGCTATCAATTATTCCCTGTGTTTATAGTTTTTAAATCTTTTCTCTCTTTGATCATTCATAATTTAAGCCAAAAGAAAAATAGTTTAAACAGATGATGGAAAAAAGTAGATTAAATAGATGAATGAACAGATAGATAGATATATAGATTAGATAAACACACACACACACACACAAACACACACTTACACACACACTTATATACATAGATAAAATAATTGTTTACAAATAAATGGTCTAAAAACTACCTGACTCCACTGGTTCACCTTGACCTTCATTATTGGCACTCTTGGTCTTTTTCTACTCTTAGGCATTTAGTTAAATTATGTTTCCACACATGCTATTTCTATTTCCTCAACTCCAGTTTTTCCTCATGTCCCTCAAATTGGGCTTCTGCAATGGATTCCATGTCTGAAAGACCAATGGATTCCTCTTTATCTTTGTCTTGCTTGACATCTCCGCAGGACTTAACATTGTTGATCACAACGTTTTTCTTAGAACAAGCCTTTGCTCCTTTTATGGCTTATTTTCTCAATCTCCTTTTTTGGGTTATTTTCCTATGAAATCTTGGTCAATTAAGTGCCACAGGTCACTGACTAACAACCTTCCTCTTCACCTTACACTTCCCTAGGTGATTTCATCTATTCTCAATATTTAGATTTCTTGAGTTAACAACATCAAACATAATCTCTCTGTCTCATATTCTTATATTCTTACTAGACATCTCTGTGTGGAGTGCTCACATGCATTTCAAAGTTAACCAATCCAAAACTGAAATTATGATTTTTCTCTACTATTTTTCATGGTTCTATAACTCACTCCATGGAACCAAAGAATCATCCTTGACTTCTTCCTTTTTTGTGCTTCCTATATAAAAGAAAGAAACAAAATAATCAGCACTATTCTTTTCATGTTTGAATATTTCTACATAAGATTTTGTTTCTTCTGGATCCAACCTTACCTTATAATTTGATCTTAATTTTTACTTAGCTAACTCTATTTTTGTTTCCAATCTCTCAGTTAAATTCAATTCAATTTTTAAATAAAACCTACCTTGAGCTTCCCAGTTTGACAGATTAACTGTTTCATATATGCCCTTTTCTATATTGCTATGATGGTTAGTTTTATGTATCAACCTGGCTAGGTTAGTACCCAGTTATTTAATCAAATGTTAATCTAGGTGTTGCTTGAAGGTATTTTGTATATGTAGCTAACATCTATAATCAATTGACTTTAAGTAAAGGGGATTTTCCTCAATGATGTAGATGAGACTCATCTAATCAGTTGAAAGGCATTGAGAACAATAAGATTTCTCAGAAAAGAAATTATTCCTCAATAGGGTAGCATTCCCCTGCCTGAGTTTCCAGCTTGCTGGCTTACCAACAGATTGAGACTTTTCAAAGTCCCTATAATTGTGTGAGCCAAATATTTAAATTAAATTTTTCTATGTGTGTATGTGTGTGTGTTCTGTTTTTCTGTAGGACCTTGACTAATGCAGTTTCTATATCACCCTCCACCTTTTTAGCTAGCATTCAACATATGCCTAATAATATCTTAATATTTATCTTCTCTATGATATCATAACTTCAAGGAGGGGGATGTATATATCTATTATTGATCAATTTCCATATAATTTAGCACATTTGCTGGCATATGTAGTACATGCTCAAAAATTTTATTTAAAAATAAAGTAAGATATATTCCAGGATGGCTGAATAGGAAAATCTCTGGATTGCAGTTCCCAGTGAAAACACAAAGGCCGCTGCAGGTGATCCCAGGCAAGTAGGGCCTGGAGTGGACCTCCATCAGTCCTGCAGCAGGGGGCCTGACTGTTAGAAGGAAAACTAAGAAACAGAAAAATATAACTTCATCAGCATCAAAAAGGATGTCCACTCAGAGACCCCATCTGAAAGTCACCAACCACAAAGACCACAGGTAGATAAATCCACAAACATGGGAAGAAACCAGCACAAAAAGGATGAAATACCCAAAACCAGAATGCCTCTCCTCCTCCAAGGGATCACAACTCCTCACCAGCAGGGGAACGAGGCTGGATGGAGAATGAGTCTGATGAATTCACAGAAACAGGCTTCAGAAGGGGGTAATAAAAAACTTCTCTGAGCTGTAAGATCATGTTCTAACCCAATGCAAAGAAGCTAAGAATTTTGAAAAAAGGTTTGATGAAATGCTAATGAGAATAAACAGCTTAGAGAGGAATATAAATGAATTGATGGAGCTGAAAAACACAAGAACTTCGTGAAGCATACACAAGTTTCAATAGCCGAATTGACCAAACAGAAGAAAGGATATCAGAATGAAGATCAACTCAATGAAATAAAATGAGAAGGCAAGATTAGAGACAAAAGAGTAAAAGGAAATCAACAAAGCCTCCAAGAAATATGCAATTATGTAAAAAGACCTAATCTACGTTTGATAGTTATACCTGAATGTGACAGAAAGAATGAATCCAATCTGGAAAACACTCTTCAGGATATTATCCAGGAGAACTTCCCCAACCTAGCAAGGCAGGCAAACATTCAAGTCCAGGAAATACAGAAAACACCACAAAGTTACCCCTAGAGAAGAGCAACTCCAAGGTACATAATCTTCAGATTCGCCTGGGTGAAATGAAGGAAAAAAAATGCTAAGGGCAGCCAGAGAGAAAGGTCGGGTTACCCACAAAGGGAAGCCCATCAGACTCAGAGGATCTCTCAGCAGAAACCCTACAAGCCAAGAGAAAGTGAAGACCAATATTCAACATCCTTAAATAAAAGAACTTTCAACTTAGAGTTCCATATCCAGCCAAATTAAGTTTCATAAGTGAAGGAGAAATAAAATCCTTTATGAACAAGCAATTGCTCAGAAATTTCATCACCACCAGGCCTGCTTTACAAGAACTCCTGAAATAAGCACTAAACATAGAAAGGAGCAACCAGTACCAGCCACTCCATAAATGTACCAAATGGTAAAGAGCATTGATACAATGAAGAAACTGTGTCCACTAATGAACAAAACAACTAGCTAGCATCAAAATGGCAGGACTAAATTAATACACAACAATATTAACCTTAAATGTAAATAGACTAAATGCCCCAATCAAAAGACACAGACTGGCAAATTGGATAAAACGTCCAAACCCATCGGTGTGCTGTATCCAGGGAACCCATCTCACATGCAAGGATACACAAAGGCTCAAAATAAAGGAAAGGAGGAAGATCTACCAAGGAAATGGAGAGGAAAAAATAAGCGGGAGTTACAATCCTTGTCTCTGATAAAGTAGACTTTAAACCAACAAAGCTCAAAAGAGACAAAGAAGGGCATTACATAATGGTAAAAGTATCAATGCAACAAGGAGAGCTAACAACCCTAAATATATATGCACTCAATAGAGGAGCACCCAGATACATAAAGTAAGTTCTTAATGACCTACAAAGAGATTTAGACTCCCACACAATAATAGGGGGAGACTTTAACACTCCACTGTCAATATTAGACAGATCAATAAGACAGAAAATTAACAAGCATATCCAGGACTTGAAATCAGACCTGGACCAAGCAGACCTAATAGACATTTACAGAACTCTCCACCCCAAATCCACAGAATACACATTCTTCTCGGCACATCACACCTACTCTAAAATTGACCACATAATTGGAAGCAAATAACTCCTCAGCAAATGCAAAGGGACAGAAATCATAACAAACAGTCTCTCAGACCACAGTGCAATCAAGTTAGAACTCAGAATTAAGAAATTAACTCAGAACTGCACAACTTCATGGAAACTGAACAACTGGGTCTTAAATGCTGACTTGAGAAACAATGAAATGAAGGGAAAAATAAATATATTTTTTGAAACCAACGAGAATGAAGACACAACATACCAGAAACTATGGGACACATTTAAAGCAGTGTCTAGAGGAAATTTATAGGAATAAATGCCCACATGAGAAGCAAGGAAAAATCTAAAACTGATATGCTATCATCAAAATTGAAAGAGCTAGAGGATGAAGATCAAAAAAGCTCAAAAGCTAGCAGAAGACAAGAAATAACTAACATCAGAGCAGAACTGAAGGAGATCAAGAAACAAAAACCTTCAAAAAATCAGTGAATCAAGGAGCTGATTTCTTGAAAAGATCAACAAAATAGATAGACTGCTAGCCAGATTAATAAAAAAGAAAACAGAGAATAATCAAATAGATACAATAAAAACAGGTAAAGGGGATATCACCACAGATACCACAGAAATAGAAGCCACCATCAGAGATTACTACAAACAACTCTATGCACATAAACCAGTAAACCTGGAAGAAATGGATAAATTCCTGGACACTTATACCCTCCCAAGTTTAACCAGGAAGAAGTTGAAACCCTGAATAGACCAATAACAAGGGCTGAAGTTGAGGCAGCAATTAGTAGCTTACCAACCAAAAGAGCCCAGGTCCAGATGGGTTCACAGCCAAATTCTACCAGACATACAAAGAGGAGCTGGTACCACTCCTTCTGAAACTATTCCAAACAATCCAAAAAGAAGGAATCCTTGCCAAGTTATTTTATGAGACCAACATCATCCTGATACCAAAACCCGGCAGAGACTCAACAAAAAAAGAAAACCTCAGCCCTATGTGCATGATGTACATAGATGCAATAATCTTCAATAAAACACTGGCAAACCAATTGCAACAGCACATCAAAAAGGTTATCCATCATGTTCAAGTAGGCTTTATCCCAGAGATGCAAGGCTGGTTCAACATACGCAAGTTTATAAACGTAATCCACCACATAAACAGAATCAAAGATAAAAACCACATGATTATCTCAATAGATGCAGAGAAGGCCTTTGACAAAATTCAACAGCTCTTTATGCAAAAAAACCCTCAAGAAACTAGGTATCGACAGAATGTATCTCAAAATTTAAAAAGTTATTTGTGACAAACCCATAGCCAATATCATACTGAATGCGCAAAACCTGTTGGCATTCCCTTTAAAGTCTGGCACTAGACAAGGATGCCCTCTCTCACCACTCCTATTCAATATAGTACTGGAAGTTCTAGCCAGAGCAATCAGGCAAGAAAAAGAAATAAACAGTATTCAATTAGGAAAGGAGGAAGTCAAATTGTCTCCATTTTCAGATGACATGATTGCATATTTAGAATACCCCATTGTCTTAGCCCAAAGTCTCCTTAAACTGATAAGCAACTTCACCAATATCTTAGTATACAAAATCAATGTGCAAAATCACAAGCATAACTATACACCAATAACAGACTTAAAGAGAGCCAAATCAAGAATGAAATGCCATTCACTATTGCTACAAAGAGAATAAAACACCTAGGAATACAACTAACAAAGAATGTAAAGGACCTCTTCAAGGAGAACTACAAACCACTGCTCAACGAAATAAGAGAGGACACAAACAGATGGAGAAACATTCCATGTTCATGGTTAGGAAGAATCAATATCATGAAAATGGCCATAATGCCCAAAGTAATTTATAGATTCAACACTATCCCCATCAAGCTACCAATGACCTTCTTCACAGAACTGGAAAAAAGCACATTAAACTTCATATGGAATCAAAAGAGAGCCTTCCTAGCCAAGTCAATTCTAAGCAAAAACAACACAGCAGGAGGCATCACATTACCAGACTTCAAACTATACTCCAAGGCTACAGTAATCAAAACAGCTTGGTACTGGTACCAAAACAGAGATATAGACCAATGGAACAGAACAGAGACCTCAGAGGCAACATCACACATCTATAACCATCTGATCTTTGGCAAACCTGACAAAAACAAGAAATGGGGAAAGGATCCCCTGTTTAATAAATGGTGTTGGGAAAACTGCCTAGCAGTGTGCAGAGAGCAGAAACTGGACCCATTTCTGACACCTTAAACTAAAACTAACTCCAGATGGATTAAAGACTTAAACATCAGACCTAACATCATAAAAACCTTAGAAGAAAACCTAAGCAAAACCATTCAGGACATAGGCATAGACAAGGACTTCATGACTGAAACACCAAAAGCATTTGCAACAAAAGACAAAATCAACAAATGTGATCTAATTAAATTCCAGGGCTTCTGCACAGCAAAAGAAATAATCATTAGAGTAAACCAGCAACCAACAGAATGGGAAAAAAATTTTTGCAATCTACCCATCTGACAAATGTCTGGTAACCAAAATCTACAAATAACTAAAACAGATTTACAAGCAACAAACAAACAAACCCATTCAAAAGTGGGCAGAGGATATGAACAGACACTTCAAAAGAAGATGTATATGAGGCCAACAAACATGAAAAAATGTTCATCATCTCTGGTCATTAAAGAAAGGCAAATCAAAACTACATTGAGATACCATCTCATGCCAGTTAGAATGGTGATCATTAAAAAATCCAGAGACAACAGATGCTGGAGAGGATATGGAGAAATAGTAACACTTTTACACTGTTGGTGAAAGTATAAATTAGTTCAACCATTGTGAAAGACAGTGTAGTGATTCCTCAAGGATCTAGAAATAGAAATTCCATTTGACCCAGGAATCCCATTACTGGGTATACACCCAAAGGATTATAAATCATTCTATCATAAGGACACACGCACACGTATGTTTACTGCAGCACCGTTTACAATAGCAAAGACTTGGAACCAACCCAAATGCCCATCAATGACAGACTTGACAAGGAAAATGTGGCACATATAACCATGGAATACTATGCAGCCATAAAAAATGATGAGTTCGTGTCCTTTGTAGGGACATGGATGAACCTGGAAATCATCATTCTCAGCAAACTGACACAAGAACAGAAAATCAAGCAGCACATGTTCTCACTCATAGGCAGGTGTTGAATAATGAGAACACATGGACACAGGGAGGGAAGCATCACACACTGAGGTCTGTCCAGGGTGGACTAGGGGAGAGACAGTGGGGGTAGGTAGTTGGCGATGGATAACATGGAGAGAAACGTCAGATACAGGTGATGGGGATGGGGGCAGCAAACCACATTGCCATGTATGTACCTATGCAACAATCCTGCATGTTCTTTACATGTACCCAAGGACCTAAAATGCAGTATAAAAGATTTCGCCTTTTTTTGCTTTGATACTTGGTAACACTCCTTGGGATTATTTACATTTTATAAAATGCATTTTTATTTACAATTATTTACAAAAAGGCAAGTTGGCTAAATTTCCCTAGACACACGTAGTTAAACTTGTAGAGACTCTATTATTAAAAATAACTTTCAGAATTTGGAAGTTGTATAATTTAATTAAGTGTATGTTGATTGCCAATTTAAAGGGACCAACTGTATGAGACATATAAATTAGTACATCTAAATTTATGTTTCTTCCTGATGTATTTCTATATATTAGTTAGGCTAAACAGTTTTGGGAAGATTGAGCACTTGTAAGACCTCTCCAGGACCTTTGCTATCTTATTGTGCATTGTAATTCATTGCACTGAGATGTGCTACATAATGCATCATTTCTCACACTTACTTGATCACAATAAAGCTTTTAGTTCATACTGTATCTGAAGGTAACAGGGTTCCAAAGAACACACTTTGAGTAACATTGATGATTGGATTATTTAAAAGTTACTTCGTGGAATTTTGCCCAATATTTGCCAACATTATCACATTCCTGATCCTTTAAAATTATTTGACATAAATAACCTAAAAATTGATTATATGTTTAAAATAAGATCTAAAAAACACATCTTGAGGTTGACAAAAATTTTGAAAAATCATAGTGATTCTAAATTTCTGAGGATAAGACAGCAAACAAATTTCTCCTGAAAGGATATGATAGTGAGAATCTTTCTATGTCTTGCATTATAAGTTTTGTTTTGTAAAGGTAATCAGTTATTTAATTAGATTCCTAGGACATTTAGAACACCAATTTGTGAGGATAAATTCCATTTGTCAGGGCAAATACAGATCGCAGGTAGCCCCTGGAGCTGAGGAAAAGCTTTGATTTTTTGGTAAAATTTGTGTGTTCACAGCTTTCTAATCAATCTTGAGCTGTTCTGTAATCTTTTTTTTTTTTTTTTGAGACGGAGTTTCACTCTTGTTGCCCAGGCTGGAGTGCAATGGCACAAACTCGGCTCACCGCAACCTCTGCCTCCTGGGTTCACGCAATTCTCCTGCTTCAGCCTCCTGAGTAGCTGGGATTACAGGCACACGCCACTAGGCTCAGCTCATTTTTTTGTATTTTTGGTAGAGATGGGGTTTCACCATGTTGACCAGGATGGTCTCGATCTCTTGACCTTGTGATCCACCCACCTCGGCCTCCCAAAGTGCTGGGATTACAGGCTTGAGCCACCGTGCCCGGTCCTGCTCTGTAATCTTGTACTTCTCTTTTTCTGTGTTGAAGATCTCACCTTCCTGGCTTCTGCAGCTTCTTCTTCTTAAAGTAAGCATCAGTAAGATGTTTTAGGAATTTTACATGGCTGATATCAATTTTGGTTGAGGTGACAATGACAAATTTCTGGGGTGTGTTCTTCATAGAGGAACTTGATTAAGGACCAGAGTTCTGTTTACAAGTAACAAACCACTAGCCTGCTGCTTCAGGAAAACCACACTCTTGCCCTGTGGCGTCCAGCGAGGATGATCAGAATGGTCTTGGGCGTAATGCTGGCTCGCAGTTTTCTCAGGTGCTGTCTGAAGGTTTTTTTGCCATGGCTCAACAGCTTTCAAGGCTCATCTTCAGTAGGATAATACCTAAGTATCTTGCAAATTTTAACCACCTGGGCACCACCATTCTTATCGCCACCAACTGGTTTTGTAACAGTTTCAAGAACCTTTTCCTTCTTAATGTGCTTTCATCGTAGAAGATCTTTATGTTCTTGCATTTTGAGATATTATTGAAACTGAATGTGTATTATGCATACTTACAACTATAGTCATAAATGTATTTAAAAGTGGTGTCATTTATTAAGGAGTTATAACTTTGAAATTTTAGGGTTTAGAAGCATTACTTCAAGTGCTTTCTAAAAATAGTGAATTCTAGATACAACTCTAGAGTTCTCAATACTGTAAATCAGAAAAAAAATGGCTCAGATTTTTCATTTTTAAAAAGTCTTTTAGATAATTTTTCAATAGCTGAAGTTTTAATGTCCCATTATGCCTAAGAAATAGGTGATAATTCTATTAGTGATACTGGATCAACAGATTTATGATTAAACTCTGGGCTGAGAGTTAACCCTTACTAGACATAGAAAAATGTATTAGATTTTGGATTCCAGAAAACTAATGTGATCCTAAGCAAAAGTAACAAAGTTTGAGGCATCACACTACCAGTCTTCAAAATATACTATAAGTCTATGATAACCAAAACAGCATGGTACTGGTATAAAAGCAGACACATAGATCATTGGAACAGAATAAAGAATCCAGAAATAAAACAACACACCTAAAACCATCTGATCTTCAACAAAACTCACAAAAACAAGCCATGGGAAAGGGACTCTCTATTCAACAAAAGGCACAGTGATAACTGGCTAGCCATGAGCAGAAAAATAAAACCACACCTCAACCTTTCACCGCATATAAAAATCGAGTCAAGGTTAATTAAAGATTTAAGTGTACGACCTTCAACTACAAAAATCTTTGAAGAAAACCTAGGACATATCCCTCTTGACACTGACTTTGTAAAGAATTTTTGGCCCAAGTCCCCAAAAGCAATTGCAATAAAAGTGGACCCTAATTGAAGAGCTTTGGCACAGCAAAATAACCTATCAACAGAGTAAACAGACAACCTACAGAATGGAAAGAAATCACAAACCGCATTCAACAAAGATCTGAAATCCATAATCCATAAGGAACTTAAAGAAATCAATAAACAAAAAACAAATGACTCCATTAAAATGTGGGCAAAGGACATGAACAGATACTTCTCAAAAGAAGACATACAAGCAGACAATGAACATGAAAAAATGTTCATTGCCACTAATGATCAGAGAAATGTAAATCAAAACCACAATTAGATTCCATCTCACACCTGTTAGTATGGTGATTATTAAAAAGACAAAAAACAACAGATGCTGGCGGGGCTCAAGAGAATTGGGAATGCTTATACACTGTTGGTGAGAATGCAAATTATTAGTATTTTAGCCACTGTGAAAAGCAGTTTGGAGATTACTCAAAAAACATAAAAACAGAACTACCTTTCAACCTAACAATCCCATTATTGGGTATATATCCAAAAGAAAATAAATCATTCTACCAAAAGACACATGAATTCATACATTCATCACAGTGCTATTGACAATAGCAAAGACATAAAATCAACCTGATGCCCATCAACAGTGGATTGGATAAAGAAAATATGGTACATAAACACCTTGGAAGACTATGACGCCATAAAAAGAACAAAATCATGTCCTTTGCAGCAACATGCATGCAGCCAAAGACCATAAGTCTTAGTGAATTAGCACAAGAATAGAAAGCCAAATACTGTATGTTCTCACTGATAAACATTCCATATACATGGTCATAATGATGGGAATAATAGACACTCCTGGAGGCAGAAGAAAAGTAGACAGGACATGGGTGATAAACTCCCTATTGGATACTAATCTCAATACCTGGCTGACAGGATCATACCCCAAACCTCACTTAAAATTAAAACTATTGGTATCTACAACTGAACAAATGTCACACAATATACCCATGTAACAGATCTGCACATGTATCCTCTGTATCTAAAATAAAAGTTGAAATTATAAAAAGAAAATAAAAAAATAAAAATTTTGGAGCAATATGACATAAATGTTTGGAAAATTACCTTGATATATTCACAGACATATCAGAATCTTTCCAGTGGAGGGTACATTTTGCATTCTATCCCATATCATCTCCCATTGGGAGTGCCTATTCTAAAGTATATGGAAACATAATACTGCATCTGTTCACAGATGTTAGAGTGGTGTTTCAAAATAAGGTGTTTAAAATTGTCTTTATTTTCTCTTAATATAAACACATATATCATTGTTGCAGAAATATATTTCTGTTACAACTAGAAAAATGGTTGTAAAACTAAGTAATATAAAAACAGGTGTACTTTTTAGCTAACAAAACATGTGAAATAAAAAATAATGTTTGTAGATGTGAGTATATCTCATTGACTTTCTGTTTAACTTGATCTACAAATATTTTCCAATTTGTAAAAGATTTTCAAAATTCATTACTTTTTCTAAAAGTTAGAAGTGCACACATCAAAGAGAATTTGAAACACACAGCAAGGAATGCAGTGATTAATACTATGGAGTTCATGTGTCTTTCCTACAGTTCCCGTTATGCCAAAATAATGCTGATCTTCTGGAATCATATTTTCCCTTATAAAAATAGATTAACTAATGATTATTGCCATTTGTGTCATTTGAATATGGCTACATTTCTGCAAAATTAGAGTTTTTCAACTTAAATTCAACTTGAGGTAGGAGGTGGGACTCGACTCAGGAGGCAGGACTCAACTGCAGAGATGGGGCTCAGGCATTAGATGAAATTGAGGACTAGCTAACACAGGGATGGGGCACTAGTAGCTTTCTATAAGACATGACTACTAGTGTGCCATGTCATTTACCCTTGCCAGAACAACATTCAGATGTTACTGTTTTCCTAAAGCACATGGCAATGTCCTGATGACTTGAAAATTGCCACTCCTGTCCTAGAAATTTCTGTATAACCCACCACTTAATTTTTTTTTTTTTTGAGATGGAGTTTCACTCTTGTTACCCAGGCTGGAGTGTAATGGTGCGATCTTGGCTCACCGCAACCTCCGCCTCCTGGGTTCAGGCAATTCTCCTGCCTCAGCCTCCCAAGTAGCTGGGACTACAGACACACGCTACCATGCCCAGCTAATTTTTTGTATCTTTAGTAGAGACGGGGTTTCACCATTTGGACCAGGATGGTCTCGATCTCATGACCTTGTGATCCACCCACCTTGGCCTCCCAAAGTGCTGGGATTACAGCCACCACACCCAGCCTTAATTTTCATATAATAACAAGTGGGTATAAATATGACAGCCAAACTGCCTCTGAGCTGTTCCTCTAGGCACATTGCCTATGGGGTTGCCCTGCTGTGTAAGGAGAAATACCTCTACAGCTGATGTACATTGCCACTTCAATAAAAGTTGCTGTCTAACAACACGGGCTTGCCCTTAAACTCATTCCTGGGTGAAGGCAAGAAGTGTCCTGGGCCAAGCTCAAATTTTGGGGCTTGCCTGGCCTAAATTAAAGTGTTGAAACTGCTTGAGGTGACCACATTCTTTCCCCAGAATTCCTAGAGAAAACAAATCATTACTCTGGCCCTTTGGCATTAGATCTAATTGACTGGTTTATTTATTAAGGTATTAATAAATTCAACAAATTTTCATTTAGAAAAATCTCTGTGTATAAGGTTTCAAACACCAAAAAAGAAGCATAAAATGCTATAGAGATAAAAATAGGCAAGTGATTTCAGTGGGATTCGTCTAACAAGGCTTTACAGAGAAAGCACAGATAAATTGAATTAGGTGAGTTGGTGGAGAACAAACACTACAGGAAAAAGAGAAAGAGCTACACAACCAAAACACACTCTCCAAGCCATGTAATAAATTGAAGATCATGAAAACAAGATGGTTAATAAGGTGGTTATAAGCCTAGAGGCATTATTAGAACTGCAAGTCTTTCTTACACAATTTGCAAACCAAGCAGTTGCTGTTTACAATTACTCCAATTTATAATTTACTTGGACTTACCTAAGACACGCAGTCCTATATAGGTATTCATTAACATTTCATCTACAAAGATTAACATGCTCAATTAAATATTATGCATTAAGACTAAAAGTACATCATAGAAGGAAAAAATTCCATTAGTCAACAAATCTTCAATTATCATTTTGGAAATTATCCTTTATGCCACCAAAGTGGCCATATGCTCTATCGCAGTTTTTAAACAGTGGCAATTGTCTTAGTATTACTCCTTTACTTATTCTTTATTATTTTTATGAATTGAAATCAATTATTTGAGGTCATTGTTCATATTTTCATAGGTCTTTCTCTTAAAAAATGATGAGTAAAAATTTTGGGAGAAATACTCATGAAATTAAAAGTAAGCATTTGAGAAGTAACATAAATTTAAATACAGGCTGCAGAACAAATAATTTGAAGCTATAGAAAGCTGAATATTTTATCATTAAACTAAAAATTACCTAAATATAACTTCTTGCATACTTTTACTATTCATATTTTAAGGAAAAGCATTACATTCTTCTTTAAACACTTCCTGTGTAGAATATTAATACACTAGCTGCTTGCCACCCACAATCATGCATTTAAAAAATATACAATCCAACTCTTCAATCGTTAAAATTATATGTGGTTTATTTTCTTCTTAAATTATATTGCTGTTCCATATCTTCTATAAGATTTATTCTAAGGAAATATATTTTATGCTTAAAAGTATTGTATTCAATCACTTTATTATACTTCAAAATAAGTTTCTATAGCATTAAGATTAAATATTTCTTAAAAGTTACTGTCATAAGTCTTTAATGTTTAAAATATTCTTCTGTATTAAGTTAAAATCAAAACTACTTTTAGTCTACAGTTAAACAAATGTATTCACTGCATTATTAACAATGAATAAATTGATATTGAAAATGCATCTATTATAAAGATAAGGGGTGTTATCTCATTTTACAGTTTACAGTATCCTCATTAAAGAAGTCTTCTTAAATATCAATACTTCTAATTAATAGTTTTGTGTATGCCACAGAAGTTTTTTTCCCTAAGGGAATGCAAACTTTTGATGGGTGGGTGAAAGTGTGATTTATTTTACCAAGTTCAAGAAGTGCAAGTGTGAAGGGAAAGTGAGAAGATGAAGCACACATAAAGTACATATCTGCAGGCTTGTTCTCAGCCAAACCAATGTGAGGAAACAAATCTTGAGACTGAGCATATAGAAACATTAAAATGATTGTTTCATATTGTAGAGTGCTGGATATTACTAGCACACTCTCTGGGGATTGTCTGATTCCATATCGATAGCTCCTTCGAACTTCTATTGACCAGACTAATAGCAGTTTTGTAGAATTGGTCATGAAAAAAAAAAACTGACACTAATGCAAATTACTTTGCTTATAGTAATGTAAATTTGTTTTATCTAGTTAAAAAACTGCTTTAACTCTGTAGAAAACATAACTCCTAAATGTCTTATTTTATCACATATAAAGGGTTTTAAGAAGCTTTGCATCTATTAGCAAATGCACTTCAGCATTCCTGATTGTGTGTACCTATGTGCGTATGTGTCCTTAAAATTCTCCTTTGAACCATAATTACTAATTGAATAAAATTTTCATCATGCTTTCAGTTTAAATTTGCATAAGATTCTGGTTTTTTAACTTTTTGAAAATTATGCTTTATTGATTCACTTGACAGAGCCAAATCAATTGCATTACTGAAGAAGGACATATCCAGGGCTCTTTAAGGAAAGTCATGTCTTTTCTAGTTCTGAGAGAATCTCAAGCATCAACAGAACTTTAATTTTTCTGACTCTCAAGTTATTTTTTTCTCTTACTGGGGGGAGGCGGTGGGAGAAATTGTTGGTTTGTTGTTGTTGTTTTGGTTTTTATTTCTAGATCTTGCTGAAACATAAATTATCCCCCATTAGTGGCAGCAATGACTAAGATTTTGGTTTTCTGTTCTGACCATTTGGTGATCTCTATGAGATGAATAATGCAATTCTATTCGCTATTGGATTGAAAATGAGTGAGATTCTGGTTTGTTTGTTTGCTTAGATCTCAAATTAACTGAAAAAGTGCTTCCTGCCCACTGGAAGGAAACCCCTTACTTGATATCTGCATAAGGAAGTTTTTGGGTTTTCGTGTTCACTTTTGACCCTTGACTGAGGGGATAGGGATGCAGGTATAAATTATCTTTGTGATTATGCAACTGTGTTTGAGATTGATGTTACATGTGAAGTAAAATTAATTTCCAACAAAATAGGGATATAATGAAGGAAAAAAACTTAAGGCATTAAGTATTATATAAGTGAAAACTTATAAACTTGTGTGCAAGAAAATCCTTTGAAAGCAAAATACCAACATCAGAAATATATTGGAATAGATTCATAGAATTTCCTAGAACATTAAAAATATCTGTACAAAAAAAAAAAATAAAATAACATTAAAAAAAGAAATAAAAAAGAATCACTGTTATTTTTTTTTAATTTTATGTATTTATTTATTTTTGAGACGGAGTCTTGCTCTGTCACCAGGCCGGAGTACAGTGGCACAATCTCGGCTCACTGCAACCTCCTCCTCCCGGCTTCAAGCAATTTTTCCGCCTCAGTCTCCCGAGTAGCTGGGACCAAAGGCGTGTGCCACCACCCCCGGCTAATTTTTTTGTATTTTTAATAGATACAGGGTTTCACCGTGTTTGCCAGGATGGTCTCAATCTCTTGACCTCGTGATCCACCCGCCTAGGCCTACCAAAGTGCTGGGATTACAGGCGTGAGCCACTGCGCCCAGCCCTAATTTGTTTACTTAAAAAGTGCTTACATAAATTGAATATTCTCAAATACATAGAAATTTTTTAGACAAATTTCTAACATGAATTATGATAACCTCAAAAAAAGATATCCCCAAAGCCATTTTCTATAAAATACCAAATAACTCCTGGTTTAATAATAATGATGTAAAGAAGAGAAGCAGTTATATGATTTTATATAAATTATCAATGTTAAGTAATATACAAGTGTGCAATTTAATCTCTATAAGATTTCGTTTGATTCCTCATGAAAAAGTCTATTTAATCTGAATTTCTGAAAGTTTATATACTAGGTTACTAATAAAATAAAACCATATTTCTATATAAAAGTTTAACCTTATAAAAATATATTTTAAATAAGTTGAATCATAATTCTGCCAATCTTTTTATATCAACAATAATTTTGTTTTACAGTTTGTCAACTTAAAATTTTCAATATCTTTAGGTAACTTAAAACTTTGACAAATATTATATTGTTACTTGTTATTTAGAATACATAAATAATATCTCTATAAAATACTATAAATTATTGATCACCAAGCATAAAATTAAATTATTTTTGTTGTCTATACATATAACAAGAACTGAAGAGTATAAAAGAGGAAATTATATTTGTCTTGGATTATAAGACTTAGCTAAAAACCCACCAATAAATTGTTAATATTTTCTCAGTTTGCTCAGTTTCAATGAACGTATTCATAAGACATCCTTTTATAATCTCAGGACACAGCTGAGAGCAAGTGAGGAAGAGATGGACCTGTCAAGTACTAGTTCCTCTTCCTTCATCCACTGAATCACTTATTCACTGACAATTTCTTGAGCACCTATCATAGGCTGTTGATTGCATTATGTGCTCAGAGGGAACAGAAGACTAGAACATTCAGGTCCTCAACTTGTCTTGTTTTGAGAGTTAATGTTTAAACAATTAAAGTGGATTTAGTAAGGTGCTTATCTTCTTACAGGAATTCCAGCATTAACAAATCTTATTAATTCTGTTAACTCTCAAGATCTACTTGGGCCTCACTACTTTTATATTTTAAAATTTTCTGCTTTACTTCTGCCCTAGAAAAATCAATCACTTCATTCTTCACATTACTTAAAATGTTTGTGTCTTTTGTATTAAACTTATACTATAATGCAACTATCAGTTTACATATTTGTATTATCTAAATAAATTGTTTTCTTCCTTAACTAAACAATTTGTTAAAATACAAAGTACACTGCTCCATACGGGAGAATAATTAACTTTAATTTGGGAATGTCATGTAAAATATATATTCTGATAATGGCAAAATGATGGTAGACAATGAATACAATTTTCTGCTGAGGAGAAAATTTACAGATTAATTTACTTGTATGAAGAAATGGCATATAAAGTTATACACTAAGTACATGCAGTCACCAAATATTTATTGGTTATATACTATATGTGCTTCTATTCTATCTAATGTGCATTACAAAGAAATCTAAGTCTCTTTTTTTTTTTTTTTGAGATGGAGTTTCACTCTTGTTACCCAGGCTGGAGTGCAATGGCGTGACCTCGGCTCACTGCAACCTCCACCTTCTGGGTTCAGGCAACTATCCTGCCTCAGCCTCCGGAGTAGCTGGGATTACAGGCACGTGCCACCATGCCCACCTAATTTTTTGTATTTTTAGTAGAAATCTAAGTGTCTTAAACATCATAATTATTCCAAAAAGAAAAATAGATTAGAGCTACCTCTAGGGAAATATAATACCAGTTATTATTGAAGTGTTTTATACAAACAAGGATTATTTTATCAAACATATTTTTCTCCAATTAGTTATTACACTCCTTTCCTCCTTCCTTCCTTCCTCCTACTTTTTACACTTTACCTCATTTGAGGCTTACTCAAATGAGGTAAAATTAACCATTTTCACAGACATTAAATTTATGACTGATGTTCTTTTACTAACAAGTAACAGCAAATATACTGTTAAATCAAAAGTATAAAATGTTGATACATTATTGGGTCATTCAAAGTAATTTTGTATGATAACA
The DNA here is from genome assembly GCA_028533165.1 of Leontopithecus rosalia. NCBI lineage: Eukaryota > Metazoa > Chordata > Mammalia > Primates > Cebidae > Leontopithecus > Leontopithecus rosalia. Next base: position 90,505,858 of record CM052651.1, on the reverse strand, counting down.
TGCAAGGAAAGTATGTTTTCACTGAGAGTCTTATATAAATTATTTATTATAAAAATAAATACCATGTTTTTTTATTAAGACTAATATGAAACATTTAACAGAGGTATTTTTCAACCCAAGGAATAAACTGAAAAATGAGGGAGAACAATGATAAATAAAACTGAAGATAAATTCTCTGACTTGTAATCTACATGGCATGGTGAGAGTGACAGACTTGGGTATCTGAAAGAAAGACAGGGAACTAAGTTGTATTGGATTTTTTAGAGCAGACATTGTAAAAATAAAGTTTATAAATTTTACATAAGCCAATATTGAAAACAGCACTATATACCTGGTACTTTATCCAATTTTACAGGACACGTAAGATGCCCAGCAGTTCAGCAAACATCCCAAGATCAAAAAGTGAATAATGGAGGATAGTAAATTCTTATAATTTTATGTTGCCTCAGTATCCAATTTGAATACAAGTTTAACTTTCTCATAGCAGAAGCGGGGTTTAGTCACCCTTAACTTAGTTTCCAGTTCTACATCAAACCCAAATCCCTCAAGCCGGAGGTCGGAGATAACAGCTTAGATGCATCTCTCCTGCCTAACAGACCAGGCTCCTCAATTTCCTGCTGCTTCCTTTAAAAAGACTATTCTGGTATTTTCCTGCAAACTCAAAGTAAGCTACACCCTGTGCCCTTATATTTCCTGGTAATTTCTATATGTTCTCTCTCTCCCTATGCCTGAGTTTTCATTTCTGCTTTGCATGTCCTGGAGACAGAGAACTGTCCTCCTGACTCATTGTGTCCTTCCTGCCTAGAATCCATAAGTAAAAAGTCTTTGAGCTTGATTCCTACTGTGGTAGTGTATCAAATTTGCACCATGCATATAAAGAAGTAGAGCTTCCCCAATCCAGAATTTCCCTGGGATGCCAGGGAGGACACAAAGTCAGGATCCCAGTGCCACAGCAACGGTCAGGTAGGCGTAAACTGAACATGGATCAAACAAGAACCACAAGGGCATCTTACAATATAATCATATTTTCTGTATGAAAGACCTCCAGGCCACAGGTCTGACAACTGAACATTAGGCTGTCTACCAGGTAAAAGTAGTATCCCACAAAAGTCATACTGTAAACACCCATGTCTAGCTCTCCTTCATTTCCCAGTAGGGAAGGGTTTCTAACAGGTCTGGTACTGAAACCTCAATAGCTAGAGACTCTTAAAACAAGGAAAATCCACTTCTAACTGGGATCAGAAGACATTCACAAACCTCTTCGCTAGTGAAATATTCATAATTAATAAAAATAATATAATGTACATATATTATAATGTTACATCATATGCAAATTTATGTACCTAATTATATATATATAATATGTGATTTTACTACTTATCATTGTTTTATTATATACATCTATAATCTTATATATATGTGTAATTACATACATAATACATTAAATAAATATAATTATGTGTATATTATATATATAAACATTCAAAGGCTCCAGAAATTTTTCCAAAGGTATACACCACATTAATTATATATATTATACATATGTATATATATATACATATGTATATATATATATGAAACACTGCCTCTCAATAACAGCAAGAGTCTATGTAATTTGAACCTAAACTAGTGCCTTCCTTCCCATTCCTAGCTCCAGAAAAGCAGTGCGTATTTTGGTCAAGAAGAGAGGCAGAAAATAAAAACTGAGAACTCCAAAGTTCTGCCCAAAGAACTAATTTTGTTAAGAAAAGAATGTAGGCAAGTTTGAGTTGAAGGGCACTCTCTAAAATAATGCATAATTTTATTGCTAAGCAATTAAGTAGAGACTGCCAGATCCATGATGTATTATTGGGTTTGCAGCATACATAATGATATATGGTTGGATTTAGAGCATATATATAATATGTACAAAAATTAGAGCACAGAATGGAGAAGAGGAAATAGAGCTTTCTAGGATTATTTCTATGTTAAATTAAATAAGTATAAATGTGAAATCGATTCTGATAAATTAAGGTATATATGGTAAGTCCTAAATCAACCACAAAGAAAATAACAAAAAATACAAAGAAAAATCATTAAATGAATTAAAATGTTACAGAAGAAAATATTTTCTTAATGCAAAAGCAGTAAAGGAGAGAGGACAAAAGAGACGTTAGAAAGATAAACAATTTGCAGATGTAAATTTAACTATATCAACAATAACATTAAATTCTAATGTAATATTCAATTAAATCAAAAGGCAGTTTATCACACTGGATTAAAAATGAAAAACAATATTCAACTGCTCATTTTCTGTAGAAAACACAGTTTATATTCAAAGATACATGTAGGTTAAAAATAAAAGGAGAGCAAAAGATATGTTATGTAAATGTCAATCACAAGGCAGTCAGAGAGGCTTTACCAATATCAGGAATAGTAGGCTTTTAAAAACAACACAATCACTAGATATAAAAACAGATATTTTATAGTTATATTGAGATCAATTTTGTTATTCTAATTTAATCATGTTAATTTATCAAAAATCAGAACAATTATAAATATATATGCACCAAACAGTACAACCTCAAAATATGAAGCAAAAAATTTACAGAATTATAATTAGAAATAGAGAATTTGCAAAAAGAGTTGAGGACTTCAGTATCACATTTTCAATAATGATAAGACAAATAAGCAGAAGTTCTATTAGAAAATGCAAAACTTGAACAATTAGACAGACTGAACTCAGAAGCCTTTATAGAACACTCCACCCCCAAAAGAGCAAAATACACATCCTTCTGAAGTACCCACAGTACTACACGGTAGACTACCTTCTAGGCCATGAAATAAGCCTCAATACATTTGAAATAATTCAAAGCACACAGAGTATGTTCCTTGCTACAATGGAATAACATTACAAATTAATAACAGAGTTGGTGTTTTTTCAGGGTGGCTGACTAGAGGCATTGGATGACAGTTTTCATGAAGAAGAACCAGAGTTACTGGTGAGTAACCAAATCCTGAGTGGACTACTGAGGAAAGAGTGCCATATTCTATGAAAGAACCCATGGGATGAAGCTGGGGCACAGTAAAAGAAGGAAGCAAGAGTTTGGCAGAGATCGACCCCTGAAGATCTTGGAGTCCCATGGATAAGGTAGGTGGGGCTACTTTTTGCTTCCTTCACCTCTGTGTCAGACTGCTGACTTCTGAACTGTCAGAGAGCCTGTCTGCCCTCATGAGCTCAAGTACTGCTGTAGGTAGTGTTTACAAATCTATTGAGGGCAGAGTACTAGGCTGTCAGCTCATGCAAGTATACCACCACCTCCTCCACTGTCAAGATCCAAGCTAAGGTAGTAGGTGCCATACCAGCTGGGCATCCATTGTGTATCTCTATCCTATCCAAAGAATCAAATCTCTTTTGCCTCAACATCAGTAGATCCCTTATGAACATTCCTTAGAATTTACTTGGACAGCAGCAACCAGAAAGGACAAGCAAGATAAAGGAGAGCTGTGATAATCCTGGAATTCTAACGCTCAGGGTAAGCTGTCCCTAGGGGAAGGGAGAGCACCACATGCCAAAGTGCCCCTGGAACAACAAAAACCAGAGTGTGCACTCTACTTTGGACAAGACCTCCCCACTTGTGAGCTAAAGATGACTGCACCCATCGCAGCAGAAATGTGGGCATGGTACTGGGCTATGTAGGGGAAAGTGTGGTTCCATCCCACCAGCAGGTGGCACTGGTGCCTGGGAACAAACATGGATGGAGGACCTCTGCTTGCCGACCCACAGCTGTGGATGCAACTGCAGCTATTTTTCAGGGGGGTTGGCATGGGTATGCCCAAGGAGAGCCATTATAGGACTCTTAGGAGGGGCTGCACCCCCACTTTTTGTATGCTCACCAGCCAAGCTTGCAAGAATGATGGGGTCCATCCCCGACTCTAAACAGAGCAGCAGCATTACTGCTGCAGAGTACAGGTTAGCCACAAAGCTATCTTTTTGGAGTCAAGGAAAGAGGTTTCTCCCTTAGGTCATTTCATTGGTAGCTATGGGGTAGGGATTTGCTATATGCCTCAGTTACACAGAACCTTGAAGATAAACTGCAATGTCTATCTGAACTGAAAATCCTGAGACCTGGAAGAAGGGTGTTATGTGGAGGTTGACCACTTTCCTGCCTGCCCATGATGTGTAACTGGGAGAAACATGGGAGCCTTTCACTACATGCTCTCCCTGTCATTCCTGTCAAGGCAAGTACATTAACTTATCATTGAGGTATCTGAGGGTGAGTTTGGTGATCCAGCTCTGCCCAGCTTTGTCCACATCATACCCTTCAGCAGGGAAGTCAGAACATCAGTCATTTCACAGACCAGCCCTCTATTTGTGACAACAGAGAGCCCTTCTCAGTAAAGAAAGATCAAACATATAGGACAGCCAGCTATTACCTATAAGCACCACCTTCTGAACTGGAGATTGAACTGCACAATCAAATCAAAAATCTTCTGTCAGAAGATCATGGTGCTGGGCAATTAGGTACGTTTCCTGAGACTTCCACAATCTCAGTCCCACAGAAGGTGTTAGTCCTGCTCATAGGCCCAATACATTGCAGCTATGATCAGCATTTGAAAAAGCCACCACACAAAGGCTATCTATAATCAAGGAATGCATCTAGAACATTGGCCCCTGAAAGCACCCAGAACTGAAGCCAAACAGCCCTTCACAACATACATTACAGTTACACCCACAAGAGAAAAATTTTTAGTAAGTGCCATCTAAAAGAAAGTAAATTAAAAAATAAGTGACAATTTCTCCAGGATGAGAAGGAACTTACATAAGAACTATGGCACCATAGAAAAACACAGTGCTTTAACATCTCAAAGGATCACAATAACTCTCTAGCAATGGATCCAAAACTAAATGAAAATTTTGAAATAATAAAGAATTCAAAATATAGATTGTGAAGAAGCTTAATGAGATCGGACAGAAAGCTAAAAACCAATCCAAAGAAATCAGAAAAAAAAATTAGAATATGAATAAAAAATTGCTATTTTTTTAATTTTGAAAAATTTTTTTTTGAAAATTTGAAAAAATTGCTGAATTTTTTATGAATAAAAAATTTGCTATTAAAAAAGATAGACATTTAAAAAAAACAGAACTTCTGAAAATAAAAAAATTATTGAAATAATTACAAGATACATTTGGAAGCTTTACCAGTAGACCAAGTAAAAGAAAAATAAGTCAAAGCTTAAAGACAAGCCTTCTGAATTAACCAAATCAGACAAAAATAAAGAAAAAAACTAAAAAAAATAGATTTTGAGAAATATGAGATTATGTAAAGTGGCCAAACCTATAATTTATAGGGATTTCTGAAAGAGAATAAAACGCTGAGAAAACTTATTGGTGAGAACAATCCATGAAAACTTCCCTGGTCTTGCTAGGGAATTCGGCAGGCAAACACAACAAGTTCAGCCAATACTTGGAACATACTTCACAAGATGAAACTCATTATTGCAACAGTTGGCAGGTTATCCACAATCAATGTGAAGGAAAAAAATTCCAAAAGCAGCAAGAGAGAAGTATTTAATCACTTATAAAGACAATCCCACAAAACTCCCAACAAACTTTTCATCTGTGTTAAATGCCTACATTAGAAAGATAGAAAGATTCCAAATTAACAACCTTGCAAGTCCTCAAGGGACTAGAAATTCAAGAGCACACCGAAGCTAAAGCTCAGAGAAGAAAATAATTAACAAAGATCAGAGAAGGACTAAATGAAATTGATAACAACAACAACAACAAAAATACAAAGGATCAACAAAACGAAAACTGGTGTTTTGAAATCATAAGCAAGATTAACAGATGGTTAGTTAGATTAACCAAGAAAAATGGAGAGAAGACTCAAATAAGCACAATCACAAAAAATAAAGGCATGACTACAGGTGATACCACAGAAATATAAAAGATCATCAGAGACTACTATAAGCATCACTAAGCATACAAACTAAAAAAACAAAACAAAAAAAAAAACTTGAGGAAATTCCTGGAAACATATAACCGCACAATACAGTAACAAAAAGAAATAGAAATCCCTAACAGACCAATAATGAGTAATGAAATTGAATCAATATTTAAAAAATTGTCCAACAGATATGAGCCCAGTACCAGATGGATTCACAGCCAAATATTACTAGATGTATGACGAAGAACTGGTACAAATTTTACCATAACTGTTCCATAAATTGATAAGAAGAGAATCCCCGTAACTCATTCTATGAAGTCAGTATCACCCTGATACCAAAGCCAGGCAAGAACACCATGAGAAAAAGAAAACTATAGGCCAATACCCCTGATGAATGTAAACACGAAAATCCTCAACAAAATAATAGCAAACCAAATGCAGCAGTACATCAGAAAGATAATATACCACAATCAAGCAGGTTTTATTTCTGAGATGCAAGAATGGTTCAACATATGCAAATTAATAAATGTGATTCACCACATAAACAGAATTTAAAACAAAAATCATATGTTCATCTCAATAGATCCAGAAAAAATAATTTTATGAAATTCAGCATCCACTCATGATAAAAACACTAAATATACTAGGCATTGCGCAAACATACCTAAAATAATAAAAGCCATAGTAAACTCATAGCCAACATCATACTGAACAGGGAAAAGTTGAAAGCATTCTCTTTTAAAACTAGAACAAGACAAGGCTGCACATTTTTACCACTCATATTCAACACAGTCCTGGAATTTCTAGCTAGAAGAATCAAGCAAGAGGAAGAAATAAAAGGCATCCAAATTGGAAAAGGGGACATCGAATAATATATGTTAATGGATGACATGATCTTAAACACTAAAGAGTATACAAAAGACTATCAATAACATTCAAACTGAAAACCAAACCAAGAATGCAATCTCACTTGTAATAGTCACACACAGGGGAGAGGGGAGAGAGAGAGAGAGAGAGAGAGAGAGAGAGACTTAGCAATACATTAACCAAGAAGGTAAAGATCTCTATGAGGAAAAATCCAAAACACTGATGAAAAAAACTGCAGATGACACAAATGAATGGAAAAACTTATAGATTGGAAGAATCAATACCATACTGCCCAAAGCAATATACATATTCAATGCAATTTCTATAATTTTTCACAGAATTAGAAATATAATCATAATATCTATATGGAACCAAAATACAGCCTGAATAGCCAAAGCAATCCTAAGCAAAAAAAAAAAAACAAAGCTTGATGCATCACATTACCTGTCTTTAAATTATACTACAAGTTTACAATAACCAAAATAGCATGGTGCTGTTATAGAGACACATAGATCATTGTTCATAATATAGATCATTGGGTTCATAATATAGAACCCATCAATAAAAGCAACCAACAGATCTTCAACAAGTCTTCAACCTACAACTAATAAATCTTCAACAAAGTTGACAAAAGCATACACTGTAGAAAAGACACCCTATTCAATAAATGGTGCTGGGAAAACTGGATTGCCAAACATAGAAGAATAAAACTGGATCCATATCTCTCACCATATACAAATTAACTCAAGATGAATTAAATTCCAGAAGATAAGATCTGGAGCTCTAAAAATTCTGGAAGAAAATGTTTGAAAAGCTCTTCTGGACATTGGCTTAAACAACAACAACAAAATTATAACTAGGTCCTGAAAAACAAACAACAAAAGCAAAAACAGGCAAAAGGGACTTAACCTAGAAAGTGTCTGAACAGTTGAAAAAAAAATCTAAAAATTAATAGACAACCCACAGAGTGGAAGAAAATGTTTGCATACTTCGTGTCTGACATAAGGCTAATATTTAGAATTTACAAAGAAGTCAAGTATCTCAATAAGACCAAAACAAATAACGCTGTTAAAAAGTGTGTGAAAGATATGAAGAGATTTTTCAGAAGAAGACATACGAGCAACCAAGAAAAATAAAAAAAATGTTCAAAACCACTAATCATCAGAGAAATGCAAATTAAAATCACAATGAAATACCATTGTGCACCAGACAGAATGGCTATTAAAAAGTCCAAAAATAACACATGTTGGAACATTATTTAGAGAAAAATATACATTTGTACACTGTTGGTGGGAATGTAAATTAGCATAACTTCTGTGGAAAACAGTATAGAGGTTACTGAAAGAACTAAAAATAGAACAGTTATTTAATCCAACCGTCAAACTACTGGGTATATACCCAAAGGAAAAGAATTCAGTATGTCAGAAAGACACCCGCACTTACGTGTTTGTCACAGCACTATTCACTATAACGACTATAGTATTCACGATTCACTACAGTAATGTCACGGAATAAACCTAAGATAACGATATATATCCAAAGATACACACACACACACACACACACACACACACATGCACACACACACCTTGGAATACTACTTAGCCATTAAAAAATGAAATCACATCTTTTGCAACAACATAGATAAAGCAGGAGGTCATTATCTTAAGTGAAATAATTCAGAACAGAAAGTCAACTACTTCATGTTCTCCTTTAAAGTGGGAACTAAACATTGGGTACACATGGACATAGAGAGGGGAATAATAGCCATTGGCGATATAAAAAGGTAGGAGGTTAGGAAGGGGGTGAGGAATGAAAATTACCAATTGGGTGCAATGTTCATTATTGGGGCAATAAGTACATTAAAACCGAGACTTCACCACTATACAGTATATCCATGCAACAAAACTGCAGTTGTACTCCTGAAATCTATAAAAATAAATTAAAAATCTCAAGTTTATGGAACAAAAGATATAATATTGGTAGGATAACTATATTCTCCAAATAGATATACAAATAATATCTGACGTGGCTTTCTGGAGAAATTGGTCAGTTATCCCAAAAGTTTTATAGAAATAAGGACTTAGTCATAAGTTTTTTGCTTAGGCCAAAAGGTAAAAACAAAGAATTAATAACATAAATATATTTATGAAAATTTAAAATATATTACTAATTTAAAAGAATAAATTAACAATTTATTATAAAAACATTATTAGCTGAATAAAAATACATGACATAATAAAACTTCTAGGATAAAGCTAAAGTAGTGCTTAGAGAGAAGGAACTAAAACAGATTTACAAGAAAAAAACAAACAAGCCCATTCAAAAGTGGGCAAAGGACATGAACAGATACTTTACAAAAGAAGACATACATGAGGCCAACAAACATAGGAAAAAATGCTCATCATCACTGGTCATTAGATAAATGCAAATCAAAACTACATTCAGATACCACCTCATGCCAGTTAGAATGGTGATCATTAAAAAATCTGGAGACGACAGATGCTGGAGACGATGCGGAGAAATAGGAACATTTTTACACTATTGGTGGGAGTATAAATTAGTTCAACCATTGTGGAAGACAGTGGGGTGATTCCTCAAGCACCTAGACATAGAAATTCCATAGGCCGGGCGCAGTGGCTCACGCCTATAATCCCAGCATTTTGGGAGGCCAAGGTGGGTGGATCACGAGGTCAAGAGATCAAGACATTCCTGGTCAACAAGGTAAAACCCTGTCTCTACTTAAATACAAAAATTTAGCTGGGCATGGTGGCACGCACCTGTAGTCCCAGCTACTCGGGAGGCTGAGGCAGGAGAATTGCTTGAACCCAGGAAGCGGAGGTTGCAGTGAGCCAAGATCACCCCATTGCACTCCAGCCTGGGTAACGAGCGAAACTCTGTCTCAAAAAAAAAAAAAAAAAAAAGAAATTCCATTTGACCCAGCAATCCCATTACTGGGTGTATAACCAAAGGATTATAAATCGTTCTACTATAAGGACACATGCACACGAATGTTCATTGCAGCACTGTTTACAATAGCAAAGACCTGGAACCAACCCAAATGCCCATCGATGATAGACTGGACAGGGAAAATGTGGCACATATACACCATGGAATGCTATGCAGCCATCAAAAACAGTGAGTTCATGTCCTTTGTAGAGACATGGATCAACCTGGAAACCATCATTCTCAGCAAACTGACACAAGAACAGAAAATCAAACACCGAATGTTCTCACTCATAGGTGGGTGTGAACAGTGAGAACACATAGACACAGGGAGGGGAGCATCACACACTGGGGTCTGTTGGGGAGAAGTAGGGGAGGGACAGCAGAGGGTGGGGAGTTGGGGAGAGATAGCATGGGGAGAAATGCCAGATATAGGTGATGGGGAGGAAGGCAGCACATCACACTGCCATGTGTGTACCTATGAAACAATCTTGCATGTTCTTCACATTGGACCCTGAAACCTAAAATGCAATAAAAAAATTGAGGAAAAATAAAAAGAAAAGAACTATTTTTTTATTTTTAAAATAAGAACTTATTTTATTCAGAAATAAACCTTTACATTTATAGTCATCTCTTGTTTTACTAGAGTACCAAAACAATTCAACGAGAGAAAGAATGGTCTTCAACATGCTGTGTTGGGACACTTTGATATCTACATATAAAGGCATGGAATTTTGTTTGTCCTTCACACTATATACAGTAATTAAACCAAAGTGAATTATAGACCCTAATATAAAAGTTAAAACTATAATACTCCTAGAATAAATATATTAGTAACTCTTTAAGACCCTGGGTTAGGAAAAGTCTGCTTTGATATAAAATCAAAAACAAGGAACCAGATAATAAATAATTATAATAAATGTCATTAATATTAAAACTTTTGAACATCAATGGACACAATCAACAAACAAGAAGACAACCCAAGAATGGAAAAAGAACGTTTGCAAATCATATTTCTGATGAGGGATTTAGATCTATAAATTTAAAAATACTCTTATAATTCAATAATAAAATGACAATCCAATTTAAAAATGAGAAAAGGTTCTGAACAGACATTTCTACGAAGATATACAAATGGAGAATGAGCACATGAAAGATGCTCAACAGCATTAGCTATTAGGGAAATACAAATCAAAGCCAAGAGGAGATAGCATTTCCTCACACTAGGATGGCTATAATCATAAAGACAGAAAAGAATGAGTGTTGGCAAGGATGTGAAGAAATTGAAGCCCTTGTACACTGCTAATGGCAATGTAAAACTGTGCAACTACTTAGAAAGTATTTTGTTTTTTTTCAAATGGTTAAACACAGATTTATGATATGACCCATGAATTTCACTTCTAGATATATACCCAAGAAAAATGAAGATATATGTCTACCTCAAAACTTATACATTAATTCTTATAGCAGTATTATTTATAATATCCAAAAAGTGGAAACAATTTACACGTCCATCCTCTGATAAACAGATAAATAAATGTGATATATCCATCTAGTGCAATACTATTCTGCAAAAATAATAAAATTTTGATACACACTGAAACACAGATGAAAGTTTAGTTAAAGCCAAATAGCATGTATTCTATAATGCTATTGACATAAAATGTTCAGACTAAGAAATTCTGTAGAGTCAGAAAGCAAATTAGTGGTAGATTAGGTATGGTAGAAGGTGGAGGTATGAGATAAATAAGGAATGATTGTTAATGAGTATATGGCTTATTTTCAAAATATTGAAAATGTTCTAAAAATTATTGTGATAGTGATTATGCAGTTCTGAATATACCAAACATTTTACACTCTAAACAGGTGAATTTCATGGTATATAAATTATGTCTTAATAGAGCTTTTATTTTTAAAAAACTAAACAAAACTTGTAACTATAATTCAACTCTGCAATTGCACACTTGGGCTTTGGTCACACAGAAAAAAAGCTAATATTCACACAAAACTTGTACATGAATATTCATAGCTGATCTCCTCAAAACAGCCAAACCCCAAAACAACCCAGACATACTTCAGTCAGTGAATGCTTAAATAAACTGTGGTACAGCTATACCATTGAAAGTTACTTGGCAGTAAAAAGGAGCAAACCGTTTATTCTCATGGATGAACCTCAGGAGAATTAAGTAAGTGGAAAAAGCTAATATCAAAAGGTTTCATACTGGATGGTTCCATCATAGTGAGTGATTCCATTTATGTAACATTCTTGAGGTGACAGAATTATTGAAATGGAGAACAGATTAGTAACTGTCAAGAATTAAAGAAGGGGAAGTGGGAGGAAAAAAAGATTGTGACTATAAAAGGAAGACATGATATGTTTGTGATGATAGAAATATTGAGTCTTTCCTCTAACAATGCCATCATCCTTGTGATAATGTACTACTGCTTTCCTAATATTACACTGAGGGAATCTTAGTTAAAGGCTATGTATTAGTTCCTTCTCATGCTGCTATGAAGAAATACCTGAGACTGGGTAACTTATAAAGAAAAAGGCTTTAATGGACTCATAGTTCGACATGGCTGGTCACAGTTCACCATGAGGCTTCACACTCATGGTGGAAGATGAAGAAGGAGCAAAGGTACATCTTACATGGCAGTAGGAAAGAAAGGGTGTGCAGGGGAACTACTCTTTATAAAACCATCAGATCTCATGAGAATTATTGACTATCGGCAGAACAGCATGGGAAAAACCTGCCCCCATGATTCAATTATCTCCCACTGGGTCCCTCCCATGACGAGGGGATTATGGGAGCTACAATTCAAGGTGATATTTGGGTGGGAACACAGCCAAACCATATCAGGCTACGTGGGATGTCTCTATATTATTTCTTACAACTGTATATGAATCTACACTTAAAGTAAAAAATTTAATCAAAACAAGTATATATTGAATCCAGAATTTAAACCCGTTTGTGAATTATATCAAAATCCATTCCATTTACTTCAACAATTGTTTTAAGATTGTCAATATCTAGAAGGTGGTAAAAGACAGTAGAAAGATAAATTCCATCAGATTTGCCACAGGACTAAATGTTTGTTTCTTAACTCTCTTAAATGCCTTGTATCCATCATGTTAAAAAATAACTACATAGAAAATACGGTATTCCTTCACAGTTCATGGGTTATAATGACTGCAGTTTAGGTGATAATTTCACATATATGCAGATATACCATTTAAATCCATTGAAGATTATGTATTTCCAGTTTTATAAGATGTTTGGATGACTGCACGCAATGATTTCTCTACTAACATCACAGTAAAATATATTAATATGGTAAGACACACTAAATAATGATTCATAGCAGAAAATTAAAACTGACAGAAAACTTCTTGCTGAAGTCTGAAAGAAATGTTCTTAACTACAATTATGCTGACATTTCATTAAAAATAAAATCTATGGCCCATCCTTGCTTGAAATCAAATGCTACCACCAAGTTGAAAGATATTAGGCACACCATTGTTTCTCTCTACAAGTTCTCTCCAGTGCAGTATACTTAGAAAATTTAATATGTAATATAATATAATATATAAATGTGTGTATATATATATATATATATATACTCTCTATATGTGTGTGTGTATATATATATAATACAAAAAATAGAGGCTACAACTGATAGGAAATAACTGGGCAAGTAGTGTGCAGGGAGGACTGTCCTATTCCAGAGGCAGGTGGCAGTAGTCTTTGTTCGTCATGAAAATATGGGGAAGATAAGAGAAGACCTAAAAAGGGGGCTGTTCCACCATTTAGAGTATCAGAAACTAAGGTCCTAATGTAAGAGACCATTCAATCTCAGGCCCAAAGAGCCATGTTACAATAAAAACCACAACACAACAATTTTAGATCCTGAGAATTGATAACTGGACTACAAAATTTGTTTATACGTCTGCTTTCAAGTTTTAGTACACACAGAGATTTATTCAACCAGCCTCTGGTCAATAACAAATCCCAATGAAAATCTTCTCACTGAAGATTGAGATAAACATAAAACTGAAAAAATGAGTCCAAAAAACAAGTAAAGGAGTATTATTTTGATAACTTAAAAGGAGAATAGATTTTGGAAAATAATTTATTACCAGCAGCAGAAAAACAATATGTAAACCTATTTTTAGTCACAACATGATACAGTCCTATAAGACATTTTGAAATACATAAGAAAACTTACAAAACAGGCTGATGGTTTTTTTTTAAATCAGGAGATTTAATGAGAAATAGAGATTAGAAAGAGTTGAAAGGAAACTAAATATGCAATAAAATTAAAATCAGTATTCCAACAAAAAAAGACAGAATGACAATTTAAAAATAAAATCAATAGTATGGAAGACCAATTTTAACACCTTTTCCAGAATGATAGGAAAATAAAAAAGAAATTAAAAATGAGAAAGTTATTTGATAAATTGGGGTCATAAAATCAATGTCAGATCTCACATATTTCTTATTCTCTCATTTCTGTTCTGTTCCTGAAGTTGAAATCAGCATGATTAAGACAGATTACATTTTCAAAAAGATAAAGACAATATGGTGATTCCTCAAGGATCTAAAACCAGAAATACCATATGACCCAAAAATCTCATTACTGTGTATATATCAAAGAATTGTAAGTTATTCTACTATAAAGACAAATGCACACATATGTTTACTGCAGCACTATTCACAATAGCAAAGACTTGGAATCAACCCTAATGTCCATCAATGATAGAGTGGATAAAGGAAATGTGGTATATATACACCATGGAATACTATGCAGTCACAAAAAAGGATGAGTTCATGTCCTTTACAGGGACGTGGATGAAGCTGGAAACCATCATTCTCTGCAAACTAACACAGGAACAGAGAGCCAAACACTGCATGTTTTCACTCATAAGTGGGTTGAACAAGGAGAACACATGTGGACACAGGGATGGGAACATCACACACTGGGGCCTTTATGGGATGGGAGACCAGGGAAGGGATAGCATTAAGATAAATATCTAACTAATGTAGATGACAGGTTGATGGATGCAGCAAACCAACATAGTACGTGTATGCATATGTAACAAACCTGCACGTTCTGTGCATGTATGCCAGAATGCCACACAACTACAACCATCTGATCTTTGACAGACCTGACAAAAACAAGCAATGGGGAAAGGATTCCCTATTTAATAAACAGTGTTGGGTAAACTGGCTAGCCATACGCAGAAAGCTGAAACTGGATCCCTTCCTTACACCTTATACAAAAATTAACTCAAGATGGATTAAAGATTTAAATATGAGGCTTAACACCATAAGAACTCAAGAAGAACACCTAGGCAATACCATTTGGAGCATAGGCATAGGCAACAACTTCATGACTAAAACACCAAAAGAAATGGCAACAAAAGCCAAAATAGACAAATGGGATCTAATTAAACTTAAGAGCTTCTGCACAGTGAAATAAACTATCAATAGAGTGAACCGGCAACCAACAAAACGGGAAAAAATTTTTGCAATCTACCCATTTGACAAAGCCTAGTATCTGGAATCTATGGAATTTAAACAAATTTACAGGAAAAAAAAACATCAATAATTGGGCAAAAGATATGTACAGACGCTTTTCAAAAGAAGACATTTATGCAACCAACAAACATATGAAAAAAAGCTCATCTTGGCTGTTGATCCAAGATGGCTGATCACTGACAGCTCGGGATTGTAGCTCCCGGTGAAAGCCTAGAGAACGAGAGGACGCCACACTTTCGGGCAAATTTTCGTCACTCACGGACCAGAAGATTCCCAGTGGAGGGGCCCCATGGGTCGCCAGCATGACTCTTGTGGCTGGCGCAGCGGTTTTGCCGGTGTCTAGGTGCGGCAGCTCTTCGTGTAGAGTGGACGGGCTTGGTTCCCCTACTGACTAATGCTTGGAGCTCCCAGAGCCGCTTGTTGCGGACTCAATAAGGAAGCCAGACTGGAGATTCCCAGGCAGAGGAGCACCATCAGCCTTATTACTGCTGTTTTGGCCGGCGCAGTGGGTTGCTCGGATTCCAGCACTGGGAATCAATAAACTGGGCATCCACTCAGAAACCTAATTAGAAAGGTGGTAACTGTAAAGACGACAGATGGATAAATTCATAATAAAGGGAAGAAACCAGCCTATAAGGGCTGAGAATACCCAAAATCAGAACCCCTCTCCCCCTACAGGGGATTGCGGCTCTTTATCAGCAACGGAACAAGCCCTGATGGAAAAGGACTGTGTCCCATTATCTGAAGTTGGCTTCAGA
Organism: Leontopithecus rosalia; assembly: GCA_028533165.1. Classification (NCBI taxonomy): domain Eukaryota; kingdom Metazoa; phylum Chordata; class Mammalia; order Primates; family Cebidae; genus Leontopithecus; species Leontopithecus rosalia. The sequence continues at coordinate 90,489,817 of CM052651.1, read as the reverse complement.
AGGTGGATGATAAGAAACTTCTGGGAGTTAAAAGAACTTGTTCTAACCCAATGTAAAGAAACTAAGAACTTTGAAAAA
>CM052651.1:90461376-90489239 GCA_028533165.1 Leontopithecus rosalia | reverse complement strand
TCCAGGACTTGAATTCAGATCCAGAACAAGTAAACTTAATAAATATGTATAGCGCTCTCCACTTTAAATACACAAAATATACATTCTCCACTTTCAATACACAAAATATTGATCAGCCATTATTAATAACCATTCTTAGAATTAAGCAATATTCCTGTTCTCTCTCCCTCTTTTTCTTCCTCTTTCTTCCTCTCCTTCTTTCCTATAATCCACTTGAATAAACTTCTGCTCTAATCTCTTTCTCTTCCTCCTCTTTAAGGCCAATTAAAAAAAAAAGTAAGGCTGTTTCTGACATTAACTTACCATACCACTTTCCATCATACTATCACTAGATGATAAATTATTTATAGATCACTCTGAAATTCCTCACTCCAGATTTGTATCCAAAACTCTTCCACCCACCTACCCACTCAGAGATCGTCTTTCCTCTCTGTAGAAGACACTAATGGTGAAGATGATTGAATCTAGAGACATCGCAGCAGGATGAAGAACACTATATTAATCCAATGATTCATCCATCCATCCATCCATCTACCCACCCACCTATCCATGCATCCACCCACCCACTCATCCATCCATCCACCCACCCACCCACTCATATATCCATCCACCCATCCACACAACCATCCACCCACTCATCCATCCATCCATTCATCCACTCACCCACCTATCCACTCATCCACCCATCCACTCACCCAGCCATCCCTGTATCCATCCACTCATCCACCCATCCATCCATGCATCTATTGGCCTACTGACCCATTCAGTCACACATCCATCCACCCACCCACACATCCATCCACCCAAAAAAAAAAAAAAGAAAAAAAGCTCATCACTGATTTTAGAGAAATGCAAATCAGAACCACATTGAGACACCACCTCATACCAATTAGAATGGTGATTATTAAAAAGTCAAGAGACAACAGATGCTGGAGATGATGTGGAAAAAAAGGAACGCTTTTACACTGTTGGTGGGAGTGTAAATTAGTTCAACCATTGTGGAAGACAGTGTGGCAATTCCTCAAGGATCTAGAACTAGAAATACCATTTGATCCAGCAAGCCCATTACTGGGTATATACCCAAAAGATTAGAAATTATTCTGTTATAAAGACACATGCACATGTATGTTTATTGTGGCACTGTTCACAATAGCAAAGACTTGGAACCAACCCAAATGCCCATCAGTGATAGACTGGATAAAGAATATGTGGCACATATACACCATGGAATACTATGCAGCCATAAAAAAGGATGAGCTCCTGTCCCTTGCAGGGACATGGATGAAACTAGAAACCATCATTCTCAGCAAACTGGCACAAGAACAGAAAACCAAACACTGCATGTTCTCACTCATAAGTGGGTGTTGAACAATGAGAACACATGGACACAGAGGGAAACATCACACACCAGTGCCTGCAGGGTAAGGGCTGGGGAGGAAAAACAGGAGTGGGGAGGTTGGGGAGAGATAGCATTAGGAGAAATACCTAATGTAGATGACGGGGCAATGGATGCAGCAAACCACCACTATGGCACGTGTATACCTATGTAATACACCTGCACGATCTGCACATGTACCCCAGAAGTTAAAATGTAATTTAAAAAAATAAATAAATAAAAGATAATAAAAAAGATAACTAAAAGGGAGTTTCCAGAACTAACAAGAAACTTGACTGTGTAAATGAAAAGAATTTGATAAGTTTCTTTAATACAAATACAGGCATTTAATATGGTTATAAGGCTGCATTTATAAATCCTATGTAGGTAAAAGACAAGTATTGGTACCCACAAAAAAAATTGCAAAACACAGAAACAACAACAAAAGCTGTCTTATTCTACCTTTCCGTCATGGAGAGCCAAAAGAAATGATTAGACAAGATAGAACATGTACATTATTTTTAGCATAAAGTTAAATTGTTGAGAATTTATTAATCAATAAGTGTCCATATTTGAATTTAATAAAATAAACAATTATTTTAAGAGGCGGGTGTATACAACTTTAAACAGTGGGTGTGCTACAACTGGAGGAAATTACACATTTGATGAATGTTCAAGTAATCACCATGTCAAAATTCTGTAAATGTGTCCAGGTGCAAATTAAATGAGCTCCGAGTTTGCCTCATACTGGCAAGTTTTTATCTGTTTATTTAGTTTAATTAATAAAGATGAATTTGCTTGTTTTGCTTTAAAATATTTTTTTAGGCCAGGCACAGTGGCTCATCTCTGCAATCTCATCACTTTGGGAGGCTGAAGCAGCAGGATCACTTTAGACAAAGAGTGTATGATTAGCCTGGGCAACATGGTGGGACCCTGTCTCTAACTAAAACAGTAAAAAATAATACAAAATTAAAAACCCTTTTAAACATTTTATTCTGGGTCTGAAAAATCTGCATGCATATATATTATATCTCATGTGTGTGTGTGTGTGTGTGTGTGTGTGTATACACACATACATATGCATATACCATATATATACACACACACACACATACATTTTCCTAGTCGGGGTAAAGCATGTCTGACAATTTCCAAAGGGCAAATTATGGATGTAGGTGCTAAAGATTATAGGAAAAGTTATTTAACATAAATGCCTGAAAGATTACTTTCTGAACATGTGTATTGAAATATCATTACATTTGGAATCATGGTAGAAATCTCTCATGTTTAATTAATGCCTTTGTTATAATAAGAGGCAGGCTTTCAATATCCAACACATTTTTATTGAAAATTAGATGCATGTTTTAACAAAGCAAGCAAAAGTAAATAAAGCTGACATCTTTAAATAAGCAATTGCTTCTCTTGTATCACATAGCTTCGCTACAACGTAATTATTAATGAGCTAAATGCCATTACCATGAATCTCTGTACATATATTGCTCCTTAAAAAACATCCTTGTTTATAGGTTAAGAAACTTAGTGGAATGCAGACAGCAACAATTTTTTAAACCAAATTAAAACAATGATGTTCTAACATTTAATTTTGTAAGATTAAAGTTTCTTTGCAACCAACATATTAAAATGTTTAATTCCTGTGATGATCAAAATAATCCAAAATAAAAGAATGATAACATTTCCCTCATTAAAACTTCTCAATACTCTATAATTCACATTAAAAATGAGGATAGGAAAAAGAACCAATCAGTTACATATTGTTAGCATTAAAAATTACTTCAATATCTCTAAAGAGTGTTATATCAAGTGAAGAAGACAATCTCATTTATTTCAGCTTGATTAAACTTTAGACAGACTTCTTCCTGAATCTAAACCCTTGACCTCCCTGTTCTTAGAGAATACCTTCAAAAAATGTAATGGTATATTCTTTCTTTTCCTTTTTTGGAATATAAATCTTTTTTAAAGTTTATTGCTTATATTGCAAGTTAGCAAAGTCTTGCTCAAGTTCCTCAGAGCCCCTTTTGAACTGTACTCATCTAGGAAGATAGTATCCCTATCTAACATTATCTGTGAGAGGGTAGAAATCTAACTTCAGTGGGTACCTTGCTCCAAGATGTAGAACTATCTCCTGTCATGAAGATATCAGAAAGTTTGTTTTCCATTGGGTAGGGCCAACTAGCAAAAATAAATGGTTTACCATGCCAATCTGCCTCCATCCCCCTCCCCAGCTTTTAACTACCTTCCAGTCCTTTGCTCAGCAGAATTGAGTTCAGACTTGAATTCTGTCATCTCCTCTCCACTGTTTTGTCTTGTTCAGGTGCAATCATGGCTTTGACGTAAAATACTGTCTCCTTTAATTCAATAATTTCAGAGTTTGTTACTTATATACTTACAAATAAGCATTATTCATAATAACAAATTAAAAATCAAAATGTCTGTAATTTTAAGTAGGACATTTGTTCTTTTTCTTTCTTTTTTTCTTTTTTTTTTTTGCAACAGTGGTCCAAGACTAAGTGCAGTGCAGTGGGATAAACACAACTTACTCCAGCCTCAACCTCCCAGGCTTAAATGATCCTCCCATCTAAGCCTCCTGAGCAGCAGCTGGGAATACAAGCATGTGCCAACACATCCTGGATAATGTTTTTATTTTTTGTAAAGATGGGGGTTGTTGCCTAAGCTTAGAAATATTCTGAAGTTATGTTTATAACATTGCCCCAATTTCATTATAAATGTAGGTATGTGTGTGTAGGCACAAAAATACATATTATGTATAACAGAAGATGTGTTTGTTTGTGTTCTGGTGAATGATTATTATTTTCTTTCCATTTTCTTCACTTTCTAAGTTTTTCTTAACATACAATCTTTAGTAATCTCAAAACACTTAATGTTATACAAATTATGTTTTGAAAAATTATTTTGTGTATATGTTATGTTTTGTAACAATTAGTGTATGTAAAAAGGTTTATCCTGGCTTAGTTATTTTACTTATAAGTAAAATTAATTCATAATATTATAAAAATGATTTAAATTATAATAATCTTATATTAATCTACTTAGAAGGATTATTTGCTATCTCATAAAAATGAAAAAAAAAACAGTAAATAAACATACCATCTACCAGAATGTTCTGGTTACTAAGTCTTTGACTTTGTGAAATTCATGTTCTAGTTGCAAGAAGAATAGCCTAAATGACAACAGTGAACTGAGAACATTACTGTGGAAGAAATGTGTTATAAGTCAAAAATAAAGAAGAAACTCACTTTACAGAAGGTGTTATGTTGATTTCTTTGGTTGTTTGTGTTCCCTTTACTCTTAGGAAAGTGAATGAAATGGAACAATTGATAATGGGGACAAAATAGCAAACTTTTAAGCTTACTAAATGGCTTAATGATTACTTAGATTGAGGTGCTGGTGATGGATATGGAGAGCTGTGAATAGTTTTAGATTCAATATCTTTTAAAGGTACAAACGAAAGGACGTGCTTATGGATTAGATATGAGAATCCAGCAACAGCATTGATGACATTGCCCTCTATTAGAATGGAGCATAATCAGGGAATGATGAAATTGGGGGCAAATAAAGACTCTATTTTGAATTTAGCGGGTTTTAAATGACTATGAGACATTCTCAATATAAAAATTATTAGAGAGATATTTTACATTACATTTATTTTGAAATTTCTCAATGTATATTTTACACTAAAAACATATCTCAATTCAGACATTAAATTTTCATTTAAGGCATGTAAGTAGTATTGATTGCATAAATCTAAATAGCTAAAAAAATTCCATTAAAATATTAGTCCCATATACCCAAGTCATTTCAAACAAATTTCCAATAATTGAACTAAGTACTAATAACAATTTTCCTTTAATATACAAAATGTGTTGATAAAACTTGTTCATCTTTTTTAACGTTTTAAGAATTAATTTGGCGTAAAAGCACATATTCTTGTTTCAAAAGTTATGCCTGTTCATCTTTCCAAGAGAAGTAATTTACTAATCCTTATGTCAACTAAGAATTATTAACATCAAAGTCAAAGGAAAATTGAAAAACTCTAAATTCATTAATCACATAACAGTTTTTCAATTTTATATGTAGTTTTTGAAACTATAAGATTGCTATAATACTGTCAATAGCAATTAAAATCTGTGTATTGACTCTTTAAAAATCTGTGCAAAATCATCTTTATTGATCTTTATTAGGATAACTTCCCATTATAACATGAATTATTATAGCTATTTGGAATAAAAAATTTTTTTCTTTGGAGATTTTAGTTTGCTTTTGTTCAGTGAGATATTATCGTAAAACATGTAAAACAAACTATTATTTTTTATCTTTGATTATTGAATATCTAGAAATAATTTCTTTAACTTCATGAAACTTTGAGTAGGAATTATCAGTACAGAAAATCTTTGTATTATTTGACTCAACCAAAGAGCATTTTAGCAAAAAAACTACAAAACCATCAAGTTTGTTATCTTCTATTTCTTTCAACAATTATACGAACTGGCAATGAGTCATAGTACTTACAAATATATACTAAGTAATATTAACAACTGTGTTATGACACTTGTCACAGAGTCTGCTTCAGAAAACTGAACAAAAATATTTTCAGTATCACATAGTTAAGTAAAACTAAAAGGACTTATTAGTTTATTTTCACACTTCTATAAAGAACCACCAAAAAAAATAAAACAGAGGTTTAATTGAATCAAAGTTCTGCATAGCTCAGAGGCCTCAGGAAACATACAATCATGATGGAAAGTAAAGGGGAAGCAAGCCATGCCTTACGTGGTGGCAGGAAAGAGAGAAGGGGGAGGTGACAGACACTTTAAAATGATCAGATTGTATGAGAACTCACTCATGAGATAGCAGTGGAGGGATGATACTAAACCATTAGAAACCACCTACATAAGCCAATCACCTCCCACCAGGCCAATCCTTTAAACAGGGGGATTAAAATTTTACATGAGATTTGGGTAGGGACACAGAGTCAAATCATTCTACCCTTGCTCCTTCCAAATCCCATGTACTTTTTACATTTCGAAATGCAATCACACTTTCCAACAGTGTCTAGCATGAACCCAAAAGTCCAATCCAAGTTTTATCTGAGACAAGGTAAGTACCTTCTGCCTATAAGACTATAAAATAAAAAACAAGTTAGTTACTTCCAAGATACAATGCAGGTATAGGCATTTGGTAAATGCTTCCATTGAAAAAGAGAAACTGGCCAAAACTAAGGGGCTACAGGCCCCATGAGATTCCAAAATCCAGTAGGGCAGTCATTAAATCTTAACATTCCAAAATAACCTCATTTGACTCCATGTCTCACATAGAGGTTATGCTGATGCAAAAGGTGGGCTCCCAAGGCCCTGGGCAGTTTTGCTCCTGTGGCTCTGGAGGGTACAGTCCTTACAGCTGCTTTCACACAGTGATTGTTGAGTGCCTGTGGCTTTTCCAGGTACAAGATGCAAACTGTTGGTGGATCTGCTATTCTGGAGTCTGGAGGGCAGGGTCTCTCCTCTCACATTTTCATTAGGCAGTGCCCCAGTGGAGACTCTGTGTGGGGGCTCCAAACCCCACATTTCTTCTCCACAATGCCCTGGTTCAGGTTTTCCATGAGGGCTCCACCCTTGCAGCAAATTTCTGGCTGGATAGCCAGGTGTTTCAATACATCCTCTCAAATCTAGGCAAAGGTTCCCAAACCTCAATTCTTGCCTTCTGTGCCCCTCCAGGCCCGACATCACATGGAAGCTGCCAAGGCTTAAGGTTTGCACTGTCTGAAACAATGGCCTGAACTGTACCCTGGCCCCTTAGAGCCAGGCTGGAGCTTAAGTGGCTACTACTTAGGGTGCCATGTTCTGAGGCTGTACAGAGCAGCAGAGCTCTGGGCCTGGCCCATGAAACCATTTTTCCTTCATAGGCCTCTGGGCCTCTGGGCCTATGAAGGGAGCTGCAGCAAAGATCTCTGAAATGCCCTGGACATTTTCGTTATTGTCTTGGGTATTAATATTCTACTCTTCTTTACTTAAATTTCTACAGGCAATGGCTTAAATTTCTCCCCAGAAAATGGATTTTTCTTTTCTATTATATGGTCAAGCTGAAAACTATCCAAACTTTTATGCTCTGCTTCCTTTTCAAATAAAAGTTCCAATTTCAGACCATCTCTTTGTGAGCATGTATGACTATATGCTCACAAAGAGATGGGGCAGCCAGGCCAATCTTGAAGACTTTGCTATTTAGAAATTTCTTCCACCAAATACTCTAAATTTACATCTCTATCAAGTTCAAAGTTCCACAGATCCCTAGAGCAGGAGCTTTTTGAAAAGGTCTCTTTTCTAAAGCATTAAAAGAGTAACCTTTACTCCAGTTCCCAGTAAATTCCATCTCCATCTCAGACCACCTCAGTTTGGATTTCATTGTCCATAGCACTATTAGCATTTTGTTCAAAACCATTCAACAATTCTCTCGGAAGTTCCAGACTTTCCCACATCTTCCTGTCTTCTTCTGAGTCCTCCAAAATCTTCCAATCACTGCCCATTACTTAGTTCCAAAGTTGCTTCCACATGTTCAGGTATCTTTATAGCAGAGCTCTACTCTCCTGGTACCAATTTCTATAGTAGTCTGTTTCACACTGCTGTAAAGAACTACTTCAAAATGGGGATGATGCTAAACCATTAGAAACTGCCCCAATGATCCAATCACCTCCCACCAGGACCCTCTTTCAATACATAGGGATTACAATTTGAGAGGAGATTTGCATGGGGACACAGAGCCAGACCATATCAAGGAAAAACATCAAGGTTTTCTTCAAAATTCTAATAATTCACTCTTTTTTTTTTTTTTTGAGATGGCGTTTCACTCTTGTTACCCAGGCTGGAGTGCAATGGCGCTATCTCAGCTCACTGCAACCTCTACCTCCTGGGTTCAGGCAATTCTCCTGCCTAAGCCTCCTGAGTAGCTGGGATTATAGGCACGTGCCACCATGCCCAGCTAATTTTTTGTGTTTTTAGTAGAGACGGGGGTTTCACCATGTTGACCAGGATGGTCTCGATCTCTTGACCTCCTGATCCACCTGCTTCGGCCTCCCAAAGTGCTGGGATTACAGGCTTGAGCCACCGCGCCTGGCCCAATTGACTCTTTTTTTTAACCTCACATAGGTGGAGCATCAATCATCATGACTATCATGTAATAAACTATATTTTCTATTTCTAGCTGAAATTAATATTTAATAGCTGTAAATGATACCAAAAAAATCTATGCCACTAGTTTTTTATTTAGTTCAAAGAATGAAATTTTTCTTCTAAATCTGGGAGTCCTTTGAGGAAAAAAAATGTACCCAAAGTATTAATTGGACCGTTTTTCATATTGTATACCTCATTCAAATCTAAAAAAAGGCACTTGTTTACTATTTTTAAAAATTAGGATCGGGCCGGGTGCGGTGGCTCATGCCTGTAATCCCAGCACTTTGGGAGGCCGAGGCGGGTGGATCACGAGGTCAAGAGATCAAGACCATCCTGGTCCAAATGGTGAAACCCCCGTCTCTACTAAAGATACAAAAAATTAGCTGGACATGGTGGTGTGTGCCTGTAATCCCAGCTACTAGAGAGGCTGAGGCAGGGGAATTGCCTGAACCCAGGAGGCGGAGGTTGCAGTGAGCCGAGATAGCGCCATTGCACTCCAGCCTGGGTAACAAGAGTGAAACTCCATCTCAAAAAAAAAAATTAGGATCAACTGATTTTTCCTATTGTTAGAAACAATTGTAAACTATGGGTAATTTTTCAGTTAACTAAAGATCTTTGGCTTATTATAAAATATTTCTTTTAATCCTATTTTTAAAACTTTTTAAGAAAATAATTGTAATTGAAATAACACGTTCTTATCTTTCCAAAATTAGTCTTCTTTCTTTACAAATCCAAGCCATTGTATAACACTCCAAAGTTGTAACTTCAGACCCTGTCAAAAACCATTTCTTTGAATATTTGACTCTAATTTTGGTTAACTTTCTTGTTTCTTTTTTTACTATTATAAAAAAAAGTGCACAGCAAATTCGTTATATATTTTCTGAGAATATATGTTAATAATGACTAGTTTAATATCTTTAAAAAAATACATGACAAAGAGCTTTTCTATTCTGCTTTGTCACAGCAAATTGTAATGTTCATTCGTGGTGAAATCAGTTAACATGCACATCCTTATCCAAACTCTCTTATTCTTTTTTTTTTTTTTTTTTTTGAGATGGTGTTTTGCTCCTGTTACCCAGGCTGGAATGCAATGGCATGATCTCGGCTCACCACAACCTCCGCCTCCTGGGTCCAGGCAATTCTCTTGCCTCAGCCTCCGGAGTAGCTGGGATTACAGGCACGCGCCACTGTGCCCAGGTAATTTTTTTGTATTTTTAGTAGAGACGGGGTTTCACCATGTTGACCAGGATGGTCTCAATCTCTTGACCTCCTTATCCACCTGCCTTGGCCTTCCAAAGTGCTGGGATTACAGGCATGAGCAAACTCTCTTATTCTTTACTGTTCCAGTTAGAGTACCAATTTCTACATTTTCATTTAATTCTTCTTTAATAGCATAACTTTATTTTAAATGAGAAACTTTGTCCATATGTATTTTTTAAAATAGACCCATAATTTAATTACATTTTGATTAAAATAATAGTATGCATTTCAATTTAATAATGATATAGTTTAGAGAGTTATAATTGTAATTTATTCCACCTACATAAAATATTCAAATAAACATGTTACAATGTTACAGTAGTACATAGAAGAAATCATTTAATCTGAATCAATTCATTGCCATGACTAGATCACTGATGTGCTGGAAATGATTCATGCACCAATCACATGCACTAAAACACAGTATCTTATATAAGGCAAAGGTTAAAATGAAATATGAGTTTAAGTTAAGTGGAAAAATGTTTTACACTGCTTCCGTTTTAAATTTTCAATTTACCTAATTAAAATCAAATAATTAAAATTTTATATTTTACTCTTCGGTGTACTAGAGGTATTTCATGTGTTCTATAACCACAGGTTTGATTAGAAGCCATAAGGAAATAAAAATCTAGTCTTATTTCTTAGCCCAACACAGTAAAATTTCTTTGAAGAATTTTATAGTAAATTACTACTTTTGATACTTTCAAAGTGTTCTAGAATTCAAAGAAGGGAAATAAGACAAAATGCTAATGTGTTTCTCTAATGGCTAATAAAAGCCAATCACTGCAACCTCATTTCCAAGACATAGCAGGGACAACCCATTAGGCTTGAGATTAGGAAAGAAACATAATCCAGAATAAACATGGGTGAGAAAGGTAGATGTGAGAGCTATACATGAGTGCTAACAATGCAAAACAACAAATAAAAGAGATGGGAAGAGGTTAGCCACCATTTTTATTTTCAAAATTCAATGAATTTACTTGTTTTAGTTGTAAGAGTTCGACTAAAATTACTCTCTGTAATTTTAGTCTGTACACTCTGGCATCAGTATAAAAATCAATGGTAGTACAACTTGCAATTGTTAGCCACAGGGAAAGAGCAATTCTAAAGTAAAGCCTGAAAGCCTTGATGCTACTCATAAGCTGCTTCATTAAAACAAAGGCCACACACAGTGAAGTCAAGAATCCTAAGTTTCCACAAAAATTAGTTCTCAGCCAGCTTCAAGGGCAGAGATATTTCTACATTTGGAAGTGTCATCCTTTTGCTAATACTAATATATTTGGCTTCTGTGAAGAACTTTTGCCGTTTATCTGAAAGTTAATTGTTTTTATTCTCACAAACATACAATTTTCCTAAAATGAGGGGCCTCTATCACAATCAACACCTTCTTCAACACAACTGTCATCATAACTATCAGCATCAAATTCAGGGCATTCTTTCTGAAACATCTCCTTAAGAGCTAAAATTTTCCAGGTAGATTATAAAAATAGGTTGTTTTTAATGAAATTCATTTCACTCAGTCATAGCCATCTTAGATTGTCCCCACTTTCCATTCTGACAATATGGAATTCTAAGTCAGTCAGTTTAGTTCTGTGTACTTGTTGGAGTCAGGCTGGGTTTTTATTTTCTAGTTTTGAAAGAGAAGGCTTGAAAAATACTTGAAGAATGTGAACTGATATATTTAAAGTCCCATAATATTGATTTTGCTGTGACCCTGAAACTGCTCTAAAATAATAAAATCCATTTTAAAATATTGACCATCTACAATGTGTACATGGAAATGGATTCCTGAAGTACTTTATCTTTTCAGTAGGATTAGAGAGTAATCCAGAATATTTGTTTATTAGTAATCTAAAATAAGGAACAAATTATTCATGAAATAGGAATACAACTGAGTGTCAGATCATAGCATTAACCTTAGGTAAACAGTATTTGCAAAAGTACAGTATTCATATTATGGGACATGGTTTCATCTGCTATGGAAATTTAACAATTCAACTATTAAGCTCCTCACAATAAGGATAATAGCAAATATAGATTGGAAATTTAGTACCTGTTCAGTGCTTATATAAACAATCTATAACATATATTCCCAATTTATTTATGGGAGATAAATTCAAAAAAGCAGAAGTCCAGTTAAACTAAATAAGTCTGTACTGAATGAAGAATGTAGGATTTCATGCCACAACCTAATCTATGCCTATAATAATTACGCTAAACTATTGTATTGACTCAACAATCAATTATATCCATTATTAATGCTGCTTTCCAATTCTTTGGCTTTTATTGAATAGTTTTTGCAATAAATTAAAATGAACCATAAGCTCATAGTGTTCTGAAAACAGTCAAGGGACCTACAAAGCAAACTAATTTAATGTGTAGCTTCTAATTAGCTGTAATTACAACATTTAATAAATGAAACACCTACCTTTAGAGATAATCAAATCTTTTCACCAAATTCCACTTGTGCTATGGTGTATACAATAGGCTAATAACAATCAGAAGCATAATTAAAATGCTATTAGGAAATGTAAAAGTAAATTTTATTGCCAGCCCTGAACTATTCTTCCTCTAAATAGATTTAAGATGAAAACTGTGTATAGAAAAATGAATTATATAATCATCCATAATTTAACTCCAATTAAGAAAGCATACCTTATTCTTAGAGAACACACTCATTCATGTATACACATAGGCAGACACATTCAGGCATCTGGGAAGTTCTTTACTTATAAAATTATTAAAGATCTTACCTGAATACACGTCAGTGAAAGTGCTCACCTTTGTGCATTAGGCAATTAAACAATTCTAGGCACTGTGACAGCCACCAATATCACAACACAAAAACAAAGATTCAAGCTGTTTCAGAATAAGATCTCTTGAAGAATAAGACAGTTATATTCATGTTTAACCAAGTTTTATTTCTTGAAGCAGTATTTTTGAGGAATTTATTATAGTCAGTTTGCAGTTATAAACATTTATGAACAAGCTCCAAAATTTATTTTGTCTTTTTCCTGATCTATCTGGAGTTAAGGAGAAGAATGCAAAATAAACAGAGATGATTTATAAACTGTGCTTTCTCCTTGCAAATATGCATGATAAAGCGGTAAGATTATTGAGCATCAGAAGGTATATGACTTGACATCTGGCTTACCCCCAAGGGGAAAAATAGTACACTATTTTCTTTAAATAAATGTTTAACATTGAAAGCAGCAGAAGCAGAAAATAATGGTAAATCTTTTGCTTCATAGAGAAAGAAAAATCTTAACTAGTATGTGGTATGTTCAATCTGGTTTAATAACAAACAAAAAAGTGATATTACTGCTTTTAGAAAAATTTGGCTTTTGGAAAGAGACAGGAAAACGAACAAATGAAAATTCAGCTGACCAAAGATGCTAATTAGTCTAAAATGCCTTTGCAACAAAAGAATAGACAGCATAATAGCTCCGCGAAAAGACAGCATAATAACGTCTTTAATGACGTTTAATAATCAAGAACATTAAATTGTCAAGGATATTTTAAAATAGTACAAATTTCAGAATATTTGCCTTATAATTAATGAGCTAACTAACAAATGAGAATAATACGTTTGTGCTGAAACTCAAAAGTCAGAGCAGCAACACTTCCCATCCCCAAAATGATCAATAGATCTTTCATAACCACAACGTCAATAAGTACAATTTCCTTCAAACATTAACAAATTAGAGCCCAGGTTTTTTGTTTGTATGTTTGTTTTAAAAATACCAAATAATGCATCTACCAAGCAATTTATATAGAAGATATTGGATTTGTCATTTTACTTTTTTAATATAAGATATACAACACTACAATTTTTAGAATGTCAAGGTATTTTTGGATAAAATTTATCTCAGCCTATTTTTTGCATCCAAAATATGTCCTTCTTGAATTTCCTTCAGAATGTTGCCTAACCAGTGACTATAAACTCTTGCAGTGACAACTATTATCCATTATCCAGCACTTGACATGCCAGCTCAACATCACTATATTAACTGACTTTCGAGTTTTCTCACTCCCTGTGGGACCCTCTCTCCTAAGATTGATGAGGTGGGACACAGTGTTTGAGCTGCCATCCTGACTTGACAAACGGCAAGACTGGCCCTTGCACAGAGTAGAGGCGGGAGGACAAGGGAGGGAGAGAAGCATGGTGTATCCTGGAGTGGCAGAGCCTCATGTACATGTTTTCCAAGGCAATTAAAACATTGTTTTTCAGATTTTACACTTCAGGCAAACATACAACTTCTCTATTTAGTTAAAGTGGCCAAAGTTGCATTAATACACATTGCAAATGTAACAATTATAAAGGGATTAAGTTTCTGTCCCTTAGATATTTTAGAGAGGCTACTTTCTGAGATAAAAGTTGCTGTTTCCTCCAAATTTAAATACGCTAAAACTCTAATCACTTCTTGTAAATTCCCAAAATGGTGTTATCGCTTTCTTTTTAACCATTGAATTCACTCTGGCAGAGCTAGAGTAATAAAACTCATCATATTCTAATTTTCAGACAGCTTGATAAACCCACTGTTCTCACTATAGATAAAGTGTAATGAAGCACTTTCTTTCCCATAGGAAAGTCTTTGACTCATATGCTTTGATGCCAACTAGCCTTCACATCTGCTGTTTCACCATTGATGGCTTTAACTTGGCATGCTGAACTAGTGTCTGATGAAGCAGCTTTACTCAAAGGCACCATTTTATTTCCTGCAATGGGAACATAGTAAAATGGTGTTGGTTTCCTGTAGGCCTTATGCAAATCCCTGTAATAAACATAGGATCAGGCCTCACGTACAATAAATTGTGTGTTAGATGAGGAAAGGGGGAGGGAGAAAGTCTCTCTGAGTAAAAATTACTTCCTTACTATACAAATAAATCAAATGCATAATAAATAGTCGTGTTTGAAATATTTATTTTAAACATAACCTATTTGTATTAAAACTATAATAAACACTAATAAAAATGTGACACTTTAAAATACCAACTTTATTTTATTGAACAAAATACTACCACTTCATCTAATATTAACTGTTAATGAATTTCCCACCTTCAATATTTCAACACCATTAATATAGGACAAATAATTTGGGAGAGTTAGAAATATTATATGACTGTAAAAATATTCACTGAAATATTTCTTTCAGATTTCTAGAAAAGATGTCTGATGGACAATGAAGAACACAACAACATGAACAAATACAAGTTTCATTAACAATATTAATCATTAGCCTAAACTGACTGCCCAGATACATTGGTGATCAACCACATAAAGCTTTTATGTTTTGTTTAACTCATTAACACAAAGAAAAAAATGATTATCTATAAACTTCAATATCTGAGACCAACAAAAGAATTAAAAATAAAGTTCCTATGTGTTCTAAATAGCCATAGCTGTTTTCTAATAAGTAGTTTGCAAGCAAGTTGGCAATAATAGTTTTTGGCTTGGAAACCTAAGTGTATCAGGTATTCCATCCTCCAAGTTGGAACAGTATGTTATGTTTGAAGAACATTTTGTTTTCAGTTAGATCTTCAAAATAATATTGAGGAATTCTCAAGTAACACAAAGCAATATGTAAATTAGAATTATGTACTAAAGCATCCTTGCCAGTTAAAATAGCACTATTTTTTTTTCACAACAAAGAAGCAAACAGAAGTAGTTCATTAAATGCTATAAGGTAGTAAAAGAAGCTCAGGCAAGAAAACTACATGAACATGAATCCCAAAGCTCTTGCTCAGAACCCAATTTAATATAAAACTATAGAGTAGGCCAATTAACACCACTTCCTTAATGTCACTTAAAAGTCATTTCTTCTTAATTCAGTCTACATTAGGTAAGCACAAAGTCTCATGTACAATCCTCTCAAATCTCGAATATGGACCCTTATGCTTTCAATCCCCATGGTAGAAAAACCTACAATAAAGATTTCCAGAGAAAAGATGAATGGTCACTTCCCAGGTCCCTTAGAACATATATTTTCTCAACTTTCACTTAGAGATATAAAATAAAATGCAACTCTGAGAAAAGCGAATGCTCAAAAGGGAAAAGACTTCCTATTCAATTAATGGTACTGGGACAACCAGCTAGGCATATGCTGAAGACTGAAGCTGAACCCCTTCCTTACACTATACACAAAATTCAACTCAAGATGGATTCAAGACTTAAATGTAAAACCCAAAACTATAAAAAGTGTGGAAGACAACCTAAGCAATACTATCCTGGACATAGGAACAGGCAAAAATTTCATGACAAAGGAACCAAAAGCAATTATAACAAATGCAAATATTGACAGGTGAAATATAATTAAACTTAACAGACTCCACACAGCAAAAGAAACTAACAACAGGGTAAACAGACAACCTACAGAAGATATTTGCAAACTATGCATCTAATATCTAATATCCTCTAACAAAGGTCTAATATTCAGATTCTATAAAAAAGTTAAACAAACTTATAAGAGAATCAGGAACAACTCCATTAAAAATAGGCAAAGGTCATCAACAGACACTTTTCAAAAGACATGAATGCGGCCAAAAAGCATATGAAAAAAAGTTCAGTATCACTGATAATTAGACAAATGCAAATCAAAAACACAATGAGATAATATCTCATACCAGTCAGAATGGCTATTATCAAAAAGTCAAAAAATAACAGATGTTGATGAGATTGCAGAGAAAAGAGAACACTTATACACTGTTAGTGGGAGTTTATCATTCTGGAAAGCAGTACAATGATTCCTCAAAGAGCTCAAAGCAGTATTATCATTTGACCCTGCAATCTCATTAGTGGGTATATATTCTGAAGAATATGAAACATTCTACCATAAGGCATATGCATGTGAATGTTTATTGCAGCACTATCAACATAAATTCTCATGAATGACAGATTAAATAAAGAAAATATGGTACATATACATCATGAAATACTATGCAGCCATTAAAAAAACAAGATTATGTCTTTTCTTTTGCAGAAACATGGATAGAGCTGGAGGCTATTATCCCTAGCAAACTAATGCAGGGACAAAAACCAAATATTGCATGTTCTTACTTATACATGAGAGCTAAATAATAACTATGAACACAAAGAAGAAAACAACAGACACTGGAGTCTACTTGACAGGGGAGGGTTGAAGGAAGAAGAGGATCAGAAAAGATGACTGTTGGGTAATAGGTTTAATACCTGGGAGATGAAATAATATTTATTAATACAAAAACTCCCTCTGATATTTATTTTCCTATGTAACAAACCTTTACAGGTACCCCCAAACTTACTTAAATGTTAAAATAAAGATATGAACATGAATAGTCTAACTTTCTTCTTCTGCTGCGTATCTATTATTGGGGTTAGAAATGAAACTCTAATAAGATTATTTACTCTCAGCAAATACCTGTTGAAAAACATCATAAACACAATTCTGGCAAATAATTTATAAGAAGTAAAAATGTGGTAGGAAGATTTATCATTGTTTCATATCGCAGTCTTATATGGGGTCCAGTTTTCAGGGGAAAAAAGCCCACCATAATATAAAAGGAATAGAGAGGTTGATACAATCAGTTATTAGCTCTTGATGCCAAAAAAAATGAGGGGATTATTTACATCTCAAATTAAATTAACTCTGACTGCAAAATACTATCACCAGAGCAGATTAAAAACAAAAATTAGTGGCTTGGGATTCTACCTCAAGACATTCTGAATTAATTGGCCTGGCAAGGAGTCTACGCTTCAATATTCCCTTAAAGCTCCCCAAGTGATTCTGATGTTTTCATGTGCAGTTTGAGAACTGCAGACTTAAACAAATTTGTGTCTTATTATTTATTTATTTAATTCCATCTTTATTGAGTTATGACTGACAAGTAAAAAGTTGTGTATATTTAAGGTTTTCAACATGGTGTGTTTTTTAATGTAAGTGTACTTTGTCTAATGATTCCCATGGTCAAGCTAATTAGCATGTCTATCACCTGACATAGTTGCCTATTTGTGTGTGTGTGGTAACACTGAATGTCTTCTTTCTTTGTAACTTTTAGGTATACAATACATCATTATTAACTACAGTGGCCATGTTGTACATTAAAGTTTTAGTACTTATTCAAAAATAAATATTTTTAAGATGTTTAAAACTTATCAAATAACATACACAAATGAATTACAATAATGACCATCACTCAGAAAAAGGACAATTAATATAAAAGTGAAGATTCTTATTTTACAGAGTGATATGATTCACAGTTATGAACAAAATTGTGTTTCTATAAGACATTTATGCTATCCAGTCAAACTGGTTACAGCACAGCAACAATTCCTGTAATTTTGGTAGTTAAAAGATTGTTCCCATAAAGTAGAGCAGCTTTCTACGGAGGATCCTGATAGTCAGTATTCCTAACGTTACTGAGCAATAGTCTAGCATTTATGATGCATATACAGGGAGGAACAACCTATCAAAAAATCAAAAAGTGTATTCATAAATCTTTGAGACTAATATATCTATGGTCTTCTTATTATTTCATTTTAAAATTTGTTTCCTAAGAACAGAGACAATATTACTCATATATAACCCAAAGCTGAATTTTGAGAAATGTTTTCCTAAATCACTGAAGAGAAAGAGATTATCACCTAAATAAACAAGGCAACTCATGTGAGTAGTTGTCATGTTACAAAAGAAATTTTTCTGGATAGTGATTGAAAAGTATTAGAATCTGTATAATAGTAAATATGTGCACATTAAAAGATATAACCTGATTTCTAACCATGTGCTGACAAATACTTATTAAAACTCTTCTTATAGACAACCACACTTAACTAGAACACTTGCTGTATAAAATATGAAAAACATTTAAAGAATAATATCTAAAGCCAAAAACATCTAAAATTCAAAAATATTCTAGATAATATTTCTCATTTTTAAATATTTTTCAGTTAATTTTCTGCATATGCAAAATGGAACTTTCAAAATGTTTTACCATCAATATAGCAAGAGGAAAATAAAAATTGATTTCAGAAATATTTTTCAATGTGAAAAGCACACTCTGGTTGCCATTGTGAGAATTTACTCTGCTAATGTGTGACTCTCCTCACAGTAAATATGCTTATATTATCACCATTGCTCTAAATAAAAACGACAGACAAGAATTCTGTTTTGCCTATATTTACAAAATTAGGAGCAATCTCTAATGAATGGTATGTTTTTAGATCTAATAAGCACATGTAGAAAACTACCAACTTTTAACATTTTATCTCTCAATGTAAAAGTTACTTATATTCTTGTAGTATACTCAAAACAAAATCACTCAAGCTATCAAAAAAATTATAGCAGGCATGCCACACTAGCAATTCAGATTTCAAAACATACTATCACCCCAGCATAATTTAATTTTAGAAGATTATTGAACTAGTAAGATCAGAATAAGTGCCAGACTGTAAGTAACATGTTATAGCTATATCTGCCCCAATGCTGTAAGGCAAGTGTTTTAGAAACTTAATATAATCAAGTAGTTGAGGTCTTGTGGGTGAGCCAAAATGATTAATACACTTAGCAGTTTTGAGTAATGATGGTTATGCCATGATATCTTTGGTTATTACCATTATTGAGACACTACGAATCCTTTGGTTATAGCCTTCATAATTAATAATAGTAATAATTCACTTAACCTCTCTGTGGCCCAGTTTCCTCATCTGTTAAATGAGCATAATGATAATTGCTTCCTACTTTCCTTAGAAGTTGTCTGAAGATTAATGAGCTGAAATTTAGAATGTACTTTGCAGAGGAAGGCAGTAATAATTAGAAGGAAAAAAAAGCACAAAAGAGAGAGACAGAGAAAGAGAACACAAGAAAGAAAGATAAAAAAATCTCCCCAGAAAAATCCTCTTTTTCTCAGTACAAAAAACTAAAACTTTTTACCTCGGATGGATTAACCCACTTGCTTTACATTTCTTTTTTTTTTTTTTTTTTTTTTTTTTTTTAGACAGAGTTTCGCTCGTTACCCAGGCTGGAGTGCAATGGCGCAATCTCTGCTCACCGCAACCTCCGCCTCCTGGGTTCAGGCAATTCTCCTGCCTCAGCCTCCTGAGTAGCTGGGATTACAGGCACGTGCCACCGTGCCCAGCTAATTTTTTGTATTGGTAGTAGAGACGGGGTTTCACCATATTGACCAGGATGGTCTTGATCTCTTGACCTTGTGATCCACCTGCCTCTGCCTCCCAAAGTGCTGGGATTACAGGCTTGAGCCACTGCGCCCGGCCGGCTTTACATTTCTAACTTCATTACCTACATTTCAAAATCAATTGACTTTTAACAGAGAATTAAAATGGGAAAGCCACAAAGGGCTCTATGTTTTGGATAAACTTTGACTGCTCTTCAGAATAATAAAATTTTGCACATAATCACACATTTTACCTGAAAGCCTCTGTCATATGTTTTCATCAGTGAATGTAAAATCCATTGTGCTAATGGGTAAGTGTATGGAATTTGACAAAAGCAGCAAGGTGCTACAATAAAGAAAAGCTAAGTATGTGGCGTTGATTCAGGGCACCCATAGCAGATAGCAATCAAATTATCATTTTGGGAGGCTGGGAAAATAGAATATTTTCCTCTATGACTATAGGGAAAAATATTTTAAATTACATGTTGTATTTGTAGTGACTTGGAAGATAGAAAATGAATTAATAATGTTTTGGATTAGCCAAAAGATAGCCAAACAAAATGATAAAACATTAAAAGTACCAGCTGGCTTGTTTTACCTACACATAAGGTAGCACAAGAAAGTGATAAAAGGGTAATCAGAACAACAGCAAGGAGATGGAGAAGGAAAAAGGAGATGAGCAGGAGAGGAAAATAATATTAAAAAGAACTGACATTTTTGCAAGCTGAATTTAGAGGTAATGTAGAGGGGATAATACTTGCATGGATGGATAACAAACGTATTTCTAATCTTCAGTATTGCAAGCCAGCAAAAGTTCTTAAAATTGTCTCAATATAGCCACATGCCTTAATTAAGAATCAAATTTAGCATGTTGCCTTAGACGCTTTCTTAAAACCTCTGAAAAAGTCAAGGTGATACCTTGTAGATTTTCTCATTTGGATAAAGATCATCTATTCCAAAGTAGCAATGATTCAGTCTGAAGAGAGGCATATCTTCAAAAGAAGAGTATGTGTGGCCTTTATAGTATAAATAAATTCAATTAGACACATTTAAAGGTTAAGCAGAAATTGTACTGGTAAAAGTACTGTCATCCTGGTGTAGAAGGAACTGAGTCTATAAACGTAGAAACCTGGGCTCTCAAGTTTCTGCGAGAAGGACAGCTGACTTGGAAGACAAAGGTTTATGTTACATGTCACTAAATTTTTGGCTATTTGTTAAGTCATATTTTTCTGGCAATTGCCACACGAACTCAAGACATGTAAGTTGAGTGCCAGGAACTAGAAATACAAAAATGAATGATATACATTCATTCAATTCCTATTCTCTTGCTGCGCAGTAGAGTGTGAAAACATACAGGAAGCAAGAAAACACATCTTGGATTAGTAATTTAACAATAATTTAAGTTAAAAAAATGCTTTAAAGAACGTAAAAGAGGAGCACTGTGCCCAGACTGGGTAGATTTCGGTATGAAAAGTGTCAGGAGAGCTGTCCTGGAATAAGTGATACATGGATTAGAATCTAAGGAATAAAGAGAATATAACCAATTAGGTTGGTAGAGAAGGATGGGGATGAAAAAGAGCATAATGGGCATTGGAGAAAGATGTAAAAGTATAGGATGTAACACAGGACTAGTAATACATCAGTTTGGATGGAGCTTACATTTTTAAAATATATGCCAATATTTTGTTTAATGACCATACAAAAGAACATGTGTTTCTCCCTCTAATACTATATTTTTTAGATGGACATACTGTATTAGTACACATAATAAAGTCAGAAATTTCAGGTAGGCCAAATCCAGACAAATAATTTCTAAAAATTGGAAAAAATGAGTCATGGATTACACAACAAGGGTATTCGGTATCATTTTGGAAAACACGTGACTTACTCCAAAAATGAGCAATTCTCAAAAGAGGCCATAAAACCTACAGGCTATAGCTGAGTGATTTTTCATCCTATAATGTATAGGCTTCCATTCTCCTAGACTTTATATTTCAGAGAGAAAATAATGTTCATGTTGCTTGGTAACATGTTGCATAATGGTTAGCCCTGGGGTGAAATTTCCTTTCTGGTATATCAAATTCCCAGATTCCAAGTAGGTTTTGACTCCTTCTTTAATGTATATCAATAAAATTCCTGGACTGCCATCTCTTTTACTATCTAAATATGATTAATAACATACTAGTGGTATCATACAGTTTTCTATTACTTACATTAAAATAACACAAGAACCACTATCTCCTATTTTGAATTTCTTTTTCCAGTCATAGCTTTATATTTATCTCTGAGGAGTTTATGTGGTATGTAGCAGATATAGAAAAAGAGAAGGAAGAAATTTTCTTGAAGATAATATACTTTGGGCACCTTAAGCTCAGAGAACAAAATCTATCATGGTCTTTGTAAATGGAATTATTCAGTGTTGAAGAGCAGCTATGTAACTCTGCTATGTCTTTGCAATACTGAGAATTTATATCTTTTAAAACCAGATATCTTGAGCCAGCTTTCCTTACAAGTATTAACAGAACTATATCTTTTTTTATAATTTCTGGAAAGAAGCATTCCAGAACAATTAGTTAACAGCAGGGTCTTGCTAAATTAGTATAAACAAGATGGAGATTCCTTTAGAAGTCAATGCCTTAAGGGTGCTTCCTAGAGTGTTTGTATGTGTGGCTGTTAATTGAAAAATGAAAGAATGGAGTAAAATGTAAATACACTACATAGTAGTCTCTGGTTCATTGTACAGTTTCAAAATGAGTAGGTATTTTTCGAATTACACACTACTAGAATTTCTTTTAATTTCATACCATAGCTGGTATAACTATGTATTTAACAAGTGAAAACATGAAGTAGAAATTAGAATCTTTTAAAGCTACACTTAAATAACAAAGAACAAAACAACATTTAAAATATTCTTATGAGTTCTAATTTTATTTCCCTAATTTCAATAGGAATACAGAATTCAGCATGTGATAAAGTTAGCAACATAAGGTAGTTGTCAACTTAGTGATTATCACTGTGTGCTTTTTATTGTGACTTGTGTACATTTCAGATACAATTCTAAAGAAATAATATATGTGCTATTGGAAATAGAAAGCTGTGTCGTGGATTTTCTGCAGGTGCTAGAGGCACTTGTGTATGAAAGAAAAACGAGATGAAAGAGTAAGGAGAAAAGTAAGTAGCAAGGAAAAGTGAAGTCAAAAATTTCATAGCAGAGAGCAATTGAACTATTAAAAAAAAGAACAAAGAATGAAAAGACAAAAAAAGAAGAAAATAAGCTTAAAAAGAAAAATGTTATAAAGAAACAATAAATATGTTTAGAAATTTATTTTTCAAAAATTAACTTTGCTGCTAGTATATTTGAGCTTTAAAACAAAATATTTGAGTCTTCTGGAAAAAAATTACATTAAAACAAAAATGTTTATGAACCAGAAATAAATACTTCTGGTGTCAAATTTTTGTGTTAGGTACAATATTTGTATTATTATATTTTACAAACTCAATTCAAAATCACTTCAATACTGGAAAAATTTAAATGCATCACACATTCATTTCCTTCAAAGTTATTGACACTAACGATGCGAGTTTAGCAATTTCAGCAGCTTATTTATTTTCCTTTTCCTTTTTTCTTTTTCTTTTCTTTTCTTTTCTTTTTTTTTTTTTTTAGACAGGATTTCACTCTGGCTACCCAAGCTGGAGTGCCATATTGCCATCTTTGCTCGATACAACCTCTGTCTCCCCCGGCTCAAATGATTCTCCAGCCTCAGCCTCTCAAGTACAGAGACTACAAGCACATGCCACGACACCAGGCTAATTTTTGTGTTGTTTGCAGAGATGACACTCTGTCATGTTGCCCAGGCTGGTCTCAACCTTCTGGATTCAAGTGGTCCACTCACCTTGGGCTCACAAAGTGCTGTGATTGTAGGTGTGAGCCACTGCGCCTGGCCTAGCAGTTTGTGTTTTTATAAAAACACAAAAATACTAACAAGTTTTATAAGAAAGAAAATCTTTAAAAAAGATGTCTAGAGGGGAATTTATAGCAATAAATGTCCACATGAGAAATGAGGAAAGACCTAAAACTGACACCCTACCATCAATTGGAAAGACCTAGAGGAGCAAGATCAAAAAACCTCAAAGGCTAGCAGAAGACAAGAAATAACTAAGATCAGAGAGGAAATGAATGAGATAGAGACATAAAAAAAAGCCCTTGAAAAAATCAATAAATCCAGGAGCTGGTTTTTCAAATAGCAGACAAACAGAGAACCAAATCAAGAGTGAACTCCCATTTACAATTGCTACAAGAAGAATAAAATACCTAGGAAAACAACTAACAAAAGAGGTAAAGAACCTCCTCAAGGGGAACTACAAACCACTGCTCAAGGAAATAAGAGAAGACACAGACAGAAAATCATTCCATACTCATGGTTAGGAAGAATCAATATTGTGAAATGGCCATATTACCCAAAGTAATTTATAGATTTAACGCTATCCCCATTAAACTACCAATGACCTTCTTCACAGAACTGGAAAAAAACACCAAAAATATCATATGGAAGTGAAAAAGAGCCTGCATAGCCAAGACAATCCTAAGCAAAAATAACAAAGCTGGCGGCATCATGCTGCCAGACTTCAAGCTATATTGCAAGGCAAGAGTAATCAAAACAGCATGGTACTGGTACCAAAACAGAGACATAGAACAATGGAACAGAACAGACGTGTCTGGAGCAACACCACACATCTACAACCATCTGATCTGTGACAAACCAGACAAAAACAAGCAATGGGGAAAGGATCCCTTGTTTAATAAATGGTGTTGAGAAAATTGGCTAGCAATGTACAGAAAGCAGAAACTGGACCCATTTCTGACACCTTAAACTAAAATTAACTCCAGATGGATTAAGGACTTAAACATAAGACCTAACACCATGAAAACCCTAGAAGAATACCTAGGCAAAGCCATTCAAGACATAGGTACAGGCAAGGACTTCATGACTAAAACACCAAAAGCAATGGCAACAAAAGCCAAAATAGTTAAATGGGATCTAATTAAACTTCAGAGCTTCTGTACAGCAAAAGAAACAATCATTAGAGTGAACCAGCAAACAACAGAACGGGAAAAAATTTTTTGCAATCTACCCATCTGACAAAGGGCTAATATCCAGAATCTACAAAGAACTGAAACGGATTTACAAGAAAAAACAAACAAACCCATCCAAAAGTGGGGAAGGATATGAACAGACACTTTCAAAAGAAGACATATATGAAGCCAACAAACATATGAAAAAAATGCTCATCATCACTGGTCATTAGAGAAATGCAAATCAAAATCGCACTAAGATACCATCTCACACCAGTTAGAATGGCGATCATTACAACAGATGCTGGAGAGGATGTGGAGATGTGGGATCACTTTTACGCTGTTGGTGGGAGTATAAATTAGTTCAACCATTGTGGAAGACAGTGTGGTAATTCCTCAAGGATCTAGAAATCCCATTACTGAGTATATACCCAAAGACTATAAATCATTCTATTATAAAGACACATGCATATGCATGTTCATCATGGCACTGTTTACAATAGCAAAGACCTGGAACCAACCCAAATGCCCATCAATGATAGACTGGACAAAGAAAATGTGGCACATACATGCCATGGAATACTATGCAGGCATAAAAAATGATGAGTTTGTGTTCTTTGTAGGGAAATGGATGAACCTGGAAACCATCGTTCTGAGCAAACTGACACAAGAACAGAAAACCAAACACCGCATGTTCTCACTCATAGGCAGGTGTTGAACAATAACACTTGGACACAAAGAGGGAAGCATCACACCCTGTGGTCTGTTGGTGGGGGCTATGGGAGGGATAGTGGGAGAGAGGGTGGCGCAGAGATAACATGGGGAGAAATGTCAGGTATAGTTGATGGGGGGATGGTGGCAACAAACCAGCTTGCCATGAATGTACCTATGCAACAATCTTGCATGTCTGTACTTGTACCTCAGAATCTAAAGTACAATAAATAAGAAAAAAGAAAAAAGAAAGTTGATTTATTTTTATAAATATTTTTAAAAAGGAAGCTATATAGTTTGACAAAATATTGCCTTAAGTCATGTAAAACCAGTTCAGGGACTTTTAAAATTTATTATTCTGTCTCCAATTAAACCATAATCTTCTTGACAGTGAGAACTAGAATACTCAACATATAGTGTAACTTTTGGCACTCAATAGAAACTTGATGAATGCTTCATGAAATAATTTATTTTATAGCCTAAATACATTATCTTTTTTTAAAAAAAAATTACTATTTCCACTGCACATTTGAACGGCCAATTGCATTTCTGTGAACAGAGAAAATACCAATGTTTAATAATTTGCTCAACCCACAAATAATGTAAAAATACTTGGGAAGATATAAAAGGAGCTATAAAGTGATAATGACTACCTCAAGTGAAATCCTTCACCCAGTCTACTTTGGCCTGGTGAGATGAGCCAGAATAAGGAGAAAAGAGAAAAAATAGAGGAGGGCAAAGCACTCTGTATGACAGAAACTTTTTACAAGCACACTTTCATTTAAATGTTCCACAGGGCTGTCTCTCTGGAAAGCACTGTAAGTTAAATGGGGCAGCCACTTTCAACTCTGTTTCCCAGAATATTAGCTAGGTGAATGTATAGATAATAAGAACTCTCTCTTTTTTTAAGTCCTATATCTTGCCTAATTTCAACAAAAGTAAATGTATGCATGGGAAACATTTTTCCAAGTAATTATTCTATTCTTCTGAAATAGCAAAGTTTTGTAGATTCTGAATATCCTACTATTACAGTTTCATTTTGTTTTGTTAAAACAAATTACTAGGAAAAAAATGTTACCTTTGAGTTGATTTTCCTCAAAACCGGAATAAAATACGGTAAAGTGAAACCTCCTTAGTATTTTCAAAGATTAAAATGATGGTTCTTGATGAGCATTTATTCAATTGTACACTTCTCCACCCCTTGAGGTATATGCTATTATTAAGTATTGTGCACAAAAAATGGCATGGTTACACCCTTACATTAGTGAATTTCGTGAAGTTTGTACTTTATCATTTTAATTTGTACAATTTAGGAAACCAGCAGAACTTACCTTGAAAAAGGTCATGGTTGCACCATCCTCTACTGCTCCATATTCTATCTTGGTTTGTTTAGCTAAATCATCAGCAGAGTCAATAGGGGATTCCATTCGTTCCACTGTCAGAAAGGCGGCTAAGTTAGCGGTATACGAAGAAATGATGATAAGTGTGAAAAACCACCAAATGCCTCCCACTATCCTGGTGGACAGTGCTTTGGGCATGAGCTCAGAACCTAACAGAGAGTGGGGGAAAGGTGAAACGAATACAGAGAATTTGATCAGCAATCAGATACTTTTGGTCACAGTGGCAGAATGGAATCACTGTGTAATGAAAGCTTAATCATAGATTTACATATTTCTTTAGTAAGCAAGCAACAACCATTGGGAGAGCAGAGGCGAACTTCAGAAAATAAACAATCTTTTAGTACACTCTTGTTTAAATATAGTGACAGGAGACTCAAGTCTCTGAGATTATGCTAAGTTCCAATTAAAATACCAATGAGTAAACATGTTTTAATAAAAACAACAGAAGAGATTTTTTTAACTTTCTGGTTTATAAACCACATGCACTGTTTTTTCATATGTTGTTATATAGGTTTTAGAGGAAGTGCTTAAATATACATTTGGATCCATTTCTTTAGCTTTTTGTTAAGTTTCATTTTTCATGTGCATGTAGCTCAAACATTTTGTCTATCTTGCTATTTTTAAAAGTTATGTATAATAATAAAATAACTACTATTACCCACATTTCCTGACATGATGTGGGGTTTTAGCCTAGT